>CM038224.1:133245932-133313405 GCA_021442155.1 Cymbidium sinense
CTGTGTTCATATCCCCCGCCAGTGTTGATAATTTTGGCAATTTTAAGATCTCGATCTACCTAATAAAATTCTCAAAGACGCAATGCTTACCGCTCAGTGGAAAACAGCTCATTGCTATATCTCCAATATGGTTGGTAAACGGTTTGCGCCCAACGCCCTCATTCTCGTGATCAAGGACGCCAAGTCTCCAACACTTCTACATAATGCACTGTCTCGGTCCGTGCCCCTCTTTGGAAGATCGCTCAAAGGATGGAGGATTCTAACGAAATTCTTCGACTCGAGAGGACCCAAGAAACGCTCCAACACGCCTGGAAGAGCCACGTTCCGCAGCCCCTCAAGATAATCCGATTTTCTTCCCGAGAATGATTACCCGAATGCCTGATCAACAAGTAGAGAACCCTGGCACCACATCCAGATGTCAACTTCGATACCGCCAGCTCTACTCACCCACACAATGGTCTCTCAGACGGTGAAACTCCACGCCACCTTATACGCTGATGAACTACGACGATCGGTGTGAAGAGTTCTAAGAACAATCAATGATCCATTCTCCGCCGCTTCTTCCAAAACTCATCCCCCGCCAGAGATCATCTCGCAATACCCGATTCGACGAGATTCAAGCTTCCCAAAGATGGACCTTACAATGGCACAACCGATCCAGACGAATATCGATCACTTTCGAACGATCATGCACATTCCGGTAAAATGACTCTTGTCGTTCCCCGACTTCAAAGGACGTGCAGATGGTCTATTCGCCGCTAAGGGGTCCGTCCGATCATTTGGAGAGCTCAGATTTTTTTGTAGAACGCCTCGAACAAGAGAATCATCGTGGATTCATCACATCTCCGAATCCGTAACGATGGAGAGTCCTCAAAGAATACTTCCGAGGTTCTCCTCAAGCCGTGATACCGTGAGTAGAGATCCGTAACTTTTGAGGGGCGCTTCTGAGGACTCCGATACTTCTATTCATCATTAATGCGGAGACACCATTCCTATGTCGACTGTCCACCAATAGAGGCACAAATCTCCACGACGCTATCGCTGCTCATCGCAATAGCTTGAACCACCAAGCAAAGAAGAAAGAAGGTTCCCAAAGGTGATGTTCAAACATCTCAAAAAAAGAAGAGAAAAGAACCTCCCCAAAACCTCCTCAACCTCGATGACTCAATCGAGAGGAAATATACGCTCAACACGCCATGCGAACATCCTATCAAGAAGAGGATAGGCCAAGTGGCCACCTTTAAAGCCTGGAATTGGAAATCAAGAGAAATTTCGCCACTTTCACCGCAATAGGCACACCATCAAGAGTGCCACCAATCAAGGAAGAAATCGAAAGACCCATTCAATAAGTGATATCCACGCCAATTGGAAAAGAATCAATCGATTTTAACATACCCCAACTGGGGCAACTCTAATCTCAAAAGATAAGCAAGTCAACACCAACGAAAAGGCAAAGATCAATGGTCAACTCAAGCTCATACAAATATTCACCTCTTCCATAGTTACGAAACACTCGACAAACAACCTGATAGTCAAAACGCCCTGGACTCCGCACCTTCCATACGTTAACGCCATCGAAGAAACAAACAACCCAGATAGTCAAAACGCCCTTGGTGGACTTCGCGACCTCTTCCATGCGGGTTGCGTCGCCGATACGCTCGACAAACAACCCGAGATAGGTCAAAATGTCCTTGGTGGACTTCAGCGACCTCTTCCATCGGGTTGCGTCATCGACTAAACACTCGACCAACCGGGATGAAAGCGTCCTTGGTGGACTTCGCGACCTCTTCCATGCGGGTTGCGTCATCGACACTCGACAAACAAGGGATGTAAGCGTCGCGGCCGGACTTCCATGACCTCTTCCATGCGGGTTGCGCCAATCGAGCAAAAGCTTCGACAACAACCGAGGAAAAAAAGTCCTTGGTGGACTTCAGCGGCCTCTTCCATGAGGTTGGCGTCGGCGAATATTAGGCAATAACAGGAAAAGTCAAAACTTTGTACCACTCCCGCAGGTTAATGTCGCCGGATAACACTTTCGACAAACAACTTGGATGGGTCAAAAATCCTCGATGGATTGATTATATCTCAACATGCAAGTTAGCGACATTTCATTGAACCATCCATTGAAGTTTCAGAAATCTTATTTCCTACAAGAAGGAGGGGCTACAGACCATCTCCGTCGGTCAGCCGCCGACCAAACCATCGCCGTGGTCACCACCCGATCACCGTCACCACCGGTCGATTGGTCATTAGCCATTCTCGACATCGATCGCCGTGGAAAATCTCGTCGGTCATCTTGAAACCTCTGCGGTCGCCATCTTGGCAGCCATCCGGGTAGAATCGGCGTCGATACCGACTGTGCGGTTGCGCCCATCTGTCGGCCGCCCAACCACCATTGCGGTCCGCGTCGATGATGTCGGTCCTGCATCGCCGCGGTCATCACCATGCGTCGTCGGTCATTCCACTCAGGCTCCGGATCGCCGTCATTCTGGTGACCTTGGTGGACTTCCCGCGACCTCTTCCATGCAGTTGCGCCGGGTAACACCGACAAACAACACCGGATGGGTCAAGATCCTGATTCAATTACCTCTTCCATACAGTTAGTCGCCGGGTAACACGAAACAACCTCGGATGGGTCAAAATCCTCAGTTCATTCAACCTCTTCCCAGTTAGCGTCGCCGTCACCACGACAAACACCACCGGATAGTCAAAATCCTCAGCAGTTCAATTCGACCTCTTATCTGAGTTAGCGTCATCGGGTAACACTCGACAAAACAACCTGGATGGGTCAAAATCCTCGGCCGGATTGATTCAACCTCTTCATACGGTTAGCGTCAGCCGGGTAACACCGACAAACAACCTCGGATGGGTCAAAAATCCTCGGATTCAATTCAACCTCTTCCACAAGTTAGCGTCATCGTGACGCACGACAAACAACCGGATAGGTCAAAATCTCCAGCACGGTTGATTGACCTCTTATGCGGTTAGCGTCATGGGCACTCGACAAACAACCGGATGGGTCAAAATCCTCGGGTTGATTCAACCTCTTCCACAGTTAGCGTCATCACGGCAAACCGACAACGCCGGATGGGTCAAAATCCCGGCCAGTTCAATTCAACCTCTTATAGTTGCGTGGGTAACACTCGACACCGGATAGGTCAAAATCCTCGGATTGACCTCTTCCGACAGGTTGCGTCATGGGTAACACTCCAACAACACCGGATGGGTCAAGATCCCCACGATTCAATTCAACCTCTTCCATACGGGTTAGCGTCATGGGTAACGACAAACAACCGCCGGATGGGTCAAAGATCTCGGCAGTTCAATTCAACCTCTTCCATGCAGTTGCGTCATCGGGTATGCACGACAAACAACCTCGGATAGGTCAAAATCCTCAGCAGTTCAATTCAACCTCTTATCACGAGTTGCGTCGCCGGGTAACACTCGACAAACAACTCGGATGGGTCAAAATCCTCAGCCAGTTCAATTGACCTCTTATCTGAGTTGCGTCATCGGGTAACACTCGACAACAACCGGATGGGTAAAATCCTCGGCGGATTGTTCAACCTCTTCCACACGAGGTTAGCGTCATGTCACACTCGACAAACAACCTGGATAGGTCAAAATCCTCAGCAGTTCAATTCGACCTCTTATCACAGTTAGCGTCGCCGGGTAACACTCGGACAACACCGGATGGTGGGTCAAAATCTCGGCCGATTGATTCATTCAACCTCTTCCACTGGGTTAACGCCGGGTAACACTCTGATAAACAACCTCGGATAGGTCAAAGATCTCGGCCGACGTGCCGCCCGGTCGACTACCGTCGCCGATTCTTGCGCCAGCCACCCCGTCGACCCGACCATTGTGGCGATCCAGCGCGACTACAGTCGCGACCGCCGACCATGCCGGGCGCCTTGGTCACCACCATTCGCGGTCATCTCGCCCATTCACCACGTGCGTCGTGGCTATCGCCGATTAAAGTCGACGCCAACCATGCGGTCGGTCCATGCGTCCGTCATGCCATTGACCGTCGTCGGTCAGCGCCGACCATCGCGTCCTTTGATCAGCAAGACCGCCGTGCATCTTGCGGTCATCGCCATTGTGCGGTCATCGCGGCTACTACTAGTCGCGCCATCATTACCGTTGCCGGTTCTGTCGACCAGGTAGCCGACCATGTGCGGTCTTTGCCGTAGACCATGCCAGGCTATCGCCGGTCACCACCCATCGTGGCATCGTCAGCTTGCTTAGGCGTCGGTACCTCCGGATCGCCGTTCGCCATTTGCGGCCATCTTCGTAGCCGTAGTCTTCACGTCGTGCGATTCAGTGCCGTTCGCTGCGCCGGCCGGTAATTTAGCCAGATCGCGTATTACCATCGGCCCTGCCTAGACGATCTTTGCTGCGATGTCGGTCATCCCATATTACGACATTGGTTGCAGGTATTCGTCGCCGATTCGCTAAGACCGTCGGTCAACCACATGGCGGTCACTGAGTGGCCGGTCATTCTACCGCGACCGGTCCTTCTGACCCGACCATTCGCCGGCAATCTTAGGTGTCCACCATCTGTCGTTGGTCATCCCAGCTTCTGGCGTCGATTGCCGTAGTCGCTGTCGCCGGTTCATTGCCCACCCGTCGGACTACCATCGTAGGTCTCTGCCGACCATCACCGGCCATCGTCAGTCGAGATGAAAATTGATCCAAGAAGAGTGCCGAACTCCAGGGGGAGGCACATGCTAGCGGTGGAGATGAGTGGTGAGGTTGATCGAGAGTGCAAACTCCCCGGGGAGGGAGGCATGCACTCCAGCAGTGGAGATGAGGTGGAGAGGTTGATCGAGAAGAGTGCCCAAACTCCCAGGGAAGGGCTACACTCGCTTGGTGGAGATGAGGAGGTGTTGATCAGAAGAGTGCCCAAACTCCCACCGGGGGGGAGGGTATGCACTCAGAGGAGAAGAGGAGATGAGAAAAGTGTGCCTTTCCCTCTTACCTTAGGGGGGTTTTTATAGACCCTTCCCAGGCAAGGATAAAAGCGCTAAGCTAGCCGAAAGCAGGTCAAAAGCAGATCATTTGGGCCCGGTATCTGGCGGCCATGGCCCAGCGCTGTGCCAGCCATCTACATACGCCCATAACCGCGCGGATCCAGTCGCCCTTGATCCATGGCATGAAGCCATTGGAAACCTTCGCCATGAACCATATTGCCGCCGGGCCAACCGTAGGCGCGTATGCGATGGCCCGGCACCGCTTCGCCGACCAGCGGGTCATAACTCCGACCAGCGCCGCGACCGTCGACCATATTCGCCAGCCATTGCAGGCCGACCGGTCCGTAGTTCAGCGACCAGATCTTCCGACCCGACCCGTGCATTATCATGAACCGTAGCGACCGGCATCCAGTTCACCCGCGTCAGGTTCAGGACTTGGGGCCATTCGTAGACCAGCCGAAGATCAGCTGACCCATGCTTCAGCCGCCGTGAGCCGTAAGCGCCATGGCCATGTCTTGTAGCCGTATGCAGCCAGTGGCCTCGCGCTCTGTCTGCACCGGGATGGATCGTAACCTCGAAATCTCGCGCATACTGCGCATTTTGCGCTGACGGCAGTAGTCATAATCTTGTGCTCACATGAAGATCGTTCTCTCAAAATCGATTGATGGTCTCTCAATTTCATTGAAGAATTTGCTATTTTTTATTGACATATATTTTTGGATGGGATAATGTCACCCAAAATAGAGCGGATACATCCTCGAAAATTAATCGATCAAACCGAATCTCAAGGCATTTTGAAATGCTTGATCTAATCGATTTCAGCAAACTTCTGATCAAGCCGTCGATACGAACATAGAACATCAAGCATTATGATCGAATCGAATCGGATCGTATCGGGCATGAAAATGGATCTGATCCGCTAAATGGTCACCTAACATATTTATAATTGTCGGCGGCTCGTCAAAGGCAGAATCCAACGAATCAAGATCACCCAATTACATCATTAAGGCACCCGGATCATCAAAATACACCGTCGGGGATCGCCGCGTCGATGGGAGTGGTTGGGCGAATTTACAAGGCACGCACTCCAAAATCTATAAATAGAGCCTCATTCTCACCTTAGGGGCAGGAATCGATTTGAAGATCGAGAGCTCGAGAAACCAGTCGACGCCAGCCACGATCTATCCATGCTCCACCAAGTGGTGCACGAAGATCGGGGAGCTTCGCCCAGGAGATCGCCGGAGGAGTAGAAAAAGGCGGTTCGCTACTTTCTCAGAAGATCGAGGTTGCTCCCGAAGATCGATTCTTGCCGCTTTTGAAACTTCTCCCTTGGGTTGGGTTGGCCAGATATTGTATTTTACCTTTCGAATATTGTTTAACAGCTTCTTCTCCGACAATGAAAGCGAGGACACGTATCTTTTGAACATAGTGAAAGTTCTGGTGACGAGTGGTTTCCCTTGAGGTTTTCCATATATAACCCTGTGTTCATATCCCCTTGTGTGTTGGATAATTTTTTGGGTTCTGACGAAGATCTAGCATCTAGGAATAAAATTCCATAGATAACATATTAATAAGTTTTAAAGACAATTAAACAATCGCCAACATTGTATTTTTAAAAGTTTAAATGATTTTTATAAATTAACAAATGAATAAATTTCTGAATAAAAATCACTAAACCAATTAACCTTTAAGTTGGTTCATATCAAACATAAATAAAATATTATTTACTTATTTAAGTATTAAAATAAATAAAAATAAATGATTAAATATAAAAGTATTAATATTCTATATAAAGATCAAAATATTTATTTATGACATATAATAATATATATCAAAATACTCATTATTGCAAATAACTAAGTATTTTTTTACGTTATGGCGGTGATGTGGACCGTCGATGGGCATCATGAGATCGGCCTAACTTTTGAGAATAAAGATGAGAATGTGCTTCTTTTTAAGCAATAATTAATGACTTGATCAAGAATGAAAATTTCTTTGAAGTAATAATATGATTTTTTATTAAAAATATAATTAATTTTTTTTTAAAATAAATAATATTTTAAGAAACTAGTTATGATAGTTAAAATCAAAGTATCTTGAAAGAAATCCCTTAAATATCGAACTAATTTAAAAACCTATAGTGCATATAATATCTATGCTTCATTTTATTACTATATAATTATTGACAAGATATTAGTTTTTGTTAATTAATTTATTTTTATTTATTTCTTCGGCGAGATAAAAAATTACAATAATATCTATGACTTGATTTATAACCTAAATTTTAAATATAATAAATTTCAACGGACTCATAATCCTGATCTAGTAAAGCTGCGTCCTTCAATATATTTTAGTTTTAAATTATTTTATTTACAATTCAGGAAAACAAAAAAAATATTTTATTAGAAAATATGAAAAAAAATTATAATTTTAAAATCTTTGAATTTCGAAATCACATTTAAAAACCACTTAAAAATTTTATTTTTTCCAACAGAAATTGAATATCTGCTATTACCTTTTTTGAATTTTAAATCAAACTGATGAAATCATATCTCTGTAAAAGCTCAATTTTGAAGGATCAAGAATTACTTTCTATTGAAAAACGAGGACAATAATATTTATAATTGTTAACTAATAATAATAATACATCAAAGAGATCAAATTAAGCGACAGATTAAATTAAATTCTAGAGCTAAGTTCTAAGAATAGAATTCTTGGAACAGAATAAGATCACTGCGGCAATGACTACAAAGAATGAAGTCGCAGCAGCTGCAACTGGGTAGATCCATTTCCTCCGTATTCTTCCACCATGCTCGGGCAAGGAGGATTTGCAGACTTCCTCTTTTGCTCTAAAGATCGAAGTCTTAAATCCCTCTCCTCAACTATGAGCTTTATCTCCTTTTGAATCGCATCCTTCTCTCTATCAAGAGAGCAGCAGCAGCCTCTCCTCAACTATGAGCTTAATCTCCTTTTGAACCGCATCTTTCTCTCTATCAAGAGAGAGCAGCCGCATTTTCACGGCATTCAATTCGGCAGCGGCCGACTCAACCTTCTTCTTTATTACTGCAGCCATTCCATCTCCTTATTCCTGTGCACGGTGGCTTCAGCAAGGGCAGAGGAGATGGCGAGTCTGATAACATCGCACTCCATATCCGCAAGAATATCCTTCTCTGACGTATGTGAAGCAAACTCAAGGTTTAGCTGTTCAATCTGCTTCCGGAGCTCTTTCACTTCTTTGATGAGTTTGTTATTTTGGGTTTTCTGCAGCTCAAGACGGAGCTGCTCGATCTGTTCCTCTCTGCCACTTCGTTCTCAAGTTGCTCATTGCGAGTCTTGAGGTTCTCAATTTCTTTACCGGAACTTCCCAGCACAGACTCTGGCGGAGGCATGCTTCTTCTTGCCCATTTGGAGAGAACTGTATCTGTACGAGTGTTTGAAAGGCTGCTTCTTCTTCTTCTTCCACAACGAAAAGAACAGTTGGGTTGAGTAATTTAGAATGTAGAAAGATCGAATGCCGTGCCCTTTATTTATAGATAGTTTCGGGGAGGGCTCGCCGCTGAATCCGTTCTAACCTTGCAGAGAGAGATGGACGGATTTGTTAGCCGATTATCCTGAGACGGCGGTTTAGCATCCGTCCCAATAAAATAAATAAAAAAAATCTAAAATTTTGAGTTGAATCACACTATGGGAGTTCTGATCAATTATTATTATTATTATTATTTTTATTGACTAAAACGGATTCCCGCTTTATCTCCGCCATCGTCGGCTTCCCCAAGCTTTCCGGCCGCCATTTTGAATTTTATTTTATTTTTATTTTTTTTACTGTTGAGCTCAAAGATAATATGCAGATACCCAATACTTAACTCAAATATACTCACTCTTCCAACATTAACATCTGATATTCACCAGTCCATCTCTCAGGATTATAGAGAGAGAGAGAGAGAGAGAGAGAGAGAGAGTGGTTGATGAGAAAAGTATGCACAAATTCGAAATCTTACAGACTCATACTTAGATTTATAATCATTAATTTTCATCTTTTAAGACTAATTAAGTAATTATTAATCACATAATCTCTTAACTTTAATTAATTTATCATATTTTTTAAGAAGTAAAAAAATCATAATTATATTAATTAATTTAAATAAATAAATAGTATTATATTTATAAATAATAATTTAAAATTTTATTAAAGTTATAAAAAAGTTCATTAAATGCTTAATCTAGGCTAATTCTTGAGCAAGTGTAAATTTTTAGTAAAATCTAACAAATGAACAAATGGGAATATAAAATTTAATCATTCAGATATTTAGATATTTAGCATAATTGCAAGATTTAACTATTTTAAAATCTCACCATTTTATTTGTATATTTTGGTTTAAATAATAATAAAATATTTCTTTTTTTAAATTAGTTTTATTATTTATTAATTTTAATATGATTAAACCTCATTTAAATCTTGCAAACAAACGAGTCTTCAAGATTTTCATAAATAAATCAAAATACTTTATGTATGATGCCCCTTAAATTGCTTTACAAGAAGTTATAAACGGATTCATAAACTGAGAAAAGTAAAGTTAAAAGAGGTTATGATATAATAATATCATTTAAATTTATTTTATTTTGCATCTTTTGATAGAGATTTTAAAAATTATAAATGAATTTTATCATGCATTATAAAGAATATAATAAAATCAAGATATACATATTTTACATATGAACCCTTCTTATTGCGTGCTAGAAAATCAGTTGTGGTAGAATGAAATTTTACGTCTTAGCCTTATTGAAATCCACACACGTATTTAAAGTGAACAAAAAAACTCAAATTTTACGTGGAAAACTTGAAAAGAGAAAAAATACGAGCGGGTAAAATCCATATGTATTTATGGAGTACAAAGTTTTCGATATGAGATTACTGAGTTGTATATGAGAGGCGTGAGAATCTCAAAATCACAACATATATAGTCGCGTTGTAGTGCTAGTAAATGATGATGAGCAATGTCAACACGACAAAAACTACTAGTCGAAGCACGAATCTTGATGTCAAAAGCAAGTTGATCCTCGGTTGTAGTAGATCAAGCACTTAAAATATCTTGGAAACTTTGGGATATCGGTTAAATTCATAAATAGCTCTTAAGCATAGAGTGTTTTTTTTGTCAAATGTCTTGGACGAGCGAATCTACAAGCCCAAGATCTCATAATTCGACCGTTTGAGCATTCAATACTTAAAATACATCAAATGATTAGAGGAATCATTACGGCGGTCCGATGAAGTGGAGTGGTTGATTTTGCATGTATTCTGAGATCACTCCACCTATAAATAGTCCTCTTTCTCATGAGGGGAGGCAGCAGAGAGGAGAGAAAGCGAAGATCCTCAAGCCTGCCGACCACTCGGCGGTCGTCACCACCACCGGCGATTCCGCCGTCGTCAATCCGGTCTCTCCATCATGATGACCTTTATTGTTGTCGTTGTTCCTCAGTTCACCATCATCTACCTAGCTGTTACCGCTGAAGCATTAGCATAGTTGTTCTCTTTTCATATACAATTCTGTAATCCCGTTATCGGGAAGATTTTGTACTTTGAAACAGATATATAATGGAAGCTTTTTACTGGGCTAGGCCCCGTGATTTTTTTTCCACTTTTCGAGGTTTTCCATATAAAAATTTCTGGAGTTCTCTTGTTCACTCTTTAAATACCTATGTGTGTACTGGATTTCATAACAAGGCTAAAGCGTAAACTTTCACTCTACAATAATTGGTTCTCTACATTTGGCAAGTCGTGAGCGATTCTCATTATTTTATCTTGTACGACGACTAAGTTTTCCAACAAGATCAAAATCACCATCGAGGTGGAACATTTCAAGCTTTTAAAGAGCGCAAGCAAAGAATGAAGATTCATCAAACATTGTTCCTTCAGATTTTGTCGGAAACTAGGGGGCAACTCTTAATCTCAAAAGATTATCCAAATCAATATTTTGGATATCTAATTGATTATCAGTTAGAGAAGCAAGTCAGCGATACCAATGAAAAAGACCAAGGTTAAGGAGTAACTTTTACAACCACAGATGTTTTGATTCGACCTCTTCCATTGATTAACGCGTCATAATACTTTGACAAACAACCTCGGATAGGTCAAAAATCCTCAGCAGATTCAATTCAACCTCTTCCACATAGGTTAGCATCATCGAGCAAAGACTCTGACAAATAACCTAGGATAGGTCAAAAGGTCTTTGGTGGACTTCTCATGATCTCTTCCATACAGGTTAACGTCATCGGGTAACACTCTGACAACAGCCTCGGATGGGTCAAAAATTCTCAGCGGATTCAATTCAACCTCTTTCATAGTTAATGGTACACCCCGACAAACAACCTCGGATGGGTCAAAAATTCTCAGCGGATTCAATTCAACCTCTTCCATACAGGTCAAGGTCATCGAGTAACACTCTCACAAACAACTTAGGATAAGTCAAAAGGTCCTTGGTGGACTTCCCACGACCTCTTCCATACAGGTTAACATCATCAAGTAATACTTTGACAAACAACCTCGGATAGGTCAAAAATTCTCAGCAGATTCAATTTGAACTCTTCCATATAGGCTAACGTCATCGAGTCACACTCTAACAAACAACCTCAGATAGGTCAAAAATCCTCACCGGATTCAATTCAACCTCTTCCATACAGTTATCGAGCAAAGACTCGACAAACAACCTAGATAGGTCAAAAGGTTCTTGGTGGACTTCCCGCGACCTTTTCATACAGTTAACGTCATCGTAACACTCTTACAAACAACCGGATAGGTCAAAATCCTTGGCGGATTCAATTCGACCTCTTCCATACGTTGCGTCAGGGTAACACCACGACAAATAACCTGGATAGGTCAAAATTCACCAGTTCAATTCAACCTCTTCCACGTTAGCGTCATCAATCAAAGACTCACAAACAACCTCGGATGTCAAAACTCCTCGGCGATTCAATTGACCTCTTCCATAGTTAACATCGAGCAAACACTCGACAAACAATCGGATAGGTCAAAAGGTCATTGATGGACTTCTGGCCTCTTCCACGCAGTTAAGGTCGGCGGTAACACTCGACAAACCTCGGATGGGTCAAAATCTCGGCGGATTCAATCCAACCTCTTCCATACAGTTAGCGTCGGGTAACATCGACAAACAACCCGGATGGGTCAAAACTCACGGATTAATTCAACCCCTTCCATGCAGTTAACGTCATCGAGTCACACGGCAAACAACCTGGATAGGTCAAAGATCCCCGTCGGCCGACCACGGTTGCGGTCACCGACATCGGCACCATCTTATTTCACCATCACCGCCATGGCGGTCATCCAGCATTACGGCGCCACCCGCGTCGACTACGGCTGCCGATTCGCATTACCGACCACCACCCAGTTTGGCCTCCAACCCGTGTTGGTCGCGGATTGCGGTCAGTTCGTCCGCCGTCGATGCCCATCGTGACAATTTTTCTCCGGTCACCACCATTGTCGTCGGTCATCCTTGCCGACCACTGATCTATCACCGCGTCGACTACCATCGCCGATTCGCATTAGACCACCACCCTCACCCGTCAACCGCGTATGGTCGCCACCATTGCGTCGCCCGGTCCGCTGCGACCATCGCCCGTATCTCATCATCACACCATCGTTGGTTATCCGTTGACCACCCGTCGCGGGTCATCCGCCGACCAGCCGCGGCCACCATCGTGTATCGCCGTCGACCCCTCTCGGTTATCGTCTCCTCGCCTCCCGGATGGTCAGCAGTCTGATGCCTCTTTGAGAGAAAAGCTGAACCGGCGTATGTCTGTGGCCTTGTCTCCGAACCGGACGGTCGAAAAGTCTGATTGGCCTCTTTCAGGAAAAAAACTATGAACCACGTATGTACCGGGCCTCGAATGACCTCTTCTTGAGAAGAAGAGGGACACTCCAGCATATGAGGAGTGTGTCTTCTCCCTTGGCCTTAGGGGGGTTTTTATAGACCCTATAGAAAAAATCAAAAGCGCCAAAAGCTCTCAAAGCAGGCGGCAGCCAAATGGGGAAAACGGACATTTTTCCCGGCGAGCATGTCT
Organism: Cymbidium sinense; assembly: GCA_021442155.1. Taxonomy (NCBI): domain Eukaryota; kingdom Viridiplantae; phylum Streptophyta; class Magnoliopsida; order Asparagales; family Orchidaceae; genus Cymbidium; species Cymbidium sinense. The sequence goes on from CM038224.1 coordinate 133,258,982, forward strand.
GGTGGCCATGAGCTGCTCGTCTCGCTCGTTGCATGACCGCCTCCGCTCGGCAGCGTTGCCGCCGCAGCCCGCTCACAATCCATTCATGAAAGCCACCATTGTGGCGACCCTGCTCGACCCGCTCAGCGCTCCATCGGCCGTGACCCGCTCGACGTTCATTCGCGTGACCTGCTTCTTCCGCAGCGCACGTTAGTGACCTGATCGATCACCGCCGACCGCCTCATGCGGTCTCCCTTGACCTTGACCAGCGGTCTTGTAGCGGTTCTGTTCGTAGATGGTTACGTAATCTCAAAATCTCGCCGATACTACACACATCTGCGCCCTGCCTATTTGTAGTCATAATCTTGTGCTCCCATGAAAATCTGTTCTCTCAAAATGTGTGCTTAATGGACCCTCAAATTTCATTAAAAAATTTACTATTTTCAAATATTTGACATATATATTTTTGGATGGTTGAGATAATGTCATCATAAAATAGGAGGACAATTGATATAACACTGAAAATTATACTTGTCGAAGCACGAATCTTGATGTCAAAAGCAAGTTGATCCTCAGTTGAAACTAGTCGAGATCAAGCACTTAAAATATCCTTGTAAACTTTGGGATATCAGTTAAATCCATAAATAGCTCTTAAGCATGGAGTGTTTATATAGTCAAATTAAGCGTCTTGTGAGCGGCTAAGATCTCATAATTTCGACTTCGTTTGAGCATTTAAATACATCTTAAATGATCAAAGGAATCATTCGGTGTCAGATGAAGTGGAGTGGTTGATTTTGCGTATCTACAGGCGTCATCTATAAATAGCGCCATTCTCCGTATGAGGCTACAACAAGAAAGAGGAGAGCTCTAAAGCTTGAAGATCCTCCAGCACAATCGTTGTCTACCCGATTTCCACCAGCCGTAATCGTATTAATCTGGTCGTCTCCATCATGGGTCCTTGATCATCGTCATCGTTGTTTCGTTGATTATCCTGCTACCAGCGTTACCACTGAACATGATGCGTAGCTATTGTTCTCTTCTCTTATACAATTCGTAATCCCATTCGGGAAGATTTTGTACGAAAACAGATATATGGAAGAGTTTTTTTTCTTGGCTAGTGATTTTCCCTCTTTTGAAGTTTTTTCATAAAATTTAAGTTCTTGTTCACTTTTTAAATCGCATTGTGTGTGTTAGATTTCATAAAAGGCGTAAACTTTCTACCAATTATTTCTCTAGCAACAATAAATATAAGCATTTCTATACTTCAAAAGTGAATTAAATTTTAAAAATTAAGAAAAATAATGTTTTTATTATAATAATAAAGATTTAAGTCGATATATATAAATATCTCAATATTAGATATGAAATATATAAGAATTGTGTGCAGCTTATGTAAATGCCTTTTTTTTTTTTATTAATTTTGAGCTATTTATAATTCTTATATAATGAAATATAATACTTAAATTTTGATATTTATATATATAATATTTAAATCTTTGATATGGTATCAAAATAATTTTATTATTATCTTTTAAAATATTTAAAATCTAAATATCAAAATTTAAATATTAGTTTAGATAAATACAAAGAATTTGTGTGGTATTTATATAATTTTTTTTTATTTGAGCAAAACAACTACTTGTAAATTTTGACTAAAAATGCTCACGGCCTGCGTGATGACTTTCGTTACATTTTAATATTAAATTAATTGAATTTAAAAAAAAATAAAGTTAATAATGATTTGCAAATCAATGGTAACGGTATGAAATTTTTTGCCGACTCAAACGATTATATAAATTCAATTTAAATTTTAAATTAATTAAATTTACAAATTGATAAGACTTATAAGCATTTGCAAATAGATAAGATAATAACATGAAATCTTTGTTGAATTAAGTCTTTAGAGATAACAAAATGTAAAGTTAAAATGATATTCAAAATATCATAATAATAATCTTTTAAACTAAAAGATAAAATGTTTCCTTCAATCTCAAAATCAAAATTATGAATCACTTCCTCAAATAAAAAATAAAAAATCTCTCTCACCTGATAAACAAGCTCTTAATGATGAGAAAATATTATGTGCAGTCCAGATATAGCTCTGTATCCGGATGCCAATTAAATTTGGACATGTGTCGAAGCTTAAAATACTAATTTTGACTTTCTCAGTAGCGGGACTTGATCTGCGTTAAACAGACCCATTAAAACAACAAGATTGCAGCGGCGTTTTGAAGTTGATCGATTTGAATGTGAGAGAAATTTAAAAGTAATATATAAATTGATTTATGGCACTCAAATAATGAATAAGCATATTTAAAATTTTTTCAGACGAATTGGAGAGAAGAGAAATAAAAATCTCTTATTTCAATTGTGAAAAAAATGTGAAGATGGAGAATGAGCATCAAAGTGGTTGACTTATGGAGACTAATTTAGCGGATAATGTCATAAATATGAATATGATTATTATATATATATATATATATATATATATATATATATATATATATATATATATATATATATATATATATATATATATATATATATATATATATTGAAACACTGCTTATTGATCTTCTTTAAATCTTTTTGAAATATAAATCTCTACACTATTTTGAGTGCTTTCCAAGAGGATTTTAGTAGTTTTGTTGTAGTTTTTAAGAGTACAATGTACATTCTAGAATATGTTTTTTTCATAAAGTATTGTATACTTCAAATTAGGATCTAAATAGTATTATAAGTTATTTTGAGTTCCTTCGAAGATTTGGGCTATATATATATTTTTTTTAGAACAATATATACACTTTATAGGCACTATGACTTCAATTATAGATTAAATAATATTATAATCTGTTTGAGTTCTTTCAAGAGAATTTGAGTTATTTTATATTTTTTGAGTACAATCGTATACTAGAGTGTGCTCAATTTATTTTAATTTTAAATCAATATGAGACTTCCATTTATGGATCTAAATGGTATTATAGGTTGATTTGAGATCTTTCCAAAGAGAATTTGGGTTATTTTCTATCTATTTTTGAGTACAACTAAACTCTAGTACTTTTATTTTTTTAAAATTTTTTTAAAGCACTCTCGGACTTAATTATGGATCTAAATGATATTATAATGCTTTTGAGTTCTTTTAGAGGATTTGAGCTATTTTTTATCTATTTTCAGAATCTATACACTCTAGAGTGTACTCCTTTGTGGTGTTTATTTTAGATGTCATATGGGACACCATTAAATGACAGTAACTCATTGAAGTGATCGAGTACGACCAGGGGCGGAACCAACTCATTTTTTAGGGTGGACAATATTTTAAATAATAAAATAATATAATAATTAAATAATAATCATAATAAGTATGATTAAATAAATAAAATTATATAATATTTTTAATTTTAGAAAAATACAAATAATTAGTAAGATAAAATCATCAAATTATAAGAGAAAATTATAAATAGATAAAATGTGAAAATTATAGCCTATAATTTATAGTTTATTCACCTTTTAAGATTAAATATATAAATTAATTTTACCCAAGATTTATATAAGAAATTATTTGAAGACTACAAAAGTTAATAAAATATCAAAATTCTCTTTATCTATTTTTGAAATACTAAGTACAAAATAATTTTTTTAAAATTTATATGAAGTAGATTAATTTAAGCAATTTATGAATTTAATTAATATTAATATTAATTAATATGTGGATGTTAAATGTTTTTTTAAAAAATTGTAATATTAATATATAAATATAAATATAATTTATAAGAAGAATATAACTAACAAAACAAAAAAATTTTAAAAAAATTTTATGATTTAAAATTATTCTAAAATTCTAAAATATAGTTTATAACTAGATTACATGAGTTAAAAATATTGATTACATGAGATTATAATAAGTTAAAATGAAATTCATTTTAAGATGTGTATATAATACTATTTGCTAATATTCATCTCAAAATTATTCTTAAGGTGAATTATTTTGAGGATGCAAAATTATAAACTTCTTCATCTAATTGAATAAAATTAATATTTTTAGGGTCAAATGTGCAAATTGTAAAATTCTTCATCCCATTACATAAATTTAATATTTTTAGGTGGGCATTTGCCCACCCCTCATCACTTGGGTTCTCCCCAGTGCACATCTTATCTCGAAAGATAAGGTCATCACCATTCAATGGACCTAATCACCTAATGAGGACTCCTAAGGCATGATGAGTCTTCGAATATACTAGAGATTTTTTCACTACTTTATATAGATGAATAAAGTAAAGTTTATTTAAACCAAGTTCTAAAGTTCTCTATGGGGGCAAGCCCCATAGTTAATTACATCCTAAATAATGTGAATCCCTTAGGAATACTCTCGATTAAAGTAGACAATCGTTGTCGCCATAGATTTTAAGGGTAAGACTATCAATAAATTAGTTATATTTAGAAAATCAATTGGGATAAATTGAAATGAAAGACTTATTCGAAAGTAGATAAGTAGAATGCTTATGACACAAGAACTAGTGAGCATTCCAACCTATCATATGGTTAGAATTTATATATTTGAAATTGAAGAGTTATTTATTTGAGTTGAATCTTATTAGATTGTTAGCTTATAATAGAATAATACAAGATTGTGAAATCAAGAGAGAGAGGATTTATGCTTGTAGTCCAAAAGAAATAACCTCATCCTAAATTGGGAGCTTTGACATAAGCCAAAGCAAAATCTAGCGAAGATGGGCATATGGTTTTCCTCCGAGAGTAAACCACCCATGGACTTATAATGCAGAGTGGCGTACTAACTCCTCACTTTCAAATCATGTGGTCAAGTCATATGATTTTGCAAGATAGTTGGGTTGTTATTATTTAGAAAACTAATGTCCTTAAACTCACTCCTTAAGATACTAGAGTATTAATGATATGAGAAATGACTTAGTCTAATACAAATCTTTTCAATTTTTTTGATTTTGACTCTTCATTTTGACAAAAGGCTATAAAATTTTTTATTTGTCTAAATGTATGTTGAAATGAGTTATGGGGCCAAATCAGAGAGAAGAGGGTGAAGGTTTTCGGTAAGTTGCTCTTACAAGCGTTTCTATATGTGTGGGAGAGAGGTCTTCATTTTAAAAGAGTGGTATAATATGGTATGTATGGTGTAAGACATGCAACATTCAGCTAATGGGTTGCTAAATCTTTTAGTTATCTTGATTTAATAGTTAGGCTTTATGGTGAGGTTATGAGTTGTAAAAAATTTTATTTATGAGTAGTAGTTGGGTAGAAAAATTAATTTTCTCTATAAGCCTAATCGAATTTAGGCCACACATTAAATCATCATTCAATTAAGAAACTATAAAGATGCTTGCCATTCCTATTGCACAATTTTAAACAAAACATCAATCAACTTTATAAATCTAATGCAAAATAATAAAAGGCCGATATGGTGGTGCAGTATAACCCAAAAAAAAGAGAAATGGGTGGTCGAGCTCTACCACCCTTATACAACTCGATAAATGAAATAATAATTTCAATTTATAAATGATAAGTGCTATGGAGGTCTTCAAATCTTCAAGTCCTCATATCTCTTTCATTTCTTTATTTGATTTGCTTCTTTTGATTTGGTAGGCTTCAAAGCATCGCATGCACCCCAAGTCTAAACCTTTTGTCCAATGTTTATCCTGAACCCCCATAGCATTAATTCTAATTTTTGATGCAAAATTATATTAAAAATAGGGAAAGTGAATCTAACTATACCTGCAAAATAAGCATTAGCTAAATACACCATATAGTCTAAGCAGTTATATATATAATTTGGACTTAGCACCCCACATATAGGTAACCAAGTCCACCTGCCTTAATTTAGATTATGTTTAGGGGTTAAGCAACTTACAAAAGAGAGCATTTATATTTATTTTAAGAACCCTTTTAAGCACAATCTACTATAGAAAATATGATTAGGCTAATCACGGCCTAGCATCCAGTCTATGAAACATACACAATAACATCCAGGTTACAATACATCATAAAACCAAATACACATCACTCCATGCATCCATAACATAAAGTTAGAAGTGGTGACTTAATTCTAAAGTGTGTTTATTAAGGCTCATGTGATATGCCTTAAGCTTTGTTATAATTTTCTAACTTTGAAAGGGTGTTTGATGATAAGAAGTTGATTTCACTTTAAATGATTTTGTTGATTTGAGAATTTTTATTTAGTGTTTTCTTTTATTTTATTTGATTTACAATTAACAACTAAGTGTTATAAAGAGAAGAAAATGGAAGATTACTCTCTTTTATCCTTACTTTAGGTCACTTCTAAAGCATATCAATTAGACTTAATTCTCTTTAGTGAATGGTTTATTACATATTTTAATTAATCCTAAGTTTAGGTTCACTTTAAATGACCTCATTCAATGAAAAAAAATATCTTAAGATTAATTGGAATTAATTACTATCACATGACACATGTTTATTCGTTTCTTTCCATCATATGTAACATGCACATGCTTAAGTCCTAAGTATAGCTACACATATAATATGTCTTTAGCTTAAATAATAGATATGAATGTGTATATTTAGAGTTTCTATTTTTCTTTTGATTGAATTATTTTATCATATTAATTTAAAACTCTATCTAGATTCATATACAAAAATACATAGAGATAAAATAAAATAGTGCATTCATTTAAAAGTGATGTAATCAAATGACCTCCTTGGAGCTAAATAAAGCCTCGTTTTCCCAAGATATCCAGTATCTATACCCACTTGCATTCAAACATATGTAAATTTGTATACATGAATATTAGAAAGAGAGCTCCCAATCACATGATTAATTAATTCAACAACTTAACCATTCATGAATGAATGAATTTTTGATAAAATAAAGAGGAGTTTTAATTCCATAATCAAATACACACACATTTATAAGAGGCATAAGCTAGTACATGCCATTGTTAACCAAAAAAGTGAAGTAATCAAATGACCTCCTTAGGGATAACTAAAGCCTCATATTTTTAGGATGACCAGACTAAATATTTGCTTTTCTCAAATACCTATAGATGTATACATTAAATAAAGGAAGGAAAACTATTCAAAAATTATATTTTTATTTGATTGAAACATTTATGCATATGGAGTAAAGTCTTATATAAATCATAGTATTGAAATACATAAGAATGAAACCAAATGGAGTACGTTCTATTGTTAAACTAAGGAAGTGAAATAATCAAATGATCTCCTTGGGGCTAACTAAAGCCTTGTATTCCTGGGATGCCCAAGCTATATACCCATTAACATAGTTACTTATGTGAATCAATACGTGAATGAAAGAAAATAAACTTTACTTCATACACTTAAGCTATAATCACATACATCTCCTATGTATTTATAACTTTAATTCATAGCATATATAATCATTCATTTATAAATCTTGAAAAATAGATTTGGATTTAATAATGATAATACCATACATATATTAATTTAAATCAACACATACAAGCTTGACATAAATGAAATCATTTGATTTAATTAATTTTTAGAAAAGATGAATGCATGAATCAAGTTACATACAATATTTAATATGAATGAAATGAAATAGAGAGACATAAACACACAATTTCATTTAATCCAACTAATTCCTAAAGATAATTATACTAAATAAGCTTATTTAAAATAACCAAAGTTTTTAATGTCATTTTCAATCTTATGTTTAATTTGATTTAGGAAGTGTGAGAAGAGAGTTTGCTAATCCTAATCTCATCCCATATTTACAAGTTAATTTGATTTAATGAAAGGTAATTAAGCAAATTTTAAAGATTAATTAAGTTAAGCCATGAATTAAATTAATTAATTAAACCCTTACCTATGTTACCTTAAGGTAATTAATCAAATGATTATGAGCTAATATAATATGCAAATGAATTGAAAGGTAAATAGCAATGATCTATGAAATGAAAGGGGCCTAATTCAATTAGCTCAATCATTAGTTAATTAAGCTTAAGAAACTCACTAAATTACTTTCATATTTTTCTCACACATGTGAGCTAATCATGATTTTACTAAACCTCTTTAGGTTATTGAACACCTAAAGCTCTACCCATGAATCAATTAAGGAAAATCAGATATATTTAAAATTTTAATTTAATAAATCAAATCATTAATCCATTAATTCATTTCTCCTTTAATCGGTTACCAAATTTGATTAACATCCTTTGAAATGAAATGGGCTTATGGGAGAAGGTTGGGAAAGAGGTCCCAACCTAATTCCATAATCCTCTTACTTAATCAAACATGATTTAGTATGCTTGAGTTTCAATTTAACTAATTAAGTCATTAATTAGTTAATTAATCTTTAATTAGCATTTTGTTGAAAAGAGAAGAAAACTTAGGGGAAATATTAGGAGGGAGGCCTCAATCCAATTCCTTAAGTCCCACTTTTAAATAGTGATTAATTAATCTAATCTGATTTATATTCACATGCTTAATTATATCATTTAATTAAGTTAAGAAAGTAATTAGGGCTTAAATAATTAATTTTTCAAATTAATCAACCAATAAATTCCATGAAAAATAGGGAGATAGAGGTCATCCCCTAAACATTCTTTGAAAGTTTAAAATTGATTGACTAATTAATTAATTAGTAGTTTTCAATTAAACCCTAATTAAGTTAAAAATTACTGTTCAAAATTAATCAAGGAAAATTTTAATGGATTTCCCTCTGAAATACCTTTAAAATGAGTTATTATTTATATATTTTGGATTTTTCTATAATTAGTTATGAATTATTGAAATTTTTGCCTTAAAATCTATTAATTAACCTAATTAAAGCCTTAATCCCATCGGCGCCACGTGGCGTGCTGACGCTGCATGCTTTTCACTTGGTGCCACTCGATTGGCTATTTAAGTTGTCACATCCACACACTGAGTCAGTTAGCGGCGGATGCGGTATTGATCTCCGTCATCCGATCTCAGATCAGACGATGCAGATCAATCCCGTGGCATAAAGGGAGAAAAATAAAGAAAATTTAGTGTGATTTGATCAAAGTCGTCCATTCCAATCACGTAAGCAATGATCCTTCTTGATACGAGCAATGAGCATGAGCCATACACCATGGATCGCTATCGAGCTGAGCTCACCCGAGCTCATTCACTCAAAATCAACCCACACCTTGAGGATCCAAGGATCCAATGGATAGATGGGCTCACATAATTTTCTTCACAAAGGACCAAGAAAAATTTTCTATATCTACAATTTTTAAAAATTACCTCACCGGAGCTCAAGACGGCAATGAGATCAACAGAGGTAGCTTCTTTAATAGATATGAGGCCCTATTAAGCAACAATTGGATTGGTTCCACTTGAATTGCTCGGAATGCCAATGATCAAACTTTGGAGCTTCGGTCTTGATCGAAGTCCCTCCTCCGACGGCTTTGTAGCTTAGGAAACAACTTGGGTGGCTTCAACGATGTGCGTGGAGGGTGTGTGTAAGAGGAATTGAAGTTAGGTTAAGAAATGAGGAAGCTTGGATCAGGATTGAGCTCCCCTATCTCGGTTGCACACGAGAGAGGAAAATCCGAAGCGGGGAAGGCTTGGAATCACTCTAGGAGGTGCTAGGGCATTTTGTTTCACTCTTGGGAGCTCTCACGAATCAAATGGTGTGATTTCTTACGAGAGTTGAGGGGGTATACCCCTCGGTTTGTTGAGGTGGAAGAATGGGATTGCCTCCCATTTTTCGGCCGGTCAGCTGCCGTCAGAGCATTGGAGGGGTCTCAATCGAGTCCCCTTGGCTCGGTTTGGTTGGAAGGAGTGGGGGGTGGCTCAAGGCTTGATCTTGGTTGATCTGTTTGCTTGGTCAAATTAGGTCAAATCAAGGCTTGGGTTAGATTCAAATGATGATTTATAGGGTTTTGGTTTAAGGGGTTTCAATTAATTCGACCTAAGTTTGATTTTGGTTCATTTGGAGTCAAATAAATTCGATGGGTCAGTTGACCAATTTGACCAAATTGACAAATTGAGTTAGGTTAAGTGTTGGTTCATGTTCAATTGGTAAATTGAAAATGATTATGAAATTGCTTTGAATCAATTTAGATTTAATTTGGTGGCCAATTTAACCCTTTAGGTCAATTTGGGCTAGGTTGGGTCAAGTTGTCCAATTGGTCAAATTAGGCACAATTATGGCTTTGGTCAAGTTCAATAATCAATTTGGAATGAACTTGAGTCATTGATTGCAATCAATTTGGATTTGATTATAATTTGACCCACTTTGGCCTTTGTGGTGAAAATATTTTCTCCTTCATCTATCCTTTTGAAGAGGATAAATGAAATAATTGTTATGTCTCATGAACCAATTTTATGTCTGTGCATGTGAATGAGATAAAATATCATAGCAAAGATGAAGCTGTTATGTCTCATGAACCAATTTTAGGCAAACTCGACCTATTGTTCACAATGAAAAGGAGGCATATGAATTCTATTATGATTATGCATATCAAACTAGATTTAGTGTTGAAGATCATGCTAGTTATTGGTCAAACTAGAAGAATTTGAACTTAAAGGATTTCTTATGTGCAAAAGCACGTTTTAAAAGGTCTTAATTTAAACTCCTCAATGAAAATTCAGACTCGGACTAGTTATCTTGGAATGATTAATTAATTTGGATGAGAATTGAAAGGTTAAGAAAATTTATAGAAAGTCACAATCATTCCTTAGAAAAGTTGAGTAACCAACATCTTTTAAGATCTTACGAGCCATTAAGGAAGAAGCATTGTGTTAAAGTCAATGTAGAATTAGAGCAACTAATTCATTCAACTATCTACTGAGGAAGTTGACGGAATGGAGAATGTTGGGTTTACAAAAATAGATGTTTTCAATTATATTCAAAAATAAAGAATAACAAGGATTGTGAATGGTGATACTAATACATTAATACAATTATTGAAGCAAATACAAGCAAAAGATGAAATGTTTGCATAAGATGTCTAAATTGATGAGTCAGATAGTTTAGTTTTATTTTATTTGTTAGTGTTTATTTTAGTTTATGATTATTTTATGGTTTAGTTATGGTTTAGTTTATTAGTTAGTTATTTTTAGTTTATTATGGTTTAGTTTTAGTTTAGTTATTTATTAGTTTAGTTTTAGTTTATTAGTTATGTTTAGTTTCTTATTATTAGTTTTAGTTTATTAATTTTTATTTAGTTTATTTAATTATTTAGTCATTTAGTTTGGTTTTAGTTGGTTATTAGTTTTATTTAATTTATCTTAGTTATGGTACCCAAGGTAGTTTTTTTAGAGTGCATGTCAGGATAGTATGACTATTTTTGTGATGTCATAATTTTAATAAAATTATTGACTCAATAAAAATAATCTAGTTTGTATACATTTTGTTGGAGTTAATCATCATTGTCAAAATATTTTATTTGGTAACATTTTATCAGAAGAAACAATTGAATCATTCAAATGACTATCCAAAATATTTCTCAGGATAATGAATGAGGGCATAATAATATTCATTTGATTAAGATCAAGCAATGGCGATATTGAAATTGCGTTACTTCATATGGATTGTGCCAATGACATATTTCAAAGAAAGCTCCTTTAAAGTACTCTTTTTAATAGTAATAAGATTCTTTGAAAGTTTCTTTTATACATGCATAAGTAAATGTGATTAAGAAGAGTTTGAACATGCTTGGTCTAAGATGCTGAAGAAGAGAATTTGTATGATCGCTTGAAGCTATATATAATTAAAAGCAAGTGATCAATCACATTGGTAAAGATTCATTTTGCATGGGTATTTTATCGGCATAAGTACATGGATAATGTATGTCATGGAATCTTTAAACCAACAAGTTCTATCAACGATTATTTTTTAGGATTGGAGAAGATTATGAACACGAATAATAACTATAACTCTTATTGAGTTTTTTCTTGAAGAAATAATAATAATAATAATATTATTTGTATCCATAATTTCTAATAAAATTACTAATAATTTACTTAGTAATATTTTAATTATGTCATTAATGATAAATTAAATTTTAATCAATTAGTATAAAATATAGTTATTATTTAATTAGTAATTATTAATTAAAATTATGTTATTTATTTTTAGCTATAAAACAAAATTGAAACGCCAAATAGAATCAAAGTAATGTAATAATATATTAATAAGTTTTAAATAATTGCCAACATTGTATTTTTAAAAATTTAAATAATTTTTGCAAATTAACAAATGAGTAAAAATAATTAAACCAATTAACATTTAAGTTGGTTCATTCATGTATCAAATATAAATAAAATATTATTTATTTATTTAAGTATTGAAATAAATAAATATAAATGATTAAATATAAAACTATTAATATTCTATATAAATATCAAAATATTTAGGCTTAATTTTTAAATTAGGCCATTTTATAAACTTAATTAGGTGATTAGCCATTTAAAAAAAATTAAAAATAGGCTATGATTTGCGACTGAGCATCAGAAGCTTTAATTTTTTAAAAAAAATTAAATGGGCACTTATTTTTTTGGTTATCGACTCATTAGTTATTGGATTTTGATGTGCTTGGTATCGTTAGAAATATAATAAAAAATTCTACAACTTTTATGTTAAAACATTCGACGAATCTCTTGAGCCATTTTAGTGCGACTTCAAATTACAAAAAATTGAAGATATTGATCTTTCGTTTTTTATATGGAATTAGATATAGTATTGGCGTGGTTTGTATCGTTGGAAAGATAATAAAAAATTTTACAACTTTTATGTTAACAACTTTCAACTAATCTCACCCGGTGAGCTGCAGTTTTTGTAAATGTGTGACTTCTGAAGTTGCAAAAATTAAATATATTGTGACAGCTCCTATATATTTTTTTTTTGCCATGATATAAGGATATATTATTTTTTGGTAATATCAAATACTCTCATTATATATAGTCAAATACTCTCATTATATTCTATATATAAATTGAGTTTGAATCTTTATGTAATTTTGAATTTTCCTTTTCAGCAAAACTTAATTTGAATATAGAATATAATTAGAGTGTTTAATATTATCTTGAAGATTTAACTAGGAATTACATAAAAATTTAAACTCAATTTATATATAAAATATAATGAGAGTATTTGATATTACCAAAAAATAATATATCGTTGTATTATGGTAAAAAAAAAAAAAGGTTGTGTAATATATTTTTTTCTTGAAGTTACATATTTGCAAAACTCACGAGATTGTCGTTGTCAACATGGAAGTTGTAGAATTTTTTATTATCTTTCTAACGATACTAACCATGCTGAAACTCTACAACTGATGAGCCTAATATGGCCAAAAAAATGAGGGTTGTATCAATATCTTCAATTTTTGCAACTTCAAAAGTCCTACATTTGCAAACACTGTGGCTCACCGGATGAGATTCGTCGAAAGTTGTTAACATGAAAGTTGTAGAATTTTTCATTATATTTCCAACGATATCAAATCAGAAATGTATTGTCGATATGAAAAAATATGGACTGCCCATTTAATTATTTAAAAAAAAATTAAAGTCATCTCTATGACATTATTGCATCCAATACTAGGCCTATTTTTTTAAAAAAATGGCTAATCACCTAATTAAGTTTATAGAATGACCTAATTTAAAAATTAAGCCAAATATTTATTTATGACATATAATAATATATATATATATATAAATACTCATTAATGCAAATAACTATCTTTCGCCATATTATATAGCGAGTGATGTGGACCGTTTGATGAGTATTTTATGATCATAACTTCAGTGACGAGAATAAAGATGAGTACTTCTTTTAAGTAATAATTAATGTCTGAGAATGAAAATTTCTTTGAAGTAATGATATAATTTTTTATTAAAAATATAATTAATTTTTTATTTAAAATAAATAATATTTTAATAAACTAGTTATGATAGTTAAAATCAAAGTATCTTGAAAGAAATCCCTTAAATATTAAACTAATTTAAAAACCTATAGTGCATATAATATCTATGCTTGATTTTATTACTATATAATTATTGACAAGATTTTATTTTTTGTTAATTAATTTATTTTTATTTATTTCTTAGAGATAAAAATTACAATAATATTTATGACTTGATTTATAAGCCTAAATTTTAAATATAATAAATTTCAGAGACTCAATTGATCTAGTGATGTTGTATCTTTTCTAGTGATGTTGTTGTATTTTAGTTTTAAATTATTTTGTTTACAATTCAAGAAAACAAAAAAAAATATTTTATTAGAAATTATGAAAAAAATTTTAATTTTAAAATCTTTGAATTTCGAAATCACATTTAAAAACTATCTGAAAAATTTTATTTATTTCAACAGAGATTGAATATCTGCTATTATCTTTTTTGAATTTTAAATCAAACTGATAAAATATCTCTGTAAAAGCTCAATTTTAAAGGATGAAGAATCACTTTCTATTGAAAAACCCGAACAATAATATTTATAATTGCTTACTAATAATAATAATAATACATCAAAGAGATCAAATAAAGCTACAGATTAAATTTAAATTCTAGAGCTAAGTTCTAAGAATAGAATTCTTGGAACAGAATAAGATCACTGCGGCAGTGACTACAAAGAATGAAGCCGCAGCAGCTGCAACAGGGTAGATCCATTTCCTCTGTATTCTTCCACCATGCTCGGGCCTAGAAGGATTTGCAGACTTCCTCTTTTGCTCTAAAGATCGAAGTCTTAAATCCCTCTTCTCAACTATGAGCTTCATCTCCTTCTGAATCTCATCCTTCTCTCTATCAAGAGAGCAGCAGCAATCTCCTCAACTATGAGCTTAATCTCCTTTTGAACCGCATCTTTCTCTCTATCAGAGAGAGCAGCCATTTCCACGGCATTCAATTCGGCAGCGGCCGACTCAACCTTCTTCTTTATTACTGCAGCCATCTCCTTATTCCTGTGCACGGTGGCTTCAGCAAGGGCAGAGGAGATGGCGAGTCTGATAACATCGCACTCCATATCCGCAAGAATATCCTTCTCTGACGTCTGTGAAGCAAACTCAAGGTTTAGCTGTTCAATCTGCTTCCGGAGCTCTTTCACTTCTTTGATTAGTTTGTTATTTTGGGTTTTCTGCAGCTCAAGACGGAGCTGCTCGATCTGTTTCCGGCTCTCTGCCACTTTTTTCTCGAGTTGCTCATTGTGAGTCTTGAGGTTCTCAATTTCTTTGCTACCGGAACTCCCCGCAGCACAGACTCTGGCAGAAGCATGATTCTTCTTGCCCATTTGGAGAGAACTGTATGAGTGTTTGAAAGGCTTCTTCTTCTTCTTCTTAAGAACAGTTGGGTTGAGTAATTTAGACTGCGGCCAGATCAAATGCCGTTCCCTTTATTTATAGAAAGTTTTGGAGAGGACTCGCCGGTGAATCCGTTCTAGCCTTGCAGAGAGAAATGGACGGATTTGTTAACCGATTTTCAAGAGACGACGGTTTAGACTCCGTCCAAAAAAAATAAAAATAAAAATAAAAATCTAAAAAATTGAATCACACTATGGGATTACGTATTGCTATTATTCCTCTGCAACGGCCACTCACTTCCTCTCTCCGGCATCTTGGCTTCCCCAAGCTATTCGGCCGCCGCCTGAGAGATGGAGATAAGCGATACTAATATCTATCATTCTACTTCTCCGGGAGCTTCCTCCTCCCTATTTGTAGGTTAATTTGAATTGCGTTATAAAAATTCTAATTATTATTATTTTTATTGACTAAAACGGATTCCCGCTTCATCTCCGCCATCTTCGGCTTCCCCAAGCTTTTCGGCCGCACCTCAACAGATCGAGATTCGACATAAGCCACACGGAACCGGTAACTACACCTCCCACTTTGAATTTTATTTTATTTTTATTTTTTTCACTGATGAGATTGAAGATAATATGCACATACCCAATACTCGAATATACGTCACATCATTGAAGGCAAAGCCCCCAACTGACGAGACCCCTTTGAATCAACCTACTCTTCCTACATTAATATTCTGATATCCACCTCTCCATCTCTCCGGGATTATATATATACAGTAAAATCTGTCTAAAGTGATATTGCTGGGACCAGAGGTAGGATATTACATTAGACAGGTTATCACTTTAAGTAGGTACAATACATACAGTATCATACAGTTAAGATCAAGTCGTATTTATCACTTTAGACATAATATCACTTTAGACAGTATCACTTTAGACAGGTTTTACTATATATATATATATATATATAAAGAGAGAGAGAGAGAGAGAGAGAGAGAGAGAGTTGGGAGGGGGGTGATTGATGGGAAAAGTATGCACAAATTTTAAATTTTAAGTAAAATCCTCAATATTATGAGAAAATATTACGAGTCCTCATTAGCTTCGTCGCGGACTCCAATCCAGACGACCGTGTCCTTTTTTTTCCCGTTTTAGCGATTAGAGCAGAATGTGACTAGTATTTTCCACCCGGCAGAGCGTCGATGGCGTATTAGCGGACGTAGTAAATACATTTCCGCGGAGCCGCGTAAGCGTTCAAAAAGAAGAAGAACGAAAACATTACCGGCGTTCGACATTCCGTCATAAGTCTGAAACGGTTAGGGCTTTCTTTGACGAAGGATTTTTCTCGGCCTCATTGATCGGCGCCGCGTCAAGCGTCGCCGGTGATATAACAAATCATAAATTGAGGTATTGTAGGTGACTACGTGAGGTATTTACATGCATTCCAGAACTTGAATGAATTTAGGGTTTACTCTGTTCTTCTCCTTGTCGATTGAAAGATTGGTATTTTTATATGTTTTATTGTATGTACTCTCTGCTCTAGAGGGTACATAACTTTTAGCTCTTTTACCAATTTCCTTAGTTTCTTGAGATTATGTTCATTATATTCAAATGGAAGCATTTGATGGCAGTTTGGATGATTTTGGATGGGTTTAGTGCATCTGTACTCTGTGTACCTCTTTGGAGGTCTGATCATTTTGACCTTTTTTTCCGGTTTATTTTGTCAACGTCTTATGATTATGTATAGGGCATTGCAATGGAAGCATTTGGAGAAAGTTTGGATAAATTCTGGGTGGTATTTTGTATCTGTACTCTGTGTACCTCTTTGGAGGGTACAGATCATTTTTGACCTTTTTTTCCCAGTTCTTTTTGCCAACTCCTTATGATTATGTTTAGGGCATTACAAAGGAAGCATTTGATGGCAGTTTGGGCAATTTTGGGTGGGTATTTTGCATCTGTATCCTGTGTACCTCTTTGGAGGGTACAGATCATTTTGACCTTTTTTTGTAGTTTATTTTGCCAACTTCTTATGATTATGTATAGGGCATTGCAATGGAAGCATTTGGAGGAAGTTTGGATAAATTCTGGGTGGTATTTTACATCTGTACTCTGTGTACCTCTTTGGAGGGTACAGATCATTTTTGACCTTTTTTCCCAGTTTTTTCTTATGATTATGTTTAGGGCATTGCAGGAAGCATTTGATGGCAGTTTGGGTAATTTTGGGTGGGTATTTTGCATCTGTACTGTACCTCTTTAGAGGGATAATTTTGACCTTTTTTTTGCGCTTTATTTTGCCAACTTCTTATGATTATGTATAGGGCATTGCAATGGAAGCATTTGGAGGAAGTTTGGATAAATTCTGGGTGGTATTTTGCATCTGTACTCTATGTACCCCTTTGGAGGGTACAGATCATTTTTGACAGTTTTTTCCCAGTTTATTTTGCCAACTTCTTATGATTATGTTTAGGGCATTGCAAAGGCAGCATTTGATGGCAGTTTGGATAAATTCTGGGTGGTATTTTGTATCTATACTCTGAGTACCCCTTTGGAGGGTATATATCATTTTTGATAGTTTTTTCCCAGTTTATTTTGCCAACTTCTTATGATTATGTTTATGGCATTCCAAAGGAAGTATTTGATGGCAGTTTGGGTGATTTTGGGTGGGTTTAGTGCATCTGTACTCTGTGTACCTCTTTGGAGGGTACAAACCATTTTTGACAGTTTTTTTGTTTATTTTGCCAACTTCTTATGATTATGTTTAACAGGAAGCATTTGATGGCGATTTGGGTGATTTAGGGGTTTAGTTACATCTGTACCTCTTTGGAGAATTACAGACCATTTTTGATTTTATTTATTTTGCCAACTTCTTATAATTATGTTTAGGGCATTGCAAAGGAAGCATTTGATGGCAGTTTGGATAAATTCTGGGTTGTACTCTATGTACCCCTTTGGAGGGTACATATCATTTTTGACAGTTTTTTCCCAATTTATTTTGCCAACTTCTTATGATTATGTTTATGGCATTCCAAAGGAAGCATTTGATGGTAGTTTGGGTGGTTTTGGATAGGTTTAGTGCATCTCATTCTGTACTTTTTAGACCATTTTGACAATTTTTTTGGTTTATTTTGCCAACTTCTTGTGATTATGTTTAGGGCATTGCAAAGGAAGCATTTGATGACATTTTGGGTGATTTCTGGGGGGTTTAGTGCATCTGTACTTTATGTACCTCTTTGGAGGGTACATATCATTTTTTGATTTTTTCCCTGCCAACTTCTTATGATTATGTTTAGGGCATTCCAAAGGAAGCATTTGATGGCAGTTTGGGTGGTTTTGGGTGGGTTTAGTGCATCTGTACTCTGTGTACCTCTTTGGAGGGTACATACCATTTTTGATAGTTTTTTTTCAGTTTATTTTGCCAACTTCTTGTGATTATGTTTAGGGCATTGCAAAGGAAGCATTTGATGGCAGTTTGGGTGATTTCTAGGGGGTTTAGTCATCTACTGTACCTCTTTGGAGGGTATACTATTTTGATAGTTTTCCAATTTTTTTTGCCAATTTCTTATGATTATGTTTAGGGAATTCCAAAGGAAGCATTTGGAGGCAGTTTGGATAAATTCTGGGTGGTATTTTACATCTGTACTCTGTGTACCCCTTTGGAGGGTACAAATCATTTTTGATAGTTTTTTCTCAGTTTATTTTGCCAACTTCTTATGATTATGTTTATGGCATTCCAAAGGAAGCATTTGATGTCAGTTTGGGTGATTTTGGGTGGGTTTAGTGTATTTGTACTCTGTGTACCTCTTTGGAGGGTACAAACCATTTTTGACAGTTTTTTTTTAGTTTATTTTGCCAACTTCTTATGATTACGTTTAGGGCATTACAAAGGAAGTATTTGATGGTAGTTTGGGTGATTTCTGGGGGGTTTAGTGTATCTGTACTCTGTGTACCTCTTTGGAGGGTACAGACCATTTTTGATAGTTTTTTTTTAGTTTATTTTGCCAACTTCTTATGATTATGTTTAGAGCATTGCAAAGGAAGCATTTGATGGCAGTTTGGATAAATTCTGGGTGGTATTTTACATCTGTACTCTGTGTACCTATTTGGAGTACGGACCATTTTTGATTTTCCGGTTTATTTTGCCAACTCTTATGATTATGTTTAGGGCATTGCAAAGGCGGATTTGATGATTTGGGTGGTTTGGGTGATATTTTGCATCTCTACCTCTTTGGAGTACGGACCATTTTGACCTAATTACTTGTCTTTTGAAGTTTATCATGCGGGAAAAGGATAACGGTGCGAGCCTACTGTGAGAAATGTGTTTGATAGTATTATAGCACTCTTCTTGTGAACCGACATTCTAAAGAGGCTTCATCTCCATCAATTCATTAGACTCCGGCGTTAAGACTCGGTTGCCATTACATCGATCTGTCTTGGGACATAGAAAAGCAAGCTTTCTTCGGGTGGGATACATTCCTTTCACCCCGATGAAGTTGCATTGATGATAGGGATGCCAAATGAGGGGAGAAGGTTGTATGGCGAAATCTCGTATTTCATTGACTCATTGACTAAGAATCGGCGAATTGATGGCTCGTTACTGCACCATTTGTGCGGTTGTATACATTTTCTTACAAATCTATTTTTTGTATATCACAATTCAGGTGGCATCGAATTGATTGCTTGATGATATAGATAGATTCTTTGAGTCTGGAGGCGGTCCATTTGGGACTTTAGTATTTGATGTTATTGCATCAAGATTGAGAGGCGTGGTTACATGGTGGCTTTGTCACTCTTGATGGTATATTTATATCTCCATTCTTGTGAAATATAATATCTTGAAGTTTCTTGTTAAATATATTCATTGTAGATATGGCTGAGCACATAAGCATCATAAGCGTCATCGACACAAGCCACGTATCTTTGCGATGGGCTAAAATAGAGTTTCCAAAAATGCTTTCCTTTGGTTTGGGAGGAGGCCAGTGACATATAATAATATCACTTAGTTCATATAAGAATGTATTTATTTATGTTGTATGTCTTCAAAATTTTTTATCCTTTTACCAGTGCGCCTTTCATTCGAGGACTTATTGGAAGGCGAGGTTCCCAATGTCCCCGACAATCTACACATGCGGAGCAGATAGTAGTCCCATTTTAAGTCCAATTCTGCGGTCCCCATGACTCTCCTTATATCTCTCCTCGATATTCTCCCATCCAGGTGTTTAGCACCTGCTACTACCCCGTGACTTTGCGGTGGAGAGGATGTTCTGAGTTTGAAGGACACGAGAGAGAGATGTCGTCTTTCCATACAACAATAAGCGAGAGGTTGGATGGGCTTGATTTAGTTCTTTGCTATCGAGGATATTCTTGAGGCGGGTCCTACCACCCCAAATGCGGGGAGGTTCTGTCGGGGTCACCACGGAAACTCTTGAGGAGGCTACCACGGAGCTTCCCACGTGGAGGTACCCAGGGGAGGCTACCACGTGTCTGACCACGAGGGTACAATGAGGAAGCTCTTGTGGAGGCTACCACGGGGAGCTTCCATTCTTGAGTTGGATACTTCAAGGGAAGCCGTGGAATGATCGTAGGAGAAGTTCTTGTGGAGGCCACCACTACACATGATGATGCTCAAACACATTGGCGCATTGAGCGTGGTGTTAAAGCTCGGTGATAAGAATGAAAAATTTGCTTCCCTTTCACACACTTACAGAAGTCTCGAGCAAGAATAAATGATGTGGTGGCCTCCACTCAAGCCGAGCACTGAGAGGTATTAAGTTACTTTCTTTCAAATTTGAGATAATAGAAATAGTTTTCACTAAATTTTTTATAGGTTACGCAGATGAGGCAATAAAGGTCGATGACCCACAAGCTGCTATTATTGTGGTGGAGGAGCATCAGTCGGAGGTATGAATCATCTCAGTAGATCGATCCTTTATTCATAGTTAATCTAGCTCGTCATCACTAAATTATTTTATAGGTTCGCAAAGATGAGCCAATAGAGGTCGATGACTCACAAACTACTATCGTCGTGGTGGAGGAGCATCAGTCGGAGGTATGCATCATCTCAGTAGATCGAGGATTTTTTCTTAGTGAATGTAGCTCTTCATCATTAGCTTTCGTCATCAGTAATTTCGTTGTAGGCATCAGGGGCACTTCATGTTGTTGAGTTCTCATCCAGAGCTATTTTTCCTAAGCCGATGCTCAATCTTATTGACACGTCGTGCTCCCGGTTCGAGGACAAGTAAGTCAAGCCTCAGTCAGGTCCTTCATACGTAAAATAACTTATTCGTTCAGTTGAGATCACTTTAAAAAATTTATTACTTGCGGTGATACGATTAGGGAATATATTATTATTGCGAGGCGGTCGATGAGTTCGTGGATCAATATCTCTCGGATGCACATTGATGCCTTCGCCTTCTTATTGGTAGAAGTACTTCGCTGCGAGTGTCCCATATTTGTACATTTCATACTTGCATTGGGTATGTTACCCCACAGGAATGTTTGGTATTACGATTCAGTTCTTGTTTGTTTAAAAGAAAGATGTAATGTGTAATCGTTCTCTTCTTTTCCTACAGAGTTATGCTAGGTACGGCCTAAAGTTAGAAAGCAAAATGTTCATCCAGCATATCACTGCGGACAGTGTGTCGAGGGCTGAGTTAATCTTACTGCCAGTTATAGATAATCGACCGGACACTCTCTGGGCATATTAAGTCAGAGGCCTGGTATTTTTATGACTCATTGCCCAAACCCACCCATAAGAGCATTCTTCTTGATATTGTAAGAACTGTTTTCAAATTTGGTTCTTCTTAAATATTTTTTTTTCCCGGTCCAACTTAATAAGATTTTGTTCAGGCTATTTAGATCAAATTACTTGTTGAAGATGCTGGGCAGGCTTTTGTGAGCGATCCGAGGAAATGGCCAATCGACATAGTGAGTAAAAGAAGAAATAAGTGTCGATCGGAATGTTTGTCCGAAATACATGGAGGCAAGAATCGAAACCTGGATTGGGTAGACCACAGATTGGCCAAAGAAAATGAATATATTTAGTAATGAGTTCACACGCTACATTTTGTTTGGGACTTAAAAATCCAAAGTGAGAACAATATTATTTGATATAGGATTTTGTTCTTAACTGATCGCTGAAGCTCCCAAAGCTAAATCCAAGAGCTTTTCTTTAAGTAGTGTGAAGAGATCAATGGGAGGGAACTCATCCTCTCTATTCCTCGCCTGCCTTCTCCTGCAAGTCACACAACGAGAAGAAGAAGATGACTGGGAATGGAGGTGAACAAGTTTAATAGTTAGTGTTTGATTCCTCCGTTTCTATGATTTAGTGTGTTTTCTTACCTTCTTCCTTCACTCAGCTAGCTTCTTGTGTGCTCCTCCTTGTTTAATAGCTGTAACTGCTTGTGAAATTGATAAAGAATGCAATAAAGAGTGATTTCCTTGCCATAAAGAGTGATTCTGCATTGTATATTTTCCTTGAATATTGAGCATTTCCTTGACATAAAGAGTGATTCTGCATTGTATATTTCCACATATGATATGGATCTATTTATATTTGAGAGTGATGATTGATAATTCTCGTGTTCGTATTAGATGGATCTATAAAAATTACCTTTCAAAATAAAAGCTAACACCGATTCGTAAGATCAAATATTCGAGTCCGCGTACCCTTTGAATGAATGCTTAGGTTTTTCTCCCGGAAATGGCTCGTTGTTTGTTTTATGATTAATGACCGTTAAATATATTCGCTTGATATATGTAGTTATATCTGTGATGATTTAATTAAGTATTGTGGTTTGTTAAATTATATATATTTTTTATTTTCGATTGATTAAATGTTGATTAGTAGTTCTATTTATTAGGTAGATTGTTGCTTAGTTGTGCTTAATATGTCGTAGTTTTTCTCACTTTGAACATATTTATGGGTGAATTTATGTGGTGTCACATTAGGTATTGATTGTGATGATAATGATTAATACATTATGGAGGCATTTTTCTTGAGTTAAATCAAAATCAAAATCATTGATTGAACAATTATATAAATTGTGAACTTTTATGAATCTATTTGAATTTTACAAAACTTCATTTTATGGTAACTCGAAATATTGAGAAAGTCCTCCCTATAAAAGTGATAATGCCTTATTATTTGTCTTTATTACAATAATGCTAAAACAATGAATTTATATTATTCATGTGCATATATATTTTAAATTTTAGAAATTAGTTTAATGATTTAAATAAGTTGGCAAAATACCACTCAGAAACCACCCAAACTTCCAAATGCTTATTTACATAATCATAAGAAGTTGGCAAAATAAATTGTAAAAGGTCAAAATGATCACCTCCAAAGAGGTACAAGTATGATGCAAAATACCACAAAACCACCCAAACTTTCTCCAAATGCTTCCATTATAATAAAACATAATCATAAGAAATTGGCAAAAAAAAACTAGAAAAAAAATTTAAAAAAGATCTGTACCCTCCAAAGAGGTACATAGAGTACAGATGCAAAATAACCACCCTAAATCCATCCAAACAATCTCCAAATGCTTCCATTGAGATGCCCTAAACATAATGAATCAAAAAAACTTAGAATGTACCTCCAAAGAGGTACAGTACAGATGCAAAAATACCAAAATCCATCCAAATCGCCATCAAATGATTCCTTTGGAATGCCCTAAACATAATCATAAGGAATTGACAAAAACTAGAAAAAAGGTCAAAATGATCAGACTCCAAAGAGGTACATGAGTACAGATGCAAAATACCACAAACTACCTAACATCAAATCGCCTGCCCTAAACATAATTATAAGGAGTTAGCAAAATAAACTGGAAAAAATTTGTCAAAATGATCTCCAAAGAGGTACACAAAGCAAAATACCACAAATCCATCCAAACAATCTCCAAATGCCGCTTTGCAATGCCCTAAACATAATCATAAGGAGTTGGCAAAATAAACAAAAAATATGTCAAAATGGTCTACCTCCAAAGAGTTACAAAATGATGCAAAATACCATACCATCCAAACAATCTCCAAATGCTACCTTTGCATGCCCCAAACATAATCATAAGGAGTTGGCAAAATAAAAAAATCTGTCAAAATACCAAACCCCAATCCATCCAAACAATCTCCAAATGCCCCAAACATAATCATAAGGAGTTGGCAAAATAAACAAAAAATTCAAAATGGTCTGTACCTCCAAAGAGGTACGAAAAGTGATGTAAAATACCACCCAATCCATCCAAACAATCTCCAAATGCTTTGCAATGCCCTAAACATAATCATAAGGAGTTGGCAAAATAAACTAAAAAAAATCTATCAAAAATGGTCTGTACCCTCCAAAGAGGTACAAAGAGTACAGACGTAAAAATCCACCCAAAATCCATCCAAACAATCTCCAAATGCTGCCTTTGCAATGCTAAACATAATCATAAGGAGTTGGCAAAATAAACCGAAAAAAAATCATCTGTACCTCCAAAGAGGTACAGAGTACATGCAAAATACCACCCAGAATCCATCAAAACAATCTCCAAATGCTTCCTTTGCAATGCCCTAAATATAATCAGATGGAGTTGGCAAAATAAACTAAAAAATCAAATAAAATTCTCAGGTACAGAAAATAAAACCACCCAAAATCCATCCAAACAATCTCAAATGCCGCTTTGCAATGCCCTAAACATAATCATAAGGAGTTGGCAAAATAAACTAAAAAAATTATTCTCCAAAGAGGTACACGAGTACATAACAAAATATCACCCAAAATCCATCCAAACAATCTCCACTTTTGCAATGCCCCAAACATAATCATAAGGAGTTGGCAAAATAAACCAAAAAATCTATCAAAATGGTATCCTCCAAAGAGGTACAGAGTATGATGCAAAATCCACCCAAAATCCATCCAAACAATCTCAAATGCCTTTGCAATGCCCTAAACATAATCATAAGGAGTTGGAAAATAAACAAAAAACTATCAAAATGGTCCCTCCAAAGAGGTACACAGAGTAAGTGATGCAAAATACCACCCAAAATCCATCCAAACAATCTCCAAATGCTTTGTAATGCCCTAAACATAATCATAAGGAGTTGACAAAATAAACAAAAAAAAATCAAAAATGGTCTCAGACCTCCAAAGAGGTACACAGAGTACAGATGCAAAAAAACCCACCCAAAATCCATCCAAATAATCTCCAAATGCCTTTATAAACATAATCATAAGGAGCAAAATAAACTAAAAAAATCGTCAAAATGGTCTCATTCCAAAGAGGTACATAGTAGATGCAAAACCCACCCAAAATCCATCCAAACAATCTCCAAATGCCTTTGCAATGCCCTAAACATAATCATAACGAGTTGGCAAAATAAACTCAAAAAATGGTCTGTACCCTCCAAAGAGGTACAAAGAGTACAGATGCAAAAAACCACCAAAATCACCTAAACTGCATCCAAATGCTTCCTTTGGAGTGCCCTAAACATAAGTATAAGAAGTAGGCAAAACCACCTAGAAGTCATCCAAATAGCTTTCAAATTGGCTAAACAAGAATGTAATGAATATTATTTCTAGTATCAGGCAAAGTAAAAAAGGCAATAAACGATCTATTATTTATTGCACATATTTATTGGTACAGTCCAATGATTACAATGTACTCAGCAGGGGATTAACTCAATCACTATTGCTTAAAGAGCTACACTGTCAAAATCTCCTAAAAAAATCCAAAACTGATAATGTCATGCATCAAAATATTTTCTGAAATAATATCCATCATCGCCTGTACCCTTCAATTGATTGATTGAGCTGAGATAAATTCCTCGCATGTAGAACATCGATTAGTTGATACTTTCTTACGGCATGGATGTGTGATATTAGCGCATCTCAAAAAAAACACTCGCATAACAGAAAGGTGATGCAACTTGTGAGGAAACACGCTCAACAACGCTATCAGACTTTGGTTTCTGCAACAAAAAAAGTAGAAGGGTTTGAAGATTAATAGTAATATTTAAAATACCAAAAAATAATACGCAAGTAGAAAATTACTCTTGGCTTTCTTAGATCTCTCTCAATATCCCTTAAGCCTAGAGTTGGAAACACCCTTTGGACGTTGCTTAACTTGATCTTTTAAGATGTCTTTTCCCTTATCTTTTGTGGTTGACTTCTTCTTAACCGCTTTGTCGATGGAGGAGAATTCATTATAGAGTCATCATCATTTTCTAGGGATCCAAGCATATACCCTCACTCTTATTGCCTCGTCTCGACGCTTATTTGATATGCATATCGACTTACGTTTCAAAAAATAATGCCGTAAGCATTTCCATCAGGTTTACATCTCTTAATTTCAGTATGCACTATCAATGTAAATATCCCTCTTGCTCGATAGACCATCGCGAGAAGATACTTGTCCGGAATGCACAACATCTTCATGACTAATACAATGGGCACAAAGTAATCCCATCATTTCAATTTTTTTGCAAATAGTTACTTGGTAGTCCATTGAAATGCACAAATGCTTTTGATGCATTTTATTCTCTAAGTTTCTCACCAAATACTCCATGGTGCTGTCATCTGACTTAGTTACTGATAGGCCTCCAACTCCATGCAAAAATTCCTCTTCAAACATAGTGTAAACCTTTCTTGTATAAAATATAGCAGCTTATTTTAGAATTGGACTGGTCTTAACAACAGGAACAATCGATGACTGGCTACACTTGAAGTCTTCATCATGTTCATTCCGATGCCATGTCTCCATAACCTTTTCCAACCCCAAGAAATAATCTGTGAGCGAACTTGTTGGTTTAGATATTCCATGACATACATTGTTCGTGGACACTACGCTGAGTTGACAAGATGCCCATGCGAGAATGTCCTTTGAATGCGTGGATCACTTGGATCTAATCTTATAAAGCTCGCATAAACCAAGCATGATCATGTAAATTGCCTTCTTCTAGCATGGCAGACCAAGCCTCTTTAAACTCTTCCTCTGAGTCACACTTACTCATGCATTTATAAAATAGCCCTTGTACTATCTTATTACTATTAAAGCAATGAATCTTGGAAGGAGCTTTCTTTGAAATATGCCATCACAACCTATGATGAAAATTTTAATAGCTCGCCATGATCTTGATCTGAATATTGTTATAGATGTCTATCATTCATCAACCAAGAAATGGAATAGCCATGAGAATGACTCAATTGTCTCTTCGATAAAAGGCTACTCCAAATAATACATTTTGCCGATGATTCACTCCAACAAGAGGGCACAAACGAGATTATATTTATTGAGTCGAGCTTGTATAAAAAATTATCACATCCCCAAAACAATCATATTCTATCCTAGACATGCCATTACTAAAAAAAACTTACTAAGCAATCCACTCATCAACTTGCACATCCCATGCAAACATCCCATCCGCTTGCTTTCCTTAAACAATCAGATAATGCATTACTTACCATTCGCAATCCTCGATCTTTTCTTTCTCAATAAAATTGAAAGCATCTCTTTGTGAACCCGATATTCTCTACACAACTTCCTCGCTAGATAAATGCATCGCTTGCTCTAATACTAGCCTCACATTGTCTTCAACACGACGTTTCTCATCGCTAATGCATCGTGTGATCTGAGAAGATAGTCAGGTCGCCAAAAGAATGATTATGACTTTCAGATATTTTTAATCGTCAATTCTCCAAATCAACAGAATCTAATCATGGTCGACAACCGCTTCTTGTATCAACTTTCGAATTTTGTTATTTTACAACCACTTCTTCTTTTGCACATAGAAAATCTTTTGATTTCAATTTCTTTGAGTTTGGCCAATAACTAGTATGGTCCTTCCAACGCCAATTTGATGTGCATAGTCAAAGATATATAATGCCTCCATTTCATTCTCAACAGTGGTGCCAAGGAGTTTCAAATTTGTCATTTAATTTACCAAACAGATACAAAAATATGTTAGAAAATATAGATGCAAAATATCCAAACTTTAAATGCTTCCATTATACCCCTAAACATAATCATAAGGAATTGACAACAAACTGCAAAAAAGGTCAAAATTATCTATACCTCCAAAGAGGTACTGAGTGATGTAAAATACACACCAAAATCACCCAAACTCATCAAATGCTTCCTTTGGAATACCCCTAAATATAATCATAAGAAGTTGGCAAAAAAAAATGAAAAAAATAAAATTCTCCTCCAAAGAGGTACAAGAAAGTGATGCAAAATACCACCACCCATATCCAAACAATCAAATGCTTCCATAATGCCCTAAACATAATCATAAGGAGTTGACAAAAAAAAAAGGTCAAAATGGTCAGACTCCAAAGAGGTACACGAGTACTGATGCAAAATACCCACAAACCATCCAAACTGCCTCCAAATGCTTCCTTTGGAATTCCCTAAATATAATCATAAGAAGTTGGCAAAATAAACTGAAAAACTGTTTAAAATAAAATTCTCCAAAAGAGCATATGTAAAATACCACCAATCCATCCCAAACATCAAATGCTTCCATTATAATGCCCTAAACATAATCATAAGGAGTTGACAAAAAAACGCAAAAAAGGTCAAAATGGTTTTCCTCCAAAGAGGTACAGCAAAAATACCCACCCAAAACCACCCAAACTGTCTCTAAATGCTTCCTTTAGAATTTCCTAAACATAATCATAAGAAATTGGCAAAATAAACTGGAAAAAAAAGGTAAAATCTCCAAAGAGATTAATGTAAAATGCCACCCAGAATCCATCCAAATAATCTCCAAATGCTTCCATTATAATGCCCTAACATAATCATAAGGAGTTGACAAAAAAAATTGTAAAAAAAAAGGTAAAAAATGGTCTGTACCGTCCAAAGAGGTACACAGAGTACAGATGCAAAATACCCACCCAAAATCACCCAAATCATCAAATGCTTCCTTTGAATTCCCTAAACATAATCATAAGAAATTAACAAAAAAAACTAAAAAAACTAAAAATGGTCAGACCTCCAAAGAGGTACATGTAATATGCAAAATATCACCCAGAAACCACCCAAACTGCCATCAAATGATTCCTTTGGAATGCCCTAAACATAATCATAAGGAATTGACAAAAAAACTGCAAAAAAAGTCAAAAATGATCTGTACTAAAGAGCATGATAAAATACTCACCCAAAACCACCCAAACGCCCAAATGATTCCTTTGGAATTCCCTAAACATAATCATGAGAAATTGGCAAAAAAAACTGGAAAAAAACTGTCAAAAATGGTCTGTACCCTCCAAAGAGATGCACAGAGTACAGATGCACTAAATCCCCCAGAAACCACCCAAACTGCCATCAAATGCTTCCTTTACAATATCCTAAACATAATCATAAGAAGTTGGCAAAATAAACTGAAAAATTTTTGTCAAAAATGGTCTGTACCCTCCAAAGAGGTACACAGAGTACAGATGCAAAATACCCACCCAAAACCACCAAACCGCCTCCAAATGCTTCCTTTTCCCTAAACATAATCATAAGAAATTGGCAAAAAAAAACTGAAAAAACTTCAAAAACACCCATTCTCCAAAGTATACAGTACGATGCAAAATACCACTAAAACCACCCAAATCGCCATCAAATGATTCCTTTGGAATGCCCTAAACATAATCATAGGAATCAAAAAAAAGCAAAAAAGATCAAAATGGTCTCAGACTCCAAAGAGGTACACAGAGTGATGCAAAATACCACCCAAACCAAACTGCCATCAAATGCTTCCATTATAATGCTCTAAACATAATCATAAGGAGTTGGCAAAAAAAAAAAATGGAAAAAATTGTCAAAAATGGTCAGCCCTCCAAAGAGGTACACATAAGCACAAAAACCAAAAACCCAAAGCCATCAAATGATTCCTTTGAATGCCCTAAACATAATCATAGAATTGACAAAACTAAAAAAAGGTCAAAATGATCTGTTTTGTATTTAATACATCACTAACAAACCAGAAAAAATGCACGAAGCATTACATGAATTTCTATTTAATACATCCTCGCCTAAAATGGTTGTTATTTCCACAACGTTCTCCATCTACATGGTTCTTTATAAAAGAAAATGAGATTTTCTATTTCTTCGAGCTTTTGCAAAAACTAAACCCTAAACCTTATATTTCTTTCAAATTCCTCCCACAGATTCCAACGACGCTTACGGGCCTGAGGGGAAATGTACAATACCGTCCGCAATCACGCCATCGACGTACTCGCCGTGCCGTCTTTACGGCCCATTATCTCACCCGTAATCGCTAAAACGGAAAAAAGGACACGCCGCCGTAGATTGGAGCACGACTGGACGTAATATTTTCTCCAATATTATATATCACATTATATATCCTCAACTTTACTGTCTCATACTTAGATGTATAATCATAAATTTTCATCTTTTAAGACTAATTAAGTAATTATTAATCACATAATTTCTTAACTTTAATTTATCATATTTTAAGCTTAAGTAAAAAAATCATAATTATATTAATTAATTTAAATAAATAAATAGTATTATATTTATAAATAATAATTTATGAAATTATTAAATTTATAAAAGAGTTCATTAAATGCTTAATCTAGGCTAATTCTTGAGCAAGTGTAAATTTTTAGTAAAATCTAACAAATGAACAAATGGGAATATAAAATTTAATCATTCAGATATTTAGACATTTAGCATAATTGCAAGATTTAACTATTTTAAAATCTCACCATTTTATTTGTATATTTTGATTTAAATTATAATAAAATATTTAATTTTTTTAAAATTAGTTTTATCATTTATTAATTTTAATATGATTAAACCTCATTTAAATCTTGCAAACAAACGAGTCTTCAAGATTTTCTTAAATAAATCCAAAATACTTTATGTATTATGCCCCCTTAAATTGCTTTGCAGAAGTTATAAAGGGGATTCATAAACTCAGAAAAGTAAAGTTAAAAGGTTATGATATAATAATATCATTTAAATTTATTTTATTTTGCATCTTTTGATAGAGATTTTAAAATAATAAATGAATTTTATCATGCATTATAAAGAAAATAATAAAATCAAGATATACATATTTTACATATGAATCATCCTTATTGCGCTAGAAAATCAGTAATGAAATTTTATGCCTTAAATTTTATCAGAAATCTAGACACACAAAGTATTTAAAGAAACAAGAAAACTCGAAATTTTACATAAAACCAAAAGAGGAAAACCACTAACCTATCAAGAAAAATCTTCCACTATGTATTGAGTACAAAGTTCATGAGATGAGATAAAGAGGTATGAAGAAATGAGAATCCGCATTAAATAAATATTTATGTCGATTGTAAATAGCAAGAATGATTGAACAAATGTAAGAACTGAATCAAGGTCCGGATGATGACCGGCTGGGTGGTTGGTGACGGCCAAGGCGGACCGACGAGGAGGGATGAAGGGACCATTACACACGGGAGATTGCATGCGACCGCGTGATAGCCGCAATGCCGTTATACGGTGATTTGATGCAGACGACCGCCAGTGGTGCATGATTATGCTTGGAGAATTTTCGCTTTAGAACTCTCCTCTCTGCTTAAGCTCATATGAATAAGTGCTATTTATAGAGGAGGACGCCTCAGAAATACAAAATTCAAACCACTCTCTCTCAAAATGATTTTTTGATCATTTGATGTATTTTAAGCATTTGAATGCTCAAATGAAGTAATTATCGATTTTTGAGAAAGTTCAGCTAGACGCCGATTTGACTATAAGACTCCATGTTTAAGAGCCATTTAAAAAATTTAATTGATATCTCAAAGTTTCCAATGATATTTTAAGTGATCTCAGCCAACTTGGGATCAACTTGTGACATCAAGATTCATACTTCTACGTATTTTAAGTGCCATATCACTCCTTTTTATAGAGATTGAGAATTCTCGTTTCATATATATTATACTATTATAATAAAATATTATTTTAAATTGTATAGAAATGTGGACTTTCATTTTGTTTTTTTTATATTTTTTTTGAAAAATTTAGATTCATAGCACAACAATTTTATGTATTTTCATATCTAATATTTAAAATTTGATATTTATAAATATAGCACATTTTTATACTTCAAAAGTGAATTAAATTTTAAAAAATTAAGAAAAATAATGTTTTTATTATAATAATAAAAGATTTAAGTCGATATGTATAAATATCTCATATTAGATATGTAAATATATAAGAATTGTGTGCACCGTATGTAAATGCTTTTTTATATTAATTTTGAGCTATTTATAATTCTTATATAATGATATCTAATACTTAAATTTTGATATTTATATATATAATATTTAAATCTTTGATATGGTATCAAAAATAATTTTATTATTATCTTTTAAAATACTTAAAATCTAAATATCAAAATTTAAATATTAGTTTAGATAAATACAAAGAATTTGTGTGGTATTTATATAATTTTTTTATTTGAGCAAAACAACTACTCGTAAATTTTGACTAAAAATGCTGACGGCCTACGTGACGACTTTCGTTACATTTTAATATTAAATTAATTGAATTTTAAAAAAATAAAATTAATAAGGATTTGCAAATCAATGGTAACGGTATGAAATATTTTGCCGACTCAAATAATTATATAAATTCAATTTAAATTTTAAATTAATTAAATTTACAAATTGATAAGACTTATAAGCCTTTGCAAATAGAGAAGATAATAACATGAAATCTTTGTTGAATTAAGTCTTTAGAGATAACAAAATGTAAAGTTAAAATGATATTCAAAATATCATAATAATAATCTGTTTTAAACTAAAAGATTAAAATGTTTCCAATCTCAAATAAATAATAAAAATCTCTCTCACCTGATAAACAAATGATGAGAAAATATTATACGTGGATTTCTCAAGATCCGACACCAATAGATTTGACACGCAAAAGCTTAAAATACTAATTTTGACTTTCACCTCAGAACGGATGCCGTTAACGTGTGAGACACTCACCCATTAAAAAAACAAGATCAAACGCACCAAGTGCGATGATGTAGTTTGAATGCACGAGAGAAATTTAAAAGCAATATATAAATTGATTTATGACACTCAATGAATAAGCATATTTAAATTTTTTCAGACGAATTTAAGAGAAGAGAAACAAAAATCTCTCATTTCAACTCTAAAAAAACTATGAAGATGGAGAACCAAAATAAAAAATTTGACTTCATGAAGACCAATTTAACGGATAATGTCATAAATGTGAATGCATCGATAAATTTGCTACAATTATATCAAATAACTAAGTATCTTTCACCACAGAGTGAAATAAGTCGAATGACGCATCAACTTTTTGAGAATAAAAGATGAGAATGCTTTTGCTTTAAGGATAATTAATGTCTTGATCATGAAAATTTCTTTGAAGTAATGATATAATTTTTTTTTTTAAATATAATTAATTTTTATTCTAAAATAAATAATATTTTAATAAACAAATGATAGTTAAAATCAAAGTATCTTGAAAGAAATTTAAATATAGAACTAATTTAAAACCTATAGTGCATATAATATCTATGCTTCATTTTATTACTATATAATTATTGACAAGATATTATTTTTGTTAATTGATTTATTTTTATTTATTTCACGGGATCAAAATTACAATATTATCTTTAACCTTCATCTATGACTTGATTTATAAGCCTAAATTTTAAATAAAATAAATTTCAATGTGAGTAGTCTTTCAATACATTTTAATTTTAAATTATTTTATAAAAAAAAAAAAATAATTTATTAGAAAATATGAAAAATTTTATAATTTTAAAATCTTTGAATTTTGAAATCACATTTAAAACCATTTTTTATTTATTCTAACAGAGATTGAATATCTGCTATTATCTTTTCTGAATTTTAAATCAAACTGATGAAATATCTCTATAAAAGCTCAATTTTGAAGGATCAAGAATCAGATCGAGATTCGTGTAGACAAGTCTTATATTTATACAAGATAACAAGATTATTGTTTATTTTAAAAGATTAAGTCCTTAAACTCACTTCCTAAGAACTAGATTATGTAAGACATGAAAATAACCTAAATCTAATGCAAAACATATTATATTTACTTTCATTTTAGACAATCATTTGACTAGGAGATTCATTTCATAATGCATGAGAAATAAAATTATTGGCCAAAATCAGAAGGAGGAGGTTTATTTCCACCATAACAGCAAAAGTCTTCCAAAGATGGAAGCCCTCCAATCAAGAGCAAGATGATTTATGCATGAGAAAAGAAAGACTCATCCAAAGAGATTGCTAATTCTTGATTTTAACTTAAGCTTTAAATGAGGTTATAAGTTCTTTATTTTTAATTTAATTATTAAATTTGGTAAAAGATTTATTTTTCCTAAGAGATTTGAGTTTGACTTGAAAAGAAGGAAGTGGAGTTAGTTCAATGGGTAGACAAATTTTGCTTAACACCCTAAGGCATTCCTTTCTAACTCTTCTAAGTCTTAGAAGTGTCCACCTAATCACTGGGATGTGTCTTAAGACTAAACAACTCTAAGAGAAGTCCTGTTGGAGGGTTGAGAGCTCATCAAAAAATGAGGTCACTTTTAGGCCAATTTGGGTCAATTGTCAAATGGTCAATTGGACTTGGTTTGTCTCAAGGGTTTATTCATGTTCAATTGATTATGGGTTGGTATGAATCAATGGTTTCATTGATTTCAAATGATGACTAGTTTAAGTTTTATTTGGGCTAAAGTTTGACTTGGTCAAAGGACCAAGTTGACTTTATTTGATCAATTAATGTAGTTGATCATCTTAGGGTGATCAATGATCATGGTGTGATTTGGTTTGATTCAATATAATTTGGGTTGGATTGAAACTTGGTTCATATGGGTTCTTTAGGCTATTTTGGGTCAAGTGGACCTAAACGGGTTAATAGACTTGGTTTTGGCTTGAATAAAGTTTAGTTGGATTTGTATATGAGCTTAGAATTGAAATATAAGTCAAACTGCAATCAATTTTAGCTATGATAGGTTTTGGTTCATTTAGAATTTTACCAAGCTCAAGGATGCAGGTCAAAAGGGATAAGAAGGAAATCAATTTAGTTTGATTTATTTTTGGTCATTAGAAGGTGGGTTTCATTTATATTTATGAATATAAAAGAAAGGAATAATTGATTTATAAAGAAATCGATTGATTTTGGTTGATTTTGGGTTAAGATTTAGTTAAAGCTTATGGAGGTAGGTCCATATGGCCTAAGAAGGGTCTTGACTTGGTTTGATTTAGTTTGATTTGGTTTGATCATTTGAGTATGGATTTCATTTATATGTGAATATAAATGAAAGAATGATTGATTTATAAGGAAGTCAATCAAGTTTGGGATAACTCGTGGAGATTTGGCTAAGCTTAGGTAGAGTCATATATGAGGAATTTTGGAACTTGGATTTGATTTTGGGTTTCAATAATTTGGAATTGAGTTTAGATTTTGATTTGATAAATAATTGAGAGATTGAATTTATCTTGAGAAAATCAATTGAATTGGGTTTGGCTAAGGTTAAGGCCATGAGATTCAATCCAAAGTTTATAAGAATTTTGAGCTTGATTTGATCATGGGATTGATTATGAGTTTAAATTTGGATTGGATTTGGAATGAATTTGAGGTTTGGTTTGAGAAGGAGTGCATAAATTGGGTTTAGGCTATAGGTAGGCAAATCTCCTAAGTCCCTAAGGCATGACCTATCCCTATGGTTAACCCTTCTAAGTCTCTAAGCAGTTAAGTGTTCACCTAATCACTAAGTGTCTGGGACTAAGGATTCTTATATTCTATAAGAGTCTTAGATTTATGATGAGGAAGTTGATAACTCACTCCAAAAGTGAGGTTAACATCTACATTTTAAAGCAATCGTGGGACTTTCAATTATGAATCTAAATGATATTATAAGTTGTTTTGAGTTCTTTCCAAGAAGATTTGGACTATTTTCTATATATTTAGGAGTATAATTTGTACACTAGATTCCAATTTTTTTAAAATGAATGAGACTTCTAATTATAGATCTAATTAGTATTATAAGCTGGTTTGAGTTCTTTCCAAGAGAATTTGGGATGTTTTCTATTTATTTTTTAGGAGTACAATCTGTATAGTCTAGACTGTACTCTATTTTTTTTAAAAAAATTTTAAAGCACTCTGAGACTTACAATTATGGATCTAAATGGTATTATAATCAATTTTGAGTTCTTTCCAAGAGAATTTGAGTTATTTTGCTGTAGTTTTCAGGAGTATAATATGTACACTCTAAAGTGTACTCCTTTTTTATTTTTTATTTTAAAGCACTCTTGACAAATTATAGATCTAAATGGTATTATAAGCTGTTTTGAGCTCTTTCCAAGAGTATTTGGGCTGTTTTTCTATAGTTTTTAAGGAGTACAATATGTACAGTTGGAGTGTACTCCTTTTTTTTTTAATTTAAGTGATGGGGGACTTCGAATAATGGACCAAAATGATATTATAAACTATTTTGAGTTTTTTTTCGAGAGGATTTGGGTTGTTTTTAATATTTTTTTCCAGTACTATCTAGAATCGTAGAATCTTTTTTTTTTTAAAAATTTTAAAGCATGGGGCTTTCAATTATGTATCTAAATGATATTATAATCTATTTTGAGTTTTTTTATGAATTTGAGTAGTTTTATTTGATTTTCTAGAGTGTATAATAATCTAGATTGTACTTTTTTTTTAAAAAAATTTAAATGATGGGGCTTAGTTATGGATCTAAATGATATTAGATGCTATGTGGAGTACTATCCAAGAGGATTTGAGATGATTTTTATCTATTCTTCAAGAGTACAATCTGTACACTTTAGAGTGTACTCGCTTTTTTTTAAAAAAAAAATGGAAGCACTAAGAGACTTCCAACAATGAATCTAAATGGTATTATAATCTATTTTGAGTACTTTTCAAAAGAATTTGGGCTATTTTTATCTATTTTTTAGTAATACAATATGTACACTCTATAGTGTAGTCTTTTTTTTTTAAAAAAAAAAAAATCTTTTGAAAGTTATGGGGGAGTTTAAATAATGGATCTAAATTATATTATAATATATTTTTAGTTCTTTCTAAAAGGATTTGGATAGTTTTACTACAAATTTTTAGAAGTACAATGTATAACTTGAGTGTACTTTTAAAATTTAAATGATGGGGACTTCCAATAATGAATCTAAATGATATTATAAGCTACTTTGAGTTCTTTCCAAGAGGATTTCTTGTTTACTATAGTTTTTTACAATAATCGTAGAATGTACTCATTCTTTTATTTTATCGAGACTTCCAATTATAGATGTAAATGATATTATATGCCATTTTAAGTTCTTTCCAAAAGAATTTTGGTAGTTTTGTTAAAGTTTTCTAAGAGTACAATCTGAACACTTTGGAGTGTACTATTTTTTTAAAAAATTTAAATGATGGGGGACTTTCAATAATGGATCTAAATGATATTATTTATTATTTTGAGTTCTTTCTAAGAGGATTTGAGCTATTTTATATCTATTTTTAATAGTACAATATGTACACTCTAGAGTATACTCCATTTTATTTTTTTTTAAAGCAGAGTGTGACTTCTAATTATGAATCAAAATGGTATTATAATCTATTTTGAATTCTTTCCAAGAGAATTTGGGATATTTTTATCTATTTTTAAGGAGTACAATCACACTCTAGAGTGTACCTTTTTTAAAAAACTTTAAAGCACTATGAGACTTCCAATTATGAATCTAAATGATATTATAAGCGGTTTAAGTTTTTCCAAGAGGATTTGGTTCATCATTATACATGTTATATAGATTTTCATAATGTGTGTGTGTGTGTGTGTGTGTGTGTGTGTGTGTGTATGTGTATGTGCATGAATGCGATAAAATATTGGTGCAATGATGAAGTTATGTCTCATGAACCAATTTTAGGCAAACTCTTTCACTATTATTTCACAATGAAAAGGAGGCATATGAATTCTATTATGATTATGCATATCAAACTGGATTTAGTATTCAGAAAGATCATGCTAGTTATTGGCCAAACTAGAAGAATTTGAACTTAAAGGATTTCTTATGTGCAAAGATTTTAAAAGGTCTTAATTTAAACTCCTAATGAAAATTCAAAAAAAACGACCGTTATCTTGTAATGATTAATTAATTTGGATGAGAATTGAAAGGTTAAGAAATTTATAGAAAGTCATAATTATCCCTTAGAAAAGCTAAGTAACCAACATCTTTAAAGATCTTACAGAGCCATCAAGGAAGAGAAGACAATTGTGTTAAAGTCAATGATAGAGGCTGAAATTAGAGCAACTAATGCATTCAACTATCTACTGAGGAAGTTGACGGAGCGGAAAATGTTGGGTTTACAAAAAGAAATGTTTTCAATTATATTCAAAAATAAAGAATAACAAGGATTGTGGATGGTGATACTAATACATTAATACAATTGTTCAAGGAAATACAAGCAAAAGATGAAATATTTGCATAAGTTGTCTAAATTGATGAGTCAAATAGTTTAGTTTAATTTTATTTGTTTGTGTTTATTTTAGTTTATTATTATTTTATGGTTTAGTTTATTAGTTAGTTATTTTAGTTTATTAGGGTTTAATTTTAGTTTAGTTATTTATTAGTTTTTAGTTTATTAGTTATGTTTAGTTTCTTTATTAGTTTTAGTTTATTAATTTTTATTTAGTTTTTTAGTTAGTTATTAGTTAGTTTGTTTTATTAGTTTTATTTAGTTTAAATTTATGTAGGATAGTTTTTTTTGGAATGGCATGTCAAGGATAACATGATTATTTTTTGTGATGTCATAATTTTTAATAAAAATTATTGACTCAATAAAATAATCTAGTTTGTGTACATTTTGTTGGAGTTAATCATCATTGTCAAAATATTTTATTTGAGTAATTTTTATCCAAGAAACAATTGAATCATTCAAATGACTATCCAAAATATTTCTCCGGATAATGAATGAGAGGCATCTTACAACAATATTCACTGATCAAGATCAAATAATGATGATAACTATTAAAATTGTATTACCTCATACTCGCCATAGGTTGTGCCAATGATATATTTCGAAGAAAGCTTCTTCAAAAGTACTCTGTTTTAATAGTAATAAGATTGTTGAAAGTTTCTTTTATACATGCATAAGTAAATGTGATTAAGAAGAGTTTGAACAGCTTGGTCTAAGATGCTTGAAGAAGAGAATTTGTATGATCATACTCTTAACTTTATATAAATTAAAATAAGTGATCAACCACATTAATTCATTTTGCATGGGTATTTTATCAACACAACGAATGACATAATAATGTATGCCATGAAATCTCTAAACCAACAAGTTTTATCATCGATTATTTTTTGGGATTGGAGAAGATTATGAACACTAATAATAACTCTTATTGAGTTTTTCTTGAATAATAATATTTATTATTTCTATCCATAATTGCTAACAAAATTACTAATAATTTACTTAGTAATATTTTTATGTCATAATGATAAATTAAAATTTTAATCAATTAGTATAAGATATAGTTATTATTTAATTAGTAATTATTAATTAAATTATGTTATTTTTTAGCTATAAAACAAAATTGAAAACTACCAAATATAACCAAAGTAATGTACTAGTATATAT
Organism: Cymbidium sinense; assembly: GCA_021442155.1. Classification (NCBI taxonomy): domain Eukaryota; kingdom Viridiplantae; phylum Streptophyta; class Magnoliopsida; order Asparagales; family Orchidaceae; genus Cymbidium; species Cymbidium sinense. Next base: position 133,298,828 of record CM038224.1, read on the forward strand.
TAATAAGTTTTAAAGATTAAAAAGAATGGCCAACATTTTTTTTAAAAGTTTAAATAATTTTCATAAATTAACAAATGAATAAATTTGAATAAAAATCACTAAACCAATTAACATTTAAGTTGGTTCATATCAAATACAAATAAAATATTATTTATTTATTTAAGTATTGAAATAAATAAATATAAATGATTAAATATAAAATTATTAATATTCTATATAAAGATCAAAATATTTATTTATGACATATAATATATATATATCAAAATTTCATTGCAAATAACTAAGTTTTTTTTTGCCACATTGATGATGAGGAATGTGATGAGTATTATAAATTAGCTAACTTAAGAATGAATAAAGAAGCCGCTTTTTTTAAAGAATAATTAATGTCTTGATCAAGAATGAAAATTTCTTTGAAGTAATGATATAATTTTTTATTAAAAATATAATTAATTTTATTTTAAAATAAATAATATTTTAATAAACTAGTTATGATAGTTAAAATCAAAATATCTTGAAAGAAATCCTTAAATATCAAACTAATTTAAAACATATAGTGCATATAATATATGCTTCATTTTATTACTATATAATTATTTATAAGATATTATTTTTTAATTGATTTATTTTATTTATTTCTTCTACGGATCAAAATTACAATAAATATCTTTAACCTTCATCTATGACTTAATTTATAAGCCTAAATTTCTAAGTCTTTCAATACATTTTAATTTTAAATTATTTTATTTATAAAGAAAACAAAATATTAGAAAATTTTTTATAATTTTAAAATCTTTGAATTTCGAAATCACATTTAAAACCATCTGTAAAATTTTATTTATTCCAACATAGATATATCTGCTATTATCTTTTCTGAATTTTAAATCAAACTAATGAAATATCTCGTAAAAATTTTGAAGGATCAAGAAAACGAGAACAATAATATTTATAATTGCTAACTAATAATAATAATACATCAAAGAGATCAAATTAAGCAACAGATTAAATTAAATTCTAGAGGTAAGTTCTAAGAATAGAATTCTTGGAACAGAATAAGATCACTGCGGCAGTGACTACAAAGAATGAAGCAGCAGCTGCAACAGGGTAGATCCATTTCCTCCGTATTCTTCCACCATGCTCGGGCCTAGAGGATTTGCAGACTTCTCTTTGCTAAAGATCGAAGTCTTAAATCCCTCTCCACAACTATTTTATCTCCTTTTGAATCGCATCCTTCTCTCTATCAAGAGAGAGCAGCAGCCTCCTCAACTATGAGCTTAATCTCCTTTGAACCATCTTTCTCTCTATCAAGAGAGCAGCCGCATTCCACATTCAACGGAAGACTCAACCTTCTTCTTTATTACTGCAGCCATCTCCTTATTCCTGTGGGTGGCTTCAGCAAGGGCAGAGGAGATGGGAGTCTGATCGCACTCCATATCCGCAAGAATATCCTTCTCTGATGAAGCAAACTCAAGGTTTAGCTGTTCAATCTGCCGGAGCTCTTTAACTTCTTTGATGAGTTTGTTATTTTGGGTTTTCTGCAGCTCAAGACGGAGCTCTCGATCTTTCCGGCTCTCCACTTCGTACTCAAGTTGCTCATTGCGAGTCTTGAGGTTCTCAATTTCTTTGCTACCGGAACTGCCCGCAGCACAGACTCTGGCGGTGGCATGCTTCTTCTTGCCCATTTGGAGAGAACTGTACGAGTGTTTGAAAGGCTTCTTCTTGTTCTTCCACAACGAAAAGAACAGTTGTGGGGAGGGCTCGCCGCTGAATCCGTTCTAACCTTGTAGAGAGAGATGGACGGATTTGTTAGCCGATTATCCTGAGACGGCGGTTTAGCATCAGTCCCAATTAAAAAAAAAAAAAAAATTCTAAAATTTTGAATTGAATCACACTATTGATAGTTCTGATCAATTATTATTATTATTATTATTTTTATTGATTAAAACGGATTCCCGCTTTATCTCCGCCATTTTGAATTTTATTTTATTTTTATTTTTTCACTATATGACTTCCAATTATGAATTAAATAGTATTATAATCTATTTTGAGTTCTTTACAAGAAGATTTGAGTTCTTTTATACGTATTTTTGAGTATTTTACACTCTAATGCTCAATTTATTTTTTTAATTTTAAAGCAATATGAGACTTCCATTTATAGATCTAAATGGTATTATAAGTTAATTTGAGGTCTTTCCAAAGAGAATTTGAGTTATTTTCTATCTATTTTTCAGGAGTACAACCTGTAAACTCTAGAGAGTACTCATTTGTTTTTTTTTAAATTTTTTTTAAAGCACTCTTAGACTTCTAATTATGGATCTAAATGATATTATAATCTGTTTTGAGTTCTTTCCAAGAAGATTTGAGCTATTTTTTATCTGTTTTTTAGGAGTACAATATATACACTCTAGAGTGTACTCCTTTGTTGTGTTTATTTTTGGATGTCATATGGGGCACACCACGTAAATCTGAGGGATTACTCATTGAAGTGATCGAGTGGGTAACCAACTCATTTTTTTAGGGTGGGCAATATTTTAAATAATAAAATAATATAATAATTAAATAATATAATAAGATTAATTAAATAAATAAAATTATATAATATTTTTAATTTTAGAAAAATACAAATAATTAGTAAGATAAAATCATCAAATTTATAAGAGAAAATTATAAATAGATAAAAATGAAAATTATAGCCTATAATTTATAATTTATTCACCTTCTTAAGATTAAATATATAAATTAATTTTACCCAAGATTTATAGATTAAATTATTTGAAGACTACAAAAGTTAATAAAATATCAAAATTCTCTTTATCTATTTTTGAAATAAGTACAAAAATAAATTTTTTTAAAAATTTATATGAAGTAGATTAATTTAAGCAATTTATGAATTTAATTAATATTAATATTAATTAATATGTGGATGTTAAATGTTTTTTAAAAAATTGTAATATTAATATATAAATATAAATATAATTTATAAGAAGAATATAACTAACAAAACAAAAAAATTTTAAAAAATTTTATGATTTAAAATTATTATAAAACTATAAAATATAGTTTATAACTAGATTACGTGAGTTAAAAATATTGATTACATGAGATTAAAATAAGTTAAAATGAAATTCATTTTAAGATGTGTATATAATACTATTTGCTAATATTCATCTCAAAATTATTTTTAAGGTCAGAATTATTTTGAGGATGGGGAAAATTATAAACTTCTCCATCTAATTGAATAAAATTAATATTTTTTTGGTCAAATGTGCAAATTACAAAATTCTTCATCCCATTACTTAAATTTAATATTTGGTGGCATGCACCCACATCACAAACACTAACATATTATCTCGAAAGATAAGGTCATCACCATTCAATGGACCTAATCACCTAATGAGGACTGCATGATTAGAGTCGAATATACCAGAGATTTTTCCCCTACTTTACATGGATGAATTAAGTAAAGTTTATTTAAACCAAGTTCTAAAGTTCTCTATGGGGGCAAGCCCCCATAGTTAATTACATCCTAAATAATATGAATCCCTTAGGAATACTCGATTAAGTAGGCAATCATTCCAAAGATTTTAAGGGTAATACTATCAAAATTAGTTATATTTGAAAATCAATTGGGATAGATTAAAATGAAAGACTTATCGAAGCCAAAGTAAATGAGTAGGGAATGCTTATGATATTAGGAAACCTAGTGAGCATTCCAATTTATCATATGGTTAGAATTTATATATTTGAAATTGAATAGAGTTATTTATTTGAGTTAAATCTTATTAGATTGCTAGGGCTTATAATTGAATAATACAAGATTGTGGAAATACCCAAGATGAGAGGATTTATGCTTGTAGCCCAAAGGGAATAACCTCAGATCCTAAATCTAAGGAATTTTGGTATAAGCCAAAGCACGACCTAAATCTAAGTGAAGATGGGCATATGGTTTACCTCCACAAGTTAGAGTAAACCACCCAACTGCTGGACTTATAACCGTCTGGAGTGGCAGCCAGCTAACTCCTCTTACGCTTTCAAACCATGTGGTCAAGTCATATGATTTTGCAAGATAGTTGGGTTGTTATTATTTAGAAAGTAAACTAATATCCTTAAACTCACTCCCTAAGATACTAGAGCATTAATGATATGAGAAATGACTCAGTCTAATGCAAATTTTTAATTTTTATTTGATTTTGACTCTTCATTTTGACAAAAGGCCATAAAATTTTTGGATGCCTAAATGTATGTTGAAATGAGTTATGGGTCAAATCAAGAGAGAAGAGGGTGAATCTTCATCGATAAGGGTTGCTCTCACAGGTCAAGCGTTCTCTATATGTGTAAGGATGGAGGTCTTCCTTTTAAAAGAGTGGTATAATATGGTATGTATGGTGTGAGACATGCAACATTCAACTAAGGGGTTGCTAAATCTTTTAGTTATCTTGATTTAATGCCTAGGCTTTATGGAGAGGTTATGAGTTGTAGAAAATTTTATTTATGAGTAGTAGTTGGGTAGAAAAATTAATTTTTCTCTAAAAGCCTAATTGGATTAGGCCACATTAAATCATCATTCAATTAAGAAACTATAAAGATTCTTGCCATTCTATTGCACAATTTTAAACAAAACATCAATCAACTTTATAAATCTAATGCAAAAGAATAAAAGGGTGATACCTGCACCGCCATATAACAAAAAAAGAGAAGTGGGTAAGAAGCTCTACCCTTATACAACTTGATAAAAGAAATAATAATTACAATTTATAAATGATAAGTGCTATGGAGGTCTTCAAATCTTCAAGTCTTCATATCTCTTTCATTTCTTTATTTGATTTGCTTCTTTTGATTTGGTAGGCTTCAAGGCATGACACCCCAAGACTAAACCTTTTGTCCAATGTTTATCTGAACCCCATATTAATTCTAATTTCGATGCAAAATTATATTAAAAATAGGGAAAATAAATCTAACTACACCTACAAAATAAGAGTTAGCTAAACACACCATATAATCTAAGTAGTTATATATATAATTTGGACTTAGCGCCCGGCATATAGGTAACCAAGTCCACCTATCTTAATTTAGATTATACTTAGAGGTTAAGCAACTTGCAAAAGAGAGCATTTATATTTATTTTAAGAACCATTTTAAGCACAATTCACTGCAGAAAATATGTTTAGGTCACCTAGCATCCTCTATGAAGCACACACAATAACATCCATTTAATAATACATCATAAAACCAAATACACATCACTCCATGCATACAACATAAAGTTAAGTGGTGACTTAATTCTAAAGTGTGTTTATTAAGGCTCGTGTGATATGCCTTAACTAAGCTTTGTTATAATTTTTTTAACTATGAAAGGGTGTTTGAAGATAAGAAGTTGATTTCACTTTAAATGATTTAGTTGATTTGAGAATTTTTATTTAGCGTTTTCTTTTATTTTATTCAATTTAAACTTAACAACTAAGTGTTATAAAGAGAAGAAAATGGAAGATTACTCTCTTTATCCCTACTTTAGGTCAAAAGCATATCAATTAGACTTAATTCTCTTTAGTGAATGGTTTATTACATATTTTAATTAATCCTAAGTTTAGGTTCACTTTAAATGACCTCATTCAATGAGAAAAATATCTTAAGATTAATTGGAATTAATTACTATCACATGACACATGTTTATTCGTTTCTTTCCATCATATGTAACATGCACATGCTTAAGTCCTAAGTATAGCTACACATATAATATGTCTATAGCACACTTAAATAATAGATATGAATGTGTATATTTAGAGTTTATATTTTTCTTTTGATTGAATTATTTTATCATATTAATTTAAAACTCTATCTAGATTCATATACACAAATATAGAGATAAAATTAGGTAATGCGTCATTGTTAACCAAGAAAGTGATGTAATCAAATGACCTCCTTGGAGCTAACTAAAGCATCGTATTCCCAGGATGTCCAATCTATACCCGCTTGCATTCAAACATATGTAAATTTGTATACATGAATATTAGAAAGAGAGCTCCCAATCACATGATTAATTAATTCAACTTAACCATTCATTCATGAATGAATGAATTTTTGATAAAAGAAAGAGGAGTTTTAATTCCATAATCAAATACACACACAGAGGCATAAGCTACATGCCATTGTTAACCGGGAAAGTAAGGTAATCAAATGACCTCCTTAGGGCTAACTAAAGCCTCGTATTTTTAGGATGTCCAGACTAAATATTTACTTTTCTCAAATACATATAGATGTATACATAAATAAAGGAAGGAAAACTATTCAAAAATTATATTTTTATTTGATTGAAATATTTATGCATATGGAGTAAAGTCTTATATAAATCATATTGAAATACATAAGAATGAAACCAAATGGAGTATGCGTTAAACTAGGAAGTGAAATAATCAAATGACCTCCTTGGGGCTAACTAAAGCCTCGTATTCTGGATGCCCAAGCTATATACCCATTAACATACTTACTAAATCAATACGTGAATGAAAGAAAATAAACTTTACTTCATACACTTAAGCTATAATCACATACATCTCCTATGTATTTATAACTTGCATTCATAGCATATATAATCATTCATTTATAAGTCTTGAAAAATAGATTTGGATTTAATAATGATAATAGCCATACATATATTAATTTAAATCAACACATACAAGCTTGACATAAATGAAATCATTTAATTTAATTAATTTTTAGAAAAGATGAATGCATGAATCAAGTGACATACAATATTTAATATGAATGAAATAAAATAAAGAGACATAAACACACAATTTCATTTAATCCAACTAATTCTTAAAGACAATTATACTAAATAAGCTTATTTAAAATAACCAAAGTTTCTTAATGTCATTTTCAATCTTATGTTTAATTTGATTTAGGAAGTGTGAGAAGAGAGTTTGCTAATCCTAATCTCATCCCATATTTATAAGTTAATTTGATTTAATGAAAGGTAATTAAGCAAATTTTAAAGATTAATTAAGTTAAGCATGAATTAAATCAATTAATTAAACCCTTATGTGTTGCCTTAAGGTAATTAATCAAATGATTATGAGCTAATATAATATGAAAATGAATTGAAAGGTAAATATGATGAAATGAAAGGGGCTTAATTCAATTAGCTCACAATCATTAGTTAATTAAGCTTAAGAAACTCACTAAATTATTTTCATATTTTTCTCACACATGTGAGCTAACCATGATTTCACTAAACCTCTTTAGGTTATTGAACACCTAAAGCTCTACCCATGAATCAATCATGGAAAATCAGATATATTTAAAATTTTAATTTAATAAATCAAATCATTAATCATTAATTTAATTAGTTACCAAATTTGAGTATCTATCCTTTGAAATAAAATGGGCTTATGGGGAGAAGGTTGGGAAAGAGGTCCCAACCTAATTCCATAGTCCTCTTACTTAATCAAACATTATTTAGTATGCTTTGAGTTTCAATTTAACTAATTAAGTCATTAGTTAATTAATCTTTAATTAGCATTTTTGTTGAAAAGAGAAGAAAACTTGGGGAAATATTGAGGGAATCCAATTCCTTAAGTCTCCCCACTATTAAATAGTGATTAATGGATCTAATATGTTGATTAATTACTATTCACATGCTTAATTATCACTTAATTAAGTTAAGAAAGTAATTAGGGATTAAATAATTAATTTTTCAAATTAATCAACCAATAAATTCTATGAAAAATAGGGGAGGCAGAGGTCATCCCCCTAAACATTCTTAGAAAGTTTAAAATTGATTGGCTAATTAATTATGGAGTAATTAGGCTAATTAAGTTTTCAATTAAACCCTAATTAAGCTAAAATTATTGTTCAAAATTAATCAAGAAAAATTTTAATGGATTCCCATCTGAAATACCTTTAAAATGAGTCATTATTTATATATTTTGGATTTTTCTATAATTAGTTATGAATTATTGAAGTTTTAGTCTTGAAATCCATTAATTAACCTAATTAAAGCCTTAATCCCATCGCCACATGCGTGCTTGACTCGATGCTTTTCACTTGGTGCCACTGCTATTTAAGTTGTCACATCCACACAAAGTTAGTTAGCGGTGGATGCGGATTGATCTTCATCCGATCTCGGAGATCGATGCATCAATCCGTGGCATGGGAGAAAAATAGAAAATTTAGTGTGATTTGATCAAAGTCGTCCATTCCAATCACGAGAACGACTCCAAAGTCCCATGGGTTGGTTTTATGGGTTTTAGTTCAATTGGGTCATATAGGTTCAATTTGGGTCATTTTGGGTTATGTTAACCAATTGGTCAAATAGGTCAAAGGGTTAGATTCAAATGATGATTTAGAGGGTTTTGGTGGGGTTTCAATTAATTGACCTAAGTTTGATTTTGGCTCATTTGGAGTCAAATAAGTCGAGATTGTCAAGTTGACCAATTTGACCAAATTGAGTTAAGTGTTGGTTCATTCATGTTAATTGGTAAATTGAAAATGATTGTAGGCATTGGTTTGAATCAATTTAGATTTAATTTGAATTTTGGCCAATTTAACCCTTTAGGTCAATTTGGGCTAGGTTGGGTCAAGTTGTCCAATTGGTCAAATTGGGCTCAATTATGGCTTTGGTCAAGTTCAATAATCAATTTGGAATGAACTTGAGTCATTGATTGCAATCAATTTGGGTTTGATTATAATTTGACCCATTTTCTTTGTGGTGAAAATATTTTCGCCTTCTATCCTTTTGAAGAGGATAAATGAAAATAAAAATATGCCTTTAGTTGGGATGCCACATGATCCACATATGTTCTTATTAGGGTGATCAGGTACTGCATTGAGGAAATGTGTATTATCTATACAAATAGAAGTCACCACCCTACAATGGATCTAATCACATCAATAAGGACTCTATGGGTCTATGTACCGGAGATTCTTCTCCTCATTTACAAGAAAAAAAGTAGGATTTATTTTAAACTAGGTCGTTAAGTTCCTATAGGGGCAAGCCTCCATAGTTATATCTTAAGGAAGGTGATTCCTTAGGAATACTCTCGATTAAAGTAAATGATCATTGTCTCCAAAGATTTCAATAGGTAGGACTATCAATTAATTAGTTTATTTTTGAAAAATTAAGTGAAATCGATCAAGAGGAGGGAGTTCTTCTTGAAGCCAAATGGAGGTGAGTAGGGAATATTTAGGATACTAAGAATCCTAGTAAACATCTCAAACTATCCTATGGTTGGGTTTTACATTTTTAAAATTGAATTATTTATTTGAGTTGAATTTTTATTAGAAGTTTATGGCTTATAATTTCACAATACAATGTTATGTAAATGCCTAAGAGGTAAGGATTTTTGCTCATGGCCCCGAAGGAAAATAACAACCTCAGAACTTAATTCTAGGGAGCTTTGGCGAGGTCCAAGGCATGACCTAAATCTAAGAAAAAAATGGGCATATAGTTTACCTCCATAAGAGAGGATAAACCGCCTGACTATTGGACTTACAACCACTTAGGGGTGGCCGACAACTAACTCCTCCTACCATTTTAAATTCATGTAGGCAAGTCTTATGTTTATAATGAGAAGATTGTTATTTATTTTAAAAGAGATTAAGTCCTTAAACTCACCCCTAAGAAACTAAATCATGTAAGGGTATGAAAATGACCTAAATCTAATGCAAAACATATTATATTTTACTTTCATTTTGGACAATCATTTAACTTAGGCTTATATGATTCATATAAATGCTAAGAAATAAAATTATTGGCCAAAATCAAGAGAAGGGAGGAGGTGTATTTCCACCATAGCTCTCAAAGTTTTCTTTGGCAAGAGATGGAAGCCCTCCAATCAAGTGTGAAACAAGATGCTTTTATGATGTTATAAAAGAAAGACTCATCCAGCTAAGAGATTTTTCTTTTTATCTTGATTTTAACTTAAGCTTTAAATGAGGTTATGAGTTCTTTATTTTAATTTTGAATTATTAAATTTAGTAAAAGATTTATTTTCCCTTGATTTGAGTTTGACTTAAAGGAAGTGAGGAGTTAGTTGTAGGCAAATTTTCCTTAACACCCCTAAGGCATGACCTATTCCTATGGCTAACTCTTAAGTCTAGTTTGATCCACCTAATCACTAGATGTGTCTTAAGACTAAAGAACTCTTAAAGTCTAAGAGAAGTCCTATGTTTAAGATGGAGGGATTGAGAGCTCATCCTAAAAATGAGATCAATAATTTTTTAGGCCAATTTGGATCAACTTGGGTCAAATGGTCAAATGGACTTGGTTTGTCTCAATTGAGAGTTTATTCATGTTCAATCATTGATTATGGATTGATATGAATCAATGGTTTCAATTGATTTTGTGTATGATGGGTTTTGGCTAGTTTAAGTTTCATTTGGGCTAAAGTTTGACTTGGTCAAAGGACTAAGTTGACTTGGTTTGATCCAATTCAATGTAGTTGATCATCTTAGGGTGATCAATGATCATGGTGTGAGGCTTGGATGGCCTTGGTTCAATCTAATTTGGGTTGGATTGAAACTTGGTTCATATGGGTTCTTTAGGCCATTTTGGGTCAAGTGGACCTAAAAGTTAATTGACTTGGCTTGATTAATGTTTAGTTGGATTTGTATATGAGCTTAGGATTGAAATATAAATGCAATCAATTTTGGCTATGATAGGTTTTGGTTCATTTAGAATTTTAAGTCAAAAGGGTTAAGTGGGCTTGACTTGGGTTGATTTCAATTTGGCTAATTGTAGGTTTCATTTATATTTGAATAAATGATTGAAGGAATGTTTGATTCAAGAGAAAATCTATTGATTTTGGCTTTGTTTGGATTTATTTTAGTTAAGTCCAAGAAATTAGCTTAAAGGGTATAAATTGGGTTTTGGTTTGATTTTGGATTTTTTGGCCATTTGAGTTTATATTTCATTTATATTTATGAATATAAATGAAGATATAAATGATTCATTAGAAAATCACTTGAGTTTGGAGTGATTTGAAATCAAATTTTACCAAGCTCGAGGATGGTCAAAAGGATAAGAAAGAAATCAATTTAGTTTGATTTATTTAAAGGTGAGTTTCATTTATATTTATGAATATAAAGGAAATTGATTTATAAAGAAATCGATTTATTTTGGGTTGATTTAGGTTAAGATTTGGTTAGCTTATGGAGGTAGGTCCATATGGCCTAAGAAGGTCTGACTTGGTTTGATTTAGTTTGATTTGGTTTTGATCATTTGAGTATATTTTGTGAATATAAATGAAAGAATGATTGATTTATAAGGAAGTCAATCAAGTTTGGGATAACTCAGGTGGAGATTTGGCTAAGCTTATGAGAGTGGGTCATATGGCTTAGGATGGAATTTTGAAACTTGGATTTGATTTTGGGTTTCAATAATTTGGAATTGAGTTTAGATTTTGATTTGATAAATAATTGAGAGATTGAATTTATCTTTGAGAAAATCAATTAAATTGTGTTTGGCTAAGGTTAAGGCCATGGGATTCAATCATAAGTTTATGGAGAATTTTGAGCTTGGATCATGGGATTAATTATGAGTTTAGAAATTTGGATGGATTTGGAATGAATTTGAGGTTTGGTTTGAGAAGAAAGGATTGGGTTTGCTATGGGCAAATCTCCCAAGTTCCTAAGGCATGACCTATCCCTATGATTAACCCTTCTAAGTCTCTAAGCTTAGGTTAAGTGTTCACCTAATCACTAGAAGTGTCTTAGGGGAGCTCTATTGTCATAAGAGTCTTAGATTTATGATGAGGAAGTTGATAACTCACCCAAAAAAGTGAGGTCAACATCTATTTTTTTATTTTAAAGCATGGGACTTTCAATTATGAATCTAAATGATATTATAAGTGTTTTGAGTTCTTTCCAAGAAGATTTGGACTATTTTCTATATATTTTAGTGAATGTATACTCTAGAGTGTACAATTTTTTTTAAATTTTAAAGCACTATGAGACTTCTAATTATGGATCTAATTAGTATTATAAGTTGGTTTGAAAGAGAGAATTTGGGATGTTTTATTTATTTTTAAGCATCTAGTAGTCTTTTTAAAAAAAAAGAAGGACTTACAATTATGGATCTAAATGGTATTATAATCAATTTTGAGTTCTTTCCAAGAGAATTTGAGTTATTTTGTTGTAGTTTTGAGTACAATGTATAATCTAAAGTGTACTCCTTTTATTTTTTATTTTAAAGCACTCACAATTATGGATCTAAATGGTATTATAAGCTATTTTGAGTTCTTTCCAAGAGTATTTTGCTTGTTTTTAAGAGTACAATATGTACAGTTTGGAGTGTACTCCTTTTTTAAAATTTAAATGATGGGGGACTTCGAATAATGGATCAAAATGGTATTATAAACTTTTGAGTTTTTTTCAAGAGGATTTGGGTTGTTTTAATATTTTTTTGAGTACAAGAATCAGTAGAGTGTAATCCTTTTTTTAACGGGATTTAGAGATCGATGAACCTCGCTGTATGGCAGGAATCAAAAGCGCTCGACCTTTCTCCCTCAACCGCACGTAGGATCATCCTCTCAACCGTTCCCGCTCTTGTTCACCTAGAGTAAAACAGAACGAAGCCCTCATCCCCTCAAAACTTAAAACCGAATGAAGCCCGCCTCTTAAAATCGCAAGCAAAATGCAAGCCCCTCTCGGTTCAATCTCCCATTTGTGTTCCTCTCCACAAGCAAAGGTGGTAACACGCCGCTCTCATCTATTGCACCCATTCCCCTCTTTCTACCACTCTGATCTTCCCTCAATGCAAAAGAAAATGCCCTCTCGCTCTTTCCCCGTCTTTCTCCTTCCTCTCCACCAAACCGCTGAGGGAAAAAGAGAGATGTTGTCGAAAGCTAACCCTCTTTCTTTCCTCACCTCCTTTGGCTTTAGCTTTTCTAAATCATGTTAATCTGGAATTTAAAACAAAACATAGGAGAAATTGGATTTAAAATCATAGGATTTAAAGTTGCCAATTTTGCCTAGATTAAAAATCAAATAATGAGAATGTGATGATGCATTATAATTGGAATTTGGCATTATTGTACAATAGCTTTTCTTTGAGAATAGTGAGATTTTAAGTATAATAATAATGAATTCTTAAAATAAGTTTTAGGAAAACTTAAAATTCAGCATCTTTTATATTAAAGCACTTCTGTAAGCTTTAGTGGAATTTGGCATTGTTCCATTTCTATAATTACAATTTTTTCGTATATACAAGAATTGGGGCGGAGTAGTAGCAACGCTTGACGTTATCGAATGAGTTTTAAAATAAAATTACATTATCATAATAATTTTTATTAAATTTAAATAATATAATATTTATTCATATTTTGTAATGAGCATGATATCTTTGTTAAATGATGAATTTTAATATCAATATTACATTCTTTTTTTATTTATGTTCTTATTCTTTAAAAAATATTATTTAGTTACTGATTTAAATCCTCAAATAACTTCCAAACATCTTTCTAGATGGATTTAATAAATTACAAATACTTTCGTGGATTTACTAAATCCAATACATCCGATTTAGTAAATCCTACTAAATAAATCCAACCTGCCAAACACCCCTAAGCCGCTCTAATATCTATCATTCTACTTCTCCAAGAGCTTCCTCCTCCCTATTTGTAGGTTAATTTAAATTACATTATAAAAATTCTAATTATTATTATTATTTTTATTGACTAAAACGGATTCCCGCTTCATCTCCGCCATCTTCGGCTTCCCCAAGCTTTTCGACCGCACCTCAACAGATCGAGATTCGAGATAAGCTACACGGAACCGGTAACTACACCTCCCACTTTGAATTTTATTTTATTTATTTATTTTTTACTGTTGAGCCAGAAGATAATACACACATACCCAAGTGTACATCACATCATTGAAGACAAAGCCCCCACCAAGAGACCACTGAATCACATTAACATTTCTACATTAAAACCCATCAAAAAATATTAAACCGACCAATTTAAAACAAGTTCAAATTTAAACCCAAACCCGACTGAATTTAAAAACTCAATATTGAACGTTCAAATTTCTAACCCAACCCGACTAATATTGAACGGGTTCAAATGCCGTGATATGCTATTGAAACAGCTTGAAAAAATGATTTTGCTAGGATACTTTGTGCTAGAAAATACATATGTAAAAGGTGCTAAAAAATTTCATAGATAATTTTTTCACATTCGCTTGATGGATAACTCTAGTGAGTCACCCAATTCTAGATGCAAAAAAGCACTGTAATAGATACACTATCAAGCATAATAAAAGTTAAAAATCCACACATAGTAGAAGATCTTGTCTTTAATCCCTTTTTTCATCAATAAAACTTTGTTTAGCACATTTTAAAAATTTTTACTTCCTTGCTTGAGAACATTTCACATATTTAATACTTTCACGAATCTTTGATACTGAGCTATCAATGTCTTTTAATCTTTTTTGAACAATCAAATTTATGATATATGCACAACATCGTATGTGAAAGAATTCCCCATTGCAAAGTAGGCCACCTCTCAAATTTAAACGATTTCTCATGAATTCAACAAATATATTATTATTAACATTATCTAAAGTAATGTTAAAAAATCTTTTT
>CM038224.1:133313505-133505430 GCA_021442155.1 Cymbidium sinense
ATAATCTCAAGAAACAGGAAAATAAACTGGAAAAAAGGCACTAAATGTTCTGTACCCTCAAGAGAGGTACAGAGACTACAGATGCAGAAAACACCCCGAAACCATCCAAGTAGCCTCAAATTTCTTCCATTGGAATGTAAATATAATCTCAAGAAGAATGCAAGATAAACTGAAAAAGTAGTTCTAAATGATCTGTACTTGAAAGAGGAAGAGAGTACAGATTCCAAATACCCATAAAACCATCCAAAACTTCAAATTGCTTCCATTGGAATGTAATGAACATAATCTAAAGAAGTAGGCAAAATAAACTGGAAAAAGAAGTCCCTAAATGCTCTGTACCCTCCAAAGAGGTACAAAGAGTACAGATGCAAAAAAACACCTAGAAATCATCCAAACAGCCATCAAATTGCTTCCATTGAATGTCCTAAACATAATCTCAAGAAACAGGCAAAATAAACTAGAAAAAAAGCCATAAATGTTCTATACCCTCAAGAGAGGTACAGAGAGTACAGATGCAGAAAACACCCCAGAAATCATCCAAACAGCCTCCAAATTTCTTCCATTGGAATGCCCTAAATATAATCTCAAGAAGAATGCAAGATAAACTAAAAAAGTAGGTCCTAAATGATCTGTACCCTCGAAAGAGGTACAGAGAGTATAGATGCAAAATACTCCCCAGAAACCATCCAAATAGCCTTCAAATTGCTTCCATTGGAATGTAATGAACATAATCTAAAGAAGTAGGCAAAATAAACTAAAAAAGGCCATAAATGATTTGTACCCTCGAGAGGCAGTGATGCAAACACCCATCCGAAACCATCCAAACAAACCAAATTCATTGAATGCCTAAACATAATCTCAAAAATCGTAAAAATAAACTAAAAGGTCATATATGACCAAGAGAGGTACAAAGAGTACAGATGCAAAATACCCCCCAGAAATCATCCAAGCAGCTTTCAAATTGCTTCCATTGGAATACCCTAAATATAATCTTAATAAACAGACAAATTAAACTGGAAAAAGGCTTAAATGCTCAGACTCAAAAGAGGTACAGAGTACAAAAAAACCTATAAAAAACCAACCACCTCCAAATCGCTTCCATTGGTAATGTACTGCACATATTTATTGCTACAATTGAATGATTACAAGGTCCTTAGCAGGGGATTAACTCAATAACTATTGCTTAAAGAGCTACAAACAGCCTAATGAGAAAATCTCCTAAATAAACATCTGTGCCTGTTAAGTTAAAGAGAGTCATCTTAGGGACTCTAAAGCATTACATAAATGATTGTAATCAAGAACATAAAAAAACTAAATGATGTAATTAAAATATTTTCGAAATAATATCCATCATAAGTGTACCCTTCAAGAACCGATTGATTGTGGAGCTCAAGTTAAATTCTTGTATGTAGAACATCATATTAGTTGATGATTTCTTATAGCATCGATGTGTGATATTCTGTGTGTACCTCTGAAAAACACTCTAGCATAATAGAGAAAGGTGATGCAACTTGTGATGAAACACGTTATGCAATACTATCAGACTGTACTTTGATTTCTACAACAACAAAAATAGAATGGTTTGAAGATTAACAACAATATTTAAAATACTAAAAACTAATATGCAAATAGAAAATTACTCTTAGCTTTCTTGGATCTCTCCCAATATCCCTTAAGCCTTGAGTTGGAAACACCCTTTGGACGTTGCTTAACTGGATCCTTTAAGATGTCTTTTCCCTTATCTGTTGTGGTTGACTTCTTCTTCTTAACTGCTTTGTCAGCTGAAGGAGAATTCTCACTTATTATAGAGTTGACATCATCATATAATTTTTTAAGGATCCAAGCATATCCCTCCTCTTATTGCCTGCTTCCGACGCTTATTTGATATGCATATCGACTTATGTGGTTCAAAATAATGCCTAGCATTTCCATCGTGTTTCTATATCTCTTAATTTTCTCAGTATGCACTATCAATGTAAATATCCCTCTTTGCTCGGTAGACCATCGATGAGAAGACACTTGTCACGCACAACATCTTCTGATTAACGAACTCGATACAAGGCACAAAGTAATCCCATCATTTCAAATTTTTTGCAAGTACAAGTTACATCTAGGGTAGTCCTATCAAAATGCACATTCCCTATTTTGGATGCATTTTTATTCTCTAAGTTTCTCACTAAATACTCCATGGGATCAATTCGATGATAGGCCTCCAACTCCATGCAAAAATTCCTCCTCAAATATAATATAAACCTTTCTTGTATAAAATATAGCAGCTTGTTTTAGAATTGGACTGGTCTTAATAATAGGAACAATCGATGACTAGCTACACTTGAAGTCTTTGTCATGTTCATTCCGGTGCCATGTCTCCATAACCTTTTCCAACCCCAAGAAATAATCATGAGGAACTTGTTGGTTTAGATATTCGTGACATATTATACATTGTTGGACTCACTACGCTTGACAAGATGCCCATGCAGAATGAGTCCTTGTTGAATGTAGTGGAGCACTTAGATTTAATCTTATAAAGCTTAGACAACCAAGCATGATTATACAAATTTCCTTCTTCTAGCATGGCAGACCAAGTTTCTTCAAACTCTTCCTCTGAGTCATACTTACTCATGCATGTATAAAATTTTGTACTCTTATTACTATTAAAGCAATGAACTTTGGAAGGAGCTTTCTTTGAAATATGTCATCACAACCTATGAAGAGTATAAAAATACAATTTGATATTTCATCATAGCGATCTTGATCGTGAATATTGTTATAGGATGTCACATCATCAAGAAATGTTTGGAATAGCCATGAGAATGACTCAATTATCTCTTCCGATAAAAGGCTACTCCAAATAATACATTTTGCCGATGATTCACTCCAACAAGAGGGCACAAACAAGATTATATTTATTGAGTCGATAGCTTGTATCAAAAATTATCACATCCCCAAAATAATCATATTCTATCCTAGACATGCCATTGCTCCAAAAAACCTTAAACAATCTCATCAACTTGTACATCCCATCCGCTGCTTGCCTTTTCTTAAACAACTGTATTAATGCATTACTGTCACCATTCGTAATCCTCGATCTTTTATCTTTCTGAATAAAATTAAAAGCATCTCTTTTTGTGAACCCAATATTCTCTACGCCGCCAACTTCCTCAGTTAGATAGTTGAATGCATCAATTGCTTAATTCCAGCCTCTGTCATTGTCTTCAACAGGGACGCCTTCTCATCGCTAATGCCGTGATCCGAGAAGATGTAGGTCAAGCCCAAAGAATGATTATGACTTTAGTATATTTTTTAATCGTCAATTCCCCTCTCCAAATGAGAATCTAATCATTCCGGACAACCAGTTCTTGTATCAACTTTCTTGAATTTTGTTAAGCCATTTAGATCGGTGACTTCCCGACAGCTTTTGCACATAGAAAATCTTTTGATTTCAATTTCTTGAGTTTGCCACTAGTATGGTCCTTCCAACACTAAAGCCAATTTGATGTGCATAGTCACAATACAAGGTATACGCTTCATTCTCAACAGTGGTGCAGGAGTTTCCCAAATTTGGGTCATTAGACATCTCGACTATCATCGCCATTGACCACATTCATCGGCCAAAAACTCCAAAATATGTGATAGATGCAAAATACCACCTAAAATCATCCAGCACCATCAAATTGCTTCCATTGGAATGTAATGATAATCTCAAGAAACAGTAAAAAACTGAAAATAAGGTCATAAAAGATCTGTCCCTCAAGAGAGTGAAAGAGTATGCCAAAACCCCAAACCATCCAAGCCCTTTCAAATTGCTTCCATTGGAATGTCCTAAACATAAAATAAACTCAAAAAAGGCTAATATTCTATACTCAAGAGAGGTACAGAGGAAAAACCTATAAAAAAACCAAATCCCTCCAAACACATGATGTAATGAACATATTTACTCCAAGAAGGCCAAAATAAACTGAAAAAAAAGGCCATAAATGATCTGTACTCTTAAGAGAGGTGCATCGAGTATAGATGTAAAATACCCTCCAGAAACCATCCAAACAGCCTTCAAATTGCTTTCATTGGAATGCCCTAACCATAAACTCAGGAACCAGGCCAAAAAAATTATGAAAAAAGGTCATAAATGATATGTACTCTCAAGAGAGGTACAGAGAGTATATATGCAAAAAAACCTCCCAGAAATCATCCAAACATCCTCCAAATTGCTTCCATTGGAATGCCCTAAATATAATGTCAATAATTAGGCCAAAAGAAACTGAAAAAAGTAGGTCATAAATGATCTATACCTTTAAGAGAGGTACAGAGAGTACAAATATAAAATACCCCCCAGAAACCATCCAAACAGCTTTCAAATTGCTTTCATTGGAATGCCCTAAACATAATTTCAATAAATAGGCAAAATAAACTGGAAAAAAGAAGTCCCTAAATGATCTATTCTTAAGAGGTAAAATAGAGTACAAAAAACCCTAAAACCATCATAATAGCCTCCAAATTCCTTCCATTGGAATGTAATGAACATAATCTAAAGAAGCAAAATAAATCAAAAAGAAGTCTAAATGCTCAGACCTCCCAGAGATACAGAGAGTATGTAAAACCACCCAAATCATTCAAATACCATCAAATTACTTCCATTGGAATATAATGAACATAATCAAAAGAAGTAGGCAAAATAAATTAAAAAAGAAAAACTGTACTCCAGAGGTACAGAGTACAAATGCAAAAAATACCCAGAAATCATCCAAGCAGCCATCAAATTGCTTCCATTGGAATGTCCTAAACATAATCTCAAGAAATAGACAAAAAAAACTAGAAAAAGAAGTCCCTAAATGCTCTCTACCCTTCAAAGAGGTACAGAGAGTACAGATGTAAAATAACACTAAAAAGTAAAAATTCAACCAAACAACATCCAAATTGCTTCTAATGGAATGTAATGAACATATTCTCTTCAGACAGACCAGGAATATCACTAACAAACCGTAGAAAAATTATACGAGAAACATTATCGATGAATTTTTATTTAATACATCCTCAGCTAAATTGGTCGTTATTTCCTCAACGTTCTCCATCTTCATGGTTCTTTTGTAAAAAGGAAATGAGATTTTCTATTTCTCTTCTGAGCTCGGTTTGCCAAAAAAATACACCATAAACCCTAAATCTGTCTATATATATCTTTGAAAATTCTTCCGCGCATTCCATCGATGCTTCTTCTCACACTGTTTGAACGAGATGGGCTGGGTCGGGCCAGGGGAAGCATAAACGGTATCGTGAATACGCCATCCCTTTATAGCATCGTCCGTCCAGTTATTGCTCCGTTAAGCGCTAAAACGGGGGAAAAAATACTGGACACGTGTCGGCCATGGATTGGAGTCCACATGTAAAGCTACGTGCGGACTCCGGACGTAATATTTTCTCCAAGCTTTTCGGCCGCACCTCAATAGATCGAGATTCGAGATAAGCGACACGGAACCGGTAACTACACCTCCCACTTTGAATTTTATTTTATTTTTATTTTTTTCACTATTCATGGGCACTATAGCATGAGCACTCTTCACGTCACGCACCTACACACCCGCAAGCACCCTCAGCATGCTGCAAATCCTATGTTGACTATAAGTACTCATACACGCCTTTCTTGGAGTGACGGGGAAATCACTACTTGCTTGTTGGTGTATAAGTAGCCATACATGTATTTCTTGGCATGGCAAAAAAATCTGTACTTACATGTATGTGTATAAGTATCCGTATATGCTTTCCTTGGCGTGGCGAAAAAATCTGTTTCAATGGGTACCTTAGAGTCCCATACATGCCTTTCTTGACATAGTGGGAAAGCGCATTCAGACCGTGGTTTATACCACCCATACACGCCTTTCTTGGCATGGTGGGCGACAACAAACCCGGTAGCCTATATGGACGGCTGAGATGAAAATTGTCAAACTTCACACGTGGAAACCTACACAAATATAAAGCTATCGTAATATAAAATTGTTTTAAATTAATATTGCAGATGTATAAGTACTGGTACATATCTTCCTTGGCATAACGAGAAAATCTATTTCAACAAGTACTTTAAAGCCTCATACATGCCTTTCTTGGCATGATAGAATTGCGCATTCAGGTCGTAGTTTATATTACCTATACACGTCTTTCTTGGTGTGGTGCGCCCGCACACCGGCAACCCTCTATACGAACGATGCCGGATCGCCAAAGGCTATCAAACATTTACACTGACAGGAGATAATACACACATACCAAATACTCGAATATAGGTCACACCATTGAAGACAAAGCCCTCAACTGAAGAGACCACTTTGAATCAACCCACTCTTCCTACATTAATATTCTGATATCCACCTCTCCATCTCTGGGATTATATATATATATATATATATATATATATATATATATATATATATATATATATATATATATATATATATAAAGAGAGAGAGAGAGAGAGGGGGGGTGGTTGACGGGAAAAGTACGCACAAATTCTAAATCTTAAGTAAAATCCTCAAGATTATATATCACATTATATATCCTCAACTTTACTGCCTCATACTTAGATGTATAATCATAAATTTTCATCTTTTAAGACTAATTAAGTAATTATTAATCACATAATTTCTTAACTTTAATTAACTTATCATATTTTAAGCTTAAGTAAAAAAAATCATAATTATATTAGTTAATTTAAATAAATAAATAGTATTATATTTAAAAATAATAATTTATAAAATTATTAAAGTTATAAAAAAAGTTCATTAAATGCTTAATCTAGGCTAATTCTTGAGCAAGTGTAAATTTTAGTAAAATCTATCAAATGAACAAATGGGAATATAAAATTTAATCATTCAGATATTTAGACATTTAGCATAATTGCAAGATTTAACTATTTTAAAATCTCACCATTTTATTTGTATATTTTGATTTAAATTATAATAAAATATTTAAATTTTTTTTAAAATTAGTTTTATTATTTATTAATTTTAATATGATTAAACCTCATTTAAATCTTGCAAACAAACGAGTCTTCAAGATTTTCTTAAATAAATCAAAATACTTTATGTATGATGCCTCTTAAATTGCTTTACAAGAAGTTATAAAGGGATTCAAAACTCAGAAAAGTAAAGTTAAAAGAGGTTATGATATAATAATATCATTTAAATTTATTTTTATTTTGCATCTTTGATAGAGATTTCAAAATTATAAATGAATTTTATCATGCATTATAAAGAAAACAACAAAATCAAGATATACATATTTTACATATGAATCCTCCTTATTGCGCGCCACAAAATGTTGTGGTAGAATGAAATTTTCTGCCTTATTATGTGAAATCCAAAAATACACACATGTATTTAAAGAGTAAAAAGAAAACTTTAAATTTTTTGTGAAATAGAGAAAAATCATGACCGACCGAGTAAAAATCTTCCACTATGTATTTATTTTGAGTACAAAGTTTTCCAATCGATCGATGAGTTGTGAGAAGGCCGACAATGAAGTAATCGACAACAACAACCATATATACGCTCATATTGTAACAATTGCTAGAAATGATGGTGAAACGAGGTCGCAACTGACACGGCGGTCGCCGCGGATGATGACCGGCGATGGTGGTCAGCAGCGGATCGAATGCGATAGGGAGGCGGACCGGCGTCTGGTCGATGATGACCGACAACGATGGTTGACAATGATGACGCAGGGCGGCGGCAGTGGTCGGGCGGCGACGACCGATGGAGATTGACAACGAGGATCGAGAACGCCGACGGCGATGGCCGGCCATGACCGCGAAGATAGGCGCGGCGGACCGCATCGGTATTGCCGATGAGCGGGGTGGTCGACACCGCCGAAAGTGGTGGCACGATTATGCTTGGAGGATTTTCAAGCTTTAGAGCTTTCTCATCTCTCTTGCTTAGGCTCCCCTCATATGAAGAATGAGGGCTATTTATAGGCGAGGACGTTAAATACATACAAAATCCGAACCACTCCTTTTCATCAGACGGCTCAAAATGATTCATTTGATCATTTGATGTATTTTAAGCATTTGAATGCTCAAATGAAGTCAGAATTATGAGATATTGGGTTTATTAGATCCGGCTCGTTGAGACGCTCGATTTGACTATAAACACTCTATGTTTAAGAGCCATTTAGAGATTTAATTGATATCTCAAAGTTTCCAATGATATTTAAGCTTGATCTTGCCAACTTTGGATCAACTTGCTTTTGACATCAAGATTCACTCACTAATAGTATTTTAAGTCATATACTCCTTTTATAGAGATTGAGAATTCTCTTTTCATATATATTATACTATTATAATAAAATATTATTTTAAATTGTATAGAAATGTGGACTTTCATTTTGTTTTTTTTCTATTTTTTTTTTGAAAAATTTAGATTCATAGCTCACAATTTTTATGTATTTATATATCTAATATTTATAAATATAGCACATTTTTATACTTCAAAAGTGAATTAAATTTTAAAAAATTAAGAAAAATAATATTTTTATTATAATAATAAAGATTTCAGTTGATATATATAAATATCTCAATATTAGATGTGTAAATATATAAGAATTGGGTGCATCGTATGTAAATGCCTTTTTTATATTAATTTTGAGCTATTTATAATTCTCATATAATGATATCTAATACTTAAATTTTGATATTTATATATATAATATTTAAATCTTTGATATGGTATCAAAAATAATTTTATTATTATCTTTTTAAAATATTTAAAATCTAAATATCAAAATTTAAATATTAGTTTAGATAAATACAAAGAATTTGTGTGGTATTTATATAATTTTTTTTATCTGAGCAAAACAACTACTTTTAAATTTTGACTAAAAATGCTTACGGCCTACGTGATGACTTTTGTTACATTTTAATATTAAATTAATTGAATTTTAAAAAAAATAAAATTAATAAGGTTTTGCAAATCAATGATGACGGTATGAAATTTTTTGCCGACTCAAACAATTATATAAATTCAATTTAAATTTTAGATTAATTAAATTTACAAATTGATAAGACTTATAAGCATTTGCAAATAGAGAAGATAATAACATGAAATCTTGTTGAATTAAGTCTTTAGAGATAACAAAATGTAAAGTTAAAATGATATTCAAAATATCATACTAATAATCTGTTTTAAACTAAAAAGATAAAAAGTTTCCTTCAATCTCAAAATCAAAATTATGAATCAAAATTAAAAATAAAAAATCTCTCTCACCTGATAAACAAGCTCATAATGATGAGAAAATATTATGAGCCTCAATGTAGCTCATCCGATGTCATTAGATTTAAACGTCAAATTAAAATACTAATTTTGACTTTCACCTTGCTACGGACTTGATGCCGTTAACGAAATGACCCATTAAAACAACAAGATTGCACTGCACGACGTTTCAAGTGCGGCTAGATGTCGTTTGAATGTGAGAGAAATTTAAAAGTAATATATAAATTGATTTATGACTAAAAAAAATGAATAAGCATATTTAAAATTTTTTCATATAACTGGAAAGAAAGAGAAACAAAATCACTTATTTCAACGGAAAAAAAAATGTGATGATAACGAGCACCAAAGTTGACTCATATATAACACCAATTTATAACGTCATAATTATAAAATCGAAATTATCTATAATTATATATATATATATATATATATATATATATATATATATATATATATATATATATATATATATATATATATTTATTTATTTATTTATTTATTTATTTTGAAACACTGCTTATTGATCTTCTTTGAAATCTTTTGAAATATAAATCTCTTACACTACAAGATTTTAGCATA
Source organism: Cymbidium sinense (assembly GCA_021442155.1). Lineage (NCBI taxonomy): Eukaryota > Viridiplantae > Streptophyta > Magnoliopsida > Asparagales > Orchidaceae > Cymbidium > Cymbidium sinense. Next base: position 133,323,333 of record CM038224.1, read on the forward strand.
GTTTTTCAAGAGTACAACTGTATATTCTAGAATGTACTTTTTTTTCATATATAAAGTATTGTGTACTTCAAATCACGGATCTAAATAATAAGTTATTTTGAGTTCTTTCCAAGAGGATTTTATTTGTTATATAATTTTCATACAATTTGTACACTTTAGAGTGTACTCTTTTTTTAAAAAAAAAAAAAAAATTAAGGCACTGCATGACTTCCAATTATGGATTAAATAATATTATAATCTGTTTTGAGTTCTTTTCAAGAGGATTTGAGTTATTGTACATCTGGTTTTCAGGAGTACAATCTGTACACTCTAGAGTGTGCTCAATTTATTTTTTAAATTTTAAAGCTGTATGAAACTTCCATTTATCGATCTAAATGGTATTATAAGTTGATTTGAGGTCTTTCCAAAAAGAATTTGGGTTATTTTCTATTTGTTTTCCAGGAGTACAACCTGTAAACTCTAGAGTGTACTCCTTTATTTTTTTTTTTTAATTTTTTTAAAGCACTCTCTAACTTCTATGGATCTAAATGATATTATAATCTATTTTGAGTTCTTTCAGAGGATTTGAGCTATTTTTTATCTATTTTTTTATCTATTTTTAGAGTACAATCTATACACCTAGAATTCTTTGGTGTTTATTTTGGATGTCATATGAGGACACCACGTAAATATGAGGGTTACTCATCAAGTGATCGAAATGACACTGAACCAACTCATTTTCTCGAATAATATTTAAATAATAAAATAATATAATAATTAAATAATAATCATAATAAGTATGATTAAATAAATAAAATTATATAATATTTTTAATTTTAGAAAATACAAATAATTAGTAAGATAAAATCATCAAATTTATAAGAGAAATTATAAATAGATAAAAATGTGAAAATTATAGTCTATAATTTATAGTTTATTCACCTTCTTAAGATTAAATATATAAATTAATTTTACCCAAGATTTATAGATTAAATTATTTGAAGACTACAAAAGTTAATAAAATATCAAAATTCTCTTTATCCATTTTGAAATACTAAGTACAAAATAAATTTTTTTAAAATTTATATGAAGTAATTTAAGAAATTTATGAATTTAATTAATATTAATATTAATTAATATATGGATGTTAAATGTTTTTAAAAAATTGTAATATTAATATATAAATATAAATATAATTTATAAGAAGAATATAACTAAAAAAAAAAAAATTTTAAAAATTTTATGATTTAAAATTATTCTAAAATTCTAAAATATAGTTTATAACTAGATTATGTGAGTTAAAAATATTTATAATAAGTTATAATGAAATTCATTTTAAGATGTGTATATAATAGCAAATATTCATCTCTATCTAAATGATGACCAAAAAATTATAAACTTCTCCATAATTGAATAAAATTAATATTTTAGGTGTAAATTTTGCCTTCATCCTCTTACATCATTCTCCACTGAAACAACATAATATTCGATAGATAAGGTTCACCATTCAATCCTAATCACCAATGAGGTCTAAGGCATGATGAGTCTTGAAAATTTTTCTCTACTTATATGGATGAATAAAGTAAAGTTTATTTAAACAAGTAAATGGGGCAAACCCCAAAGTTAATTACATCCTAAATAATATGAATTTAGAATACTCGATTAAAGTAGTAATCGTCTCAAAGATTTTAAGGGTAAGACTATCACAAATTAGTTATATTTAGAAAATCAATTGGGATAAATTAAAATGAAAGACTTATTATCAAGCCAAAGTAGATGAGTAGAGAATGCTTATGACACAAGGAAGCTGGAGCATTCTAACCTATCATATGGTTAGAATTTATATATTTGAAATTGAAGAGAGTTATTTATTTGAGTTGAATCTTATTAGATTGTTAGCTTATAATAATAATACATTGTGGAAATACCTAAAGAGGAGGATTTATGCTTGTAACCCAAAAGAAATAACCTCGATCTAAATATTGGGAGCTTTGATATGCCACAAAGATACCTAAATCTAAATGAAGATGGGCATATTTTACCTCCACAAGAGAGAGTAAATCACCCAATTGTTGGACTTATAAGGAGTATAAATGCCTAACTCCTACGCTTTCAAATCATGTGGTTAAGTCATATAATTTTGCAATATAGTTGTTATTATTTAGAAAGAAAACTAATGTCCTTAAACTCACTCCTTAAGATACTAGAGTATTATTGATATGAGAAATGACTTAGTCTAATGTAAATCTTTTCAATTTTTATTTGATTTTGACTCTTCATTTTGACAAAAGGCTATAAAATTTTTATATGTCTAAATGTATATTGAAATGAGTTATGGGCCAAAACAAGAGAGAAGAGGGTGGAGCTTCGTCAGTAAGGGTTGCTCTCACAAGTCAAGTGTTTCCTATATGTGTAAGGACAGAGGTCTTCATTTTAAAAGAGTGGTATAATATGGTATGTATGGTGTAAGCACAACATTCTAAGGGTTGTTAAATCTTTAGTTATCTTGATTTAATGCCTAGTTTATGGTGAGGTTTAGTAAAATTTTATTTATGAGTAGTTGGGTAAAAATTAATTCAATAATAAAAATGGGATAACCAATCAGATAAAGAAAACAACCAAGGAATACAAATTATATGAACAAATATGAAATACAAGAATATTTATATAAAACAACACAAAAAAATATGTGGCATATGATAATGTGTAGATAGGATATTCTACAAATAGCAAATACAAGAATGATATAATCATACAAACAACACAAAACAAACCCAAGTGACTAGTTAAGAATAGAAAGTATGCAAATATAGTGCAAATTATGCAAATCCACAAAATAAACTAAAGAACCATATATAAGATAATAAGAATAGTTTGCAAAGTATGCAACCAAAATTCTTCAAATTACAAATAAAATGTTTAGGATCAGAAAAAAAACTAAATAACCAACAAGTTCACATTTCACAACCAACCATAAAAGGCAACAACAACACCTAACTATGTAAAATTATGCTTTAATTGTTTGCATCCATTAAATTGTAATGAAAATTAAAAAAGTACTCAAAGTGACTAGTTAATTAAGCTAATTGTTAATTGATATATCACCATCATCTTTGTCACTTTGATTAGAAGTGTACTTCATAACATCTCCTGTGATTTCATCAAGTTCAGAATCATTTAAATCTACAACAAAGAAAGACTTTAATTATACACAATAGAGATACATAAGTGATTTAAATGAAAATTTACTAAATTTATTAAAAGAAAGACTTCAAACCTCTATCATTATATAACCAATCCTTCTGCATACCAATGCTTCCACAATATCATGTTTTGCACCGATATTGATCAAGAATCCTCCCGCTATTTAAATGCACTTTCGGATGCAACAATAGAAATTGGTATACACAAAACATCATGCTGAAAGAACTTCAGAAACCTAGTTACCCTCCAATAATGCAATATGTCTAAATCCATTTTCTATCAATCCTAGGCTCATCTAAGTATAGCTCAAACGATTTTCTAAGATACTATCTTCTTCATCAAAAGAATCAAAATCCTTAACAAAATAAAAGTATAATATAAAATGTCAACTAAATAAGCAAACAAAATTGACCAAAATAAAGTAAGTATACCTGCAAAAATTGTGATTTTGAAATTGTTGAAGTGAATGCCCTTGAATTATCAATTTGAGATGTTCTAGTGAATTCTGAAGTTTGTAATGATGAACCTTTCATGCTTGATTTTGAATAATTTCTAAACAATGAAAATAACTTCTCCATCACATTTGCAACTTGTCAAATCCAATCACCTCCATAAAGTCTTTTGTAACACCATTCAACGAAATTAAATTTTTACCTTGGATCAAGAATAACATATGCAAGAATTACATAAAATCAAATCAATATTTCTCAAATTTTGAAAGCATATTTAAAGCCATCCTTCGATGTAGTCATTATCACTTGAACTTTCATGCTTTAATCGCATATGTTTGAAATGCTGGAAAATAGAGATTTGATATAGATACCTTGTTAGAAAATACACATGTAATTTCATAAAAAGGTGCTAAGAAATTGCGTATGCTGATAATTTTTTCCCATTCAATTGTTGATGGACAACTCTTGTAGTTTGAGTCACCCAATTCTAAATGCAGAAAGACACGCCTGTAATAGATAGCACTATCAAGCATAATAAAAGTTGAATTCCACCTAGAAACATCTTGCTAGTCCCTTCTTTTCATCAATAAAACTTTGTTTAGCATTCCAAAAAATTTATATTTTCTTGCTTGAGAACCTTTCACATATTTAATACTTTCACAAACCTTTGATATTGACCTATCAATGTCTTTTAAACCCTCTTGAACAATTAAAATTATGATATGTGCACAACATCGTATGTGAAAGAATTTCCCATTGCAAAGTAGACCACTTCTCAAATTTAAATGATTTCTCATGAATTCAACATTATTATTTGAAGCATTATCTAAAGTAATATAAATTTTTTTTCAATCTCCCAATCAAGTAAAAAAGTTTGAATTACTTCAAATAATGCAAGACCGTCATGCGGAGGTGCCATAAAATTGAAATTTAAAAAATTTTTGCAATTTCCAAGTATTATTAATGAAATGTGTTGTTAAACAAATAAATCCATTGATGGAAGTCCATAACTGACGTCAAGCAAACTTGACTAGTGGTACTTTGTAGCATTGTTCGATTTGCCCTCTTTCATGAACATCTTTTGCAATCTTTTCTAATAGTATTTTGAAACAAATTGCAAATCTTGATGCAAATAACATAAAAGTGCTCTAAAACTGCACCATTCAATGCATTGAAAAGGTAAATCATAATAATGCAAGTGCTAAGCAAGTCACAAACTCTTATTGGTTGAACTTAGCATTGCATGGAAATAGATGAAGAAGAATTACTTTGCAAAATAAGTTGGCCTATATCACGCGTGTCCCTTTTTGCAAGTTTGTAAATGACATTTCAAATTGCTTGCCAAATTTTTATCACATATGTAGGTTGCAAGCACTTTTACATTTGCATCTTTGTTTCCCATCATTTTCAAAAGGTAGTAAATCAAAATATCCCCAAATAAATGATTACATTCTTCCCTTCTTTCTAGCAAGTCTATTGCTTGTCTCTTCATCAATTGTTTGAATTTCATTCTCACCAATATCTCCATAAAAAAAACTTCATTTTCTTGAGCATTAGTAATGGTATTAGAATCCTCCATCTAAATTTAAAAAAATTGTTGATAAGAAATTTATAAATAATACATTATATATGTATTATACATTTACACCCTAATCACTAATCAGTAAATACTAAATACTAAATAGCTAAATGATACATAGTAAACAAATTCCTCAATTCCCTATACAACATCTCAACATCTCAAGACAGCCAACCTACAACAATATTTAAATGAGTAGATAAAATAAATGATACACAATAAATAAATTTTCCATTCAATATTCATCTCAACATTCAATAGTCAAGACAGCCGAATAAACAAGTAAGTAAGTAAAAAAGCAAAAAAGAATATTTTATCCTTTAACCGAGAAAATAGCCAAATAAACAACTTCAACAATATTTAAATTTATACAATTGTATGTGCGTAATAAGTATTCAAAACACTAATTTGCACCAACTAGAAATACAACAAATTTTAATAATCACCATGAAATACAATATCCTTTTCAACTTCATCGCGTTAAACACTAATATCATGTTCATTCAAATAAATACAATAAATATAAATAATCACCAATTATGCATGTGAAAGTATTAAACAACAACACGACCATCCATATAATAAAAGGAAATGATCACCAAACACGAATGACAGAAGGATTGATTTTCGATTACTCAAATGAGAGAGAGAAAGAAGAAGAAGGGTGACAGAGAGTCGAGGAAGATGCCGATGGTAACGTAATTAAAAAAAATGAAGAGAATTAGGAAGTATGAGCTTTTGTATTTGCATCTTTTCGCTTCCTTTATGGTTTTGAACAATCCATCAAAATAATCGGATGACATGCTCTTTTCTAAGAAACCACAAATCTAAGCGAATTACTAAGTCGGGAACCACGAAAGCAAGTTATTTGGGTCAATTCGGGTCTGTTTTAAATTTTTTGGGTCAACCCGACCGAAAGTACATTTTATGTATATTAAAACATAAAAATCTATTTTATGAAAACTCGATTTTTCGAGTCGGCCATTTTTGACACCCCTAGAAATACATAAGAATGAAACCAAATGGAGTACGTGCTGTTGTTAAACTAGGGAAGTGAAATAATCAAATGACCTCCTAGGGGCTAACTAAAGCCTCGTATTCCTGGCATGCTCAAGCTATATACCCATTAACATACTTACTTATGTAAATCAATACGTTAATGAAAGAAAATAAACTTTACTTCATACACTTAAGCTATAATCACATACATCTCCTATGTATTTATAACTTTTATTCATAGCATATATAATCATTCATTTATAAGTCTTGAAAAATATATTTAGATTTAATAATAATAATAGCCATACATATATTAATTTAAATCAACACATATAAGCTTGATATAAATGAAATGATTTGATTTAATTAATATTTAGAAAAGATGAATGCTTGAATCAAGTGACATACAATATTTAATATGAATGAAATAAAATAAAGAGACATAAACACACGATTTCTTAATCCAACTAATTCCTAAAGATAATTATACTAAATAAGCTTATTTAAAATAAACCAAAGTTTCTTAATGTCATTTTCAATCTTATGTTTAATTTGATTTAGGAAGTGTGAGAAGAAAGTTTGCTAATCCTAATCTCATCCCATATTTATAAGTTAATTTGATTTAATGAAAGGTAATTAAGCAAATTTTAAAAATTAATTAAGTTAAGCCATGAATTAAATCAATTAATTAAACCCTTACCTATGTTGCCTTAAGGCAATTAATCAAATGATTATGAGTTAATATAATATGCAAATGAATTGAAAGATAAATAAAAATGATTCTATGAAATGAAAAGGGCCTAATACAATTAGCTCACAATCATTAGTTAATTAAGCTTAAGAAACTCACTAAATTACTTTCATATTTTTCTCACACATGTGAGCTAACCATGATTTTACTAAACCTCTTTAGGTTATTGAACACCTAAAGCTCTACCCATGAATCAATTAAGGAAAATCAGATATATTTAAAATTTTAATTTAATAAATCAAATCATTAATCCATTAATTCATTTCTCTTTTAATTAGTTACCAAATTTGATTAACTATCCTTTGAAATGAAATGGGCTTATGGGGAGAAGGTTGGGAAAGAGGTCCCAACCTAATTCCATAATCCTCTTACTTAATCAAACATGATTTAGTATGCTTTGAGTTTCAATTTAACTAATTAAGTCATTAATTAGTTAATTAATCTTTAATTATCATTTTGTTGAAAAGAGAAGAAAACTGGGGAAATATATTGAGGGAGGCCTCAATCCAATTCCTTAAGTCTCCCAGTAAATAGTTATTAATGGATGTAATTATTGATTAATCATTGTTCACATGCTTAATTATCACTTAATTAAGTTAAGAAAGTAATTAGGGCTTAAATAATTTATTTTTTGAATTAATCAACCAATAAATTCCATGAAAAATAGGGGAGGTAGAGGTCATCCCCTAAACATTCTTAGAAAGTTTAAAATTGATTGACTAATTAATTAAGGAGTAAGTAGACTAATTATATTTTTAATTAAACCTTAATTAAGCAAAAATTACGCTCAAAATTAATCAAGGAAAATTTTAATGGATTCCCCTCTGAAATACCTTTAAAATGAGTTATTATTTATATATTTTGGATTTTTCTATAATTAGTTATGAATTATTGAGGTTTTAGCCTTAAAATATATTAATTAACCTAATTAAAGCCTTAATCCCATCTCATTACGCTTCGACACTATGCTTTTCACTTGGTGCCACTCGATTGGCTATTTAAGTTGTCACATCCACACACCGAGTCAGTTAGCGGCGGATGTGGTATTGATCTCCGTCGTCCGATCTCAGATCAAACGATGCAGATCAATCCCATGGCATAAAGGGAGAAAAATAAAGAAAATTTAGTGTGATTTGATCAAAGTCGTCCATTCCAATCAAGAGAACGACTGCGGATCCTCTTCATAATGAAAGCAATGAATGACGAGCCCATCCCATGGATCGCTGCCGAGCTCGAGCTCACCCGAGCTCAGATTCACTCCAAAATCAACCCACACCTTCACACGAGGGATCCACAAGGATCCAACGGATAGGATGGGCTCACATTCGAATTTTCTTCACAAAGGACCAAGAAAAATTTTCTATATCTACAGTTTTCAAAAATTACCTCACCGGAGCTCAAGATCTACATGATCAGAGGTCTTTTAATAGATATGAGGCGTTAAGCAAAGAATTTGATTGGTTCCACCTGAATTGCTGAGAATGCCAATGATCAAACTTTGGAGCTTCGATCTTGATTGAAGTCCCTCCTGGAAGCTTTGTAGCAGGAAACAACTTGGGTGGCTTCACATGTGGAGGGTGTGTGTAAGAGGAATTGAAGTTTGGTTGAAATGAGCAAGCTTGGATCGGATTGAGCTCCCCATCTCTGCTGCACATGAGAGGAAAATTGCTGGAAGGCTTGGAATCACTCTGAGAGGTGCTAGGGCATTTTGTTTCACTCTTGGGAGCTCTCATGAATCGAATGGTGTGATTTCCTATGAGAGTTGAGGGGGTATACCCCTCGGTTTGTTGAGGTGGATGGATGGGATTCCTCCCATTTTTCGGCTGGTCAGCTGCCATCAGAGCATTGGAGGGGTCTCAATCGAGTCCCCTTGGCTCAGTTTGGTTGGAGGAAGGAGTGGGAGGTGGCTCAGGGCTTGATCTAAGTTGATCTATTTGCTTGGATCCTTTGGTTTATCGATTTGCATGGGAGGTGAGTTAACTCACCTCCCTTTGGTCCATGGAAAGCTTATAGCCCAGGTGTGGCTGTGGTCCTTCATTTGGAAGCTTGATGGTCGCCAAGGATGAAAGGAGGCGGACTTTGCCATTAGAGGAAAAATCCAATGTGAAAGAGGATCCATGGAGGATTTACATTTGGACTTGGCTCCAAATGGGTTTGGGTTGATTTCTGACCTGGGGATGGGTTGGGTAGGTCAACCTCCAAAGTCCCATGGGTTGGTTTTATGGGTTTTGGTTCAATTGAGTCATATCAATTTGGGTCATGTTGGTTTATGTTAACCAATTGGTCAAATTAAGTCAAATCAAGGCTTAGGGGATTCAAATGATGATTGGGTTTTGGTTCAAGGGGATTCAATTAATTTGACCTAAGTTTGATTTTGGCTCATTTAGAGTCAAATAAGTTAGATGGGTCAAGTTGACCAAATTGACCAAATTGAGTTAGGTTAAGTGTTGGTTCATGTTCAATTGGTAAATTAAAAATGATTGTAGGCATTGGTTTGAATCGATTTGGATTTAATTTGAATTTTGGCAAATTTAACCCTTTAGGTCAATTTAGGCTAGGTTGGGTCAAGTTGTCCAATTGGTCAAATTGGGCTCAATTATGGCTTTGATCAAGTTCAATAATCAATTTGGAATGAACTTGAGTCATTGATTGCAATCAATTTGTTATAATTTGACCCACTTTGGCCTTTGTGGTGAAAATATTTTGCCTTCATCTATCCTTTTGAAGAGGATAAATGAAAATTAAAATATACCTTTTAGTTGGGATGTCAGCATCCACGATGTTCTTATTAGGTGATCATCGTTTGAGGAAAGGTGTATTATCTATACTGATAAGTCACCATCCTATAATGGGTCTAATCACATCAATAAGAACTCCTAAGAACTATGGGTCTTCATATGTACCAGAGATTCTTCCCCTCTGTTACATGAAAAAGTAAAGTAAGATTTATTTTAAACTAGGTCCGTTAAGTTCCCTATAGGGGCAAGCTGCCATAGTTAATTACATCTTAAGGAAGGTGATTCCTTAGGAATACTCTCGATTAAAGTAAATGATTATTGTCACCAAAGATTTCAATAGGTAGGGCTATTAATCGATTAGTTTTTTTTAAAAAAATCAAGTGAAATTGATCAAGAGGAGGGAGTTATTATTGAATCCAAATGGAGGTGAGTAGGGAATGTTTAGGATACTAAGAATCCTAGTAAACATCTCAAACTATCTTATGGTTGGGTTTTACATTTTTAAAATTGAATTATTTATTTGAGTTGAATTTTTATTAAAAGTTTATGGCTTATAATTTCACAATACAAGGTTATGAAAATGCCTAAGAGGTAAGGATTTATACTCATGGCCCCGAAGGGAAATAACAATCTCAGAACCTAAATCTAGGGAGCTTTGGCGAGGTTTAAGGCATGACCTAAATCTAAGAAAAAAATGGGCATATAGTTTACCTCCACAAGAGAAGATAAACCGCCCGAATTATTAGACTAAACCACGGGGTTAACTAACCTACAATTTTAAATTTATGTAGGCAAGTCTTATATTTATGCAAATAAAGCAAGATTGTTATTTATTTTAAAAGAGATTAAGTTCTTAAACTCACTCTAAGAAACTAAATCATGTAAGGGCATGAAAATGACCTAAAATAATGCAAAATATATTATATTATACTTTCATTTTTGGACAATCATTTAACTTAGGCTTATATGATTCATATGCGTAATGCATGAGAAATAAAATTATTGGCCAAAATCAACGAGATGGGAGGTGTATTTCCACCATAGCTCTCAAAGGTCAAGCTAAGTTTCTCTGGCAAAGATGGAAGCCCTCCAATCAAGAGTGAAACAAGATTCTTTTATGCATGATATTATGAAAGAAAGACTCATCCAGCTAAGAGATTGCTAATTTTTTTATCTTGATTTTAACTTAAACTTTAAATAAGATTATGAGTTCTTTATTGTAATTTTGAATTGTTAAATTTGGTAGAAGATTTATTTTTCCCTAAGAGCCTGATTTGAGTTTGACTTGAAGGAAGGAAGTGAGGAGTTAGTTCAAACTATAGGGTAGGAAAATTTTCCTCAACACCCCTAAGACATGATCTATTCCTATAACTCTTCTAAGTCTCTAGGGCTAGTTGAGTGTCCACCTAATCACTAGATCTATCTTAAGACTAAAGAACTCTTAAAGTCTAAGAGAAGTCATGTTTAAGGTGGAGCTGAGAACTCATCCCAAAAATGAGGTCAATCTTTTAGGCCAATTTTGGTCAACTTGGGTCAAATGGCCAATTAGACTTGGTTTGGCTCAATTGAGGGTTTATTCATGTTTGATCATTGATTATGGGTTGGTATGAATCAAGCTTTCAATTGATTTTGTGTATGATGGGTTTTGACTAGTTTAAATTTCATGCTAAAGTTTGACTTGGACAAAGGACCAAGTTGACTTGGTTTGATCCAATTCAATGTAGTTGATCATCTTAGGTGATCAATGATCATGGTGTGAGGCTGATGGCCTTCGCTCAATCTAATTTGGGTTGGATTGAAACTTGGTTCATATGGGTTCTTTAGGCCACTTTGGGTCAAGTGGACCTAAACGGGTTAATTGACTTGGTTTTGGCTTGATTAAAGTTTAGTTGGATTTGTATATGAGCTTAGGATTGAAATATAAGTCCAACTGCAATCAATTTTAGCTATGATAAATTTTGGTTCATTTAGAATTTTTAAGTCAAAAGGGTTAAGTTGAACTTGACTTGGGTTGATTTCAATTTGGCTACATAATTGTATGTTTCATTTATGTTTGAATAAATGATTGAAGGAATGTTTGATTCAAGAGAAAATCTATTGATTTTGGCTTGGTTTGGATTTATTTTAGTTAAGTCCAAGAAATTAGCTTAAAGGGTATAAATTGGGTTTTGGTTTGATTTTGGATTTGGTTTTGGCCATTTAAGTTTATATTTCATTTATATTTATGAATATAAATGAAGATATAAATGATTCATGAGAAAATCACTTGAGTTTGGAGTGATTTGGAATCAAATTTTACCAAACTCAAGGATGTAGGTCAAAAGGGATAAGAAGGAAATCAATTTAGTTTGATTTATTTTTGGTCATTAGAAGGTGGGTTTCATTTATATTTTGGGATATAAAGGAATGAATAATTGATTTATAAAAAAATCTATTGATTTTGGATTGATTTAGGTTAAGATTTGGTTAGGCTTATGGAGGTAGGTCCATATGGCATAAGAAGGGTCTTAACTTGGTTTGATTTAGTTTGATTTGGTTTTGATCATTTGAGTATGGATTTCATTTATATTTGTTAATATAAATGAAAGAATGATTGATTTATAAGGAAGTCAATCAAGTTTGGGATAATGCCAGTGGAGATTTGGCTAAGCTTATGAGAGTGGGTCATATGGCTTAGGAAGGAATATTGGAACTTGGATTTGATTTTGGGTTTCAATAATTTGGGATTGAGTATAGATTTGGATTTGATAAATAATTGAGAGATTGAATTTATCTTTGAGAAAATCAATTGAATTGGGTTTGTCTACGGTTAAGGCCATGGGATTCAATCATAAAGTTTATGAAGAATTTTGAGCTTGGATTTGATCATGGGATTGATTATGAGTTTAGAAATTTGGATTGGATTTGGAATGAATTTGAGGTTTGGTTTGAGAAGGAAAGCATGGATTGGGTTTAGCTATAGGGTAGGCAAATCTCCTAAGTCCCTAAGGAATGACCTATCCCTATGGTTAACCCTTCTAAGTCTCTAAGCTTAGGTTTAGTGTTCACCTAATCACTAGAAGTGTCTTAGGACTAAGGAGCTCTTATTGTCTATAAGAGTCTTAGATTTATGATGAGGAAGTTGAGAACTCACTTCAAAAGTGAGGTCAACATCTATTTTTTTATTTTAATGCACTGTGGGACTTTCAATTATGAATATAAATGATATCATAAGTTGTTTTGAGTTCTTTCCAAGAAGATTTGGGCTATTTTCTATATATTTTCGAGATAATCAGACACTCTGAGTGTCTAATTTTTTTTTTAATTTTAAAGCACTATGAGACTTCTAATTATGGATCTAATTAGTATTATAAGCTGGTTTCAGTTCTTTCCAAGAGAATTTGGGATGTTTTCTATCTATTTTTTATGAGTACTCTATACCTAGACTGCATTTTTTTAAAAAAAATTTTAAAGCACTCTCAGACTTACAATTATGGATCCAAATAGTATTATAATCTATTTTGAGTTCTTTTCAAGAGAATTTGAGTTGTTTTGCTGTAGTTTTTGAGGAGTATAATATGTACACTCTAAAGTGTACTCCATTTTTATTTTTTATTTTAAAGCACTCTCAGACTTCCAATTATGGATCTAAATGGTATTATAAGCTATTTTGAGTTCTTTCCAAGAGTATTTGGGCTATTTTGCTCTTTTAAGGAGTACAATGTATAGTTTGGAGTGTATTCACTTTTTTAAATTTAAATGATGGGGGACTTTGAATAATGGATCAAAATGGTATTATAAATTGTTTTGAGATTTTTTTCAAGAGGATTTGGGCTTTTAATCTTTTTTTTTTAGAGTACAATCGTACTTGAGTGTAATTTTTTTTTTTAAAATATTTTAAAACATTATGGGGCTTTCAATTATGTATCTAAATGGTATTATAATCTATTTTGAGTTCTTTTTAGAGAATTTGCGTAATTTTTGTTTGGTTTTCTAGAGTGTATAATCTGCACACTCTAGATTGTACACTTTTTTCTTTAAAAATTTTAAATGATGTGGGGTTCCCAGTTATGGATCTAAATGATATTAGATGCTATATGGAGTACTATCCTAGAGTATTTGGGATGATTTTTATCTATTCTTCAAGAGTACAATCTGTACACTCTAGAGTGTACTCGCTTTTTTTAAAAAAAATTTGAAGCACTGAGAGACTTCCAATAATGAATCTAAATGGTATTATATTCTATTTTGAGTTCTTTTCAAAAGAATTTGGGCTACTTTTTATCTATTTTTTAGTATTACAATATGTACACTCTATAGTGTAATCTTTTTTTTTTAAAAACTTTTTTTAAACTTGTGGAGAGTTTAAATAATGGATCTAAATTATATTATAATCTATTTTGAGTTCTTTCTAAGAGGATTTGGATAGTATTGCTACACTTTTTAGAAGTACAATACACTCTTGAGTGTATTTTTAAAAAAAATTTAAATGATGGGGACTTCCAATAATGAATCTAAATGATATTATAAGCTACTTTGAGTTCTTTCCAAGAGGATTTCAATTTTATGTAGTTTTTAGAGGAAATTTGTACAATCAGAAATGTACTCCTTTATTTTAAAACATCGTGAGACTTCTAATTATAGATGTAAATGATATTATAAGCCATTTTAAGTTCTTTCCAAAAGAATTTTGGTTGTTTTGTTAAAGTTTTCTAGGAGTACAATCTGTACACTTTGGAGTGTACTCTTTTTTTTAAATTTAAATGATGGGGGACTTCCAATAATGGATCTAAATGATATTATATACTGTTATGAGTTCTTTCTAAGAGGATTTGAGCTATTTTCTATCTATTTTTAATAGTATAATATGTATACTCTAGAGTATGCTCCATTTTTTTAATTTTAAAGCACCGTGTGACTTCTATCATGAATCAAAATAGTATTATAGTCTATTTTGAGTTCTTTCCAAGAGAATTTGGGATATTTTTATCTATTTTCAGGAGTACAATCTGTACACTTTAGAGTGAACACCTTTTAAAAAAAAATTAAAATACTATGAGACTTCCAATTATGAATCTAAATGGTATTATAAGCTGGTTTAAGTTTTTTCCAAGAGGATTTGGGTTCATCGTTATACATGTTATATAGATTTTCATAACGTGTGTGGGTGTATGTTTGTGCATGTGAATGCGATAAAATATCGGAGCAATGATGAGGTTGTTATGTCTCATGAACCAATTTTTGGCAAACTCTTTGACACTATTATTCACAATGAAAAGGAGGCATATGAATTCTATTATGATTATGCATATCAAACTGGATTTAGTGTTCAGAAAGATCATGCTAATTATTGGTCAGACAAGAAGAATTTGAACTTAAAGGATTTCTTATGTGCAAAAACACATTTTAAAAAAGTCTTAATTTAAACTCCTCAATGAAAATTCAGAAAACAGACTCTCGGACCAGTTATCTTGCAATGATTAATTAATTTGGATGAGAATTGAAAGGTTAAGAAATTTATAGAAAATCATAATTATTCCTTAGAAAAGTTGAGTAACCAACATCTTTTAAGATCTTATAGAGCCATCAAGGAAGAGCAGACGGTTGTGTTAAAGTCAATGACAGAGGTTGGAATTAGAGCAACTGATGCATTCAACTATCTACTGAGGAAGTTGACGAAATGGAGAATGTTGGGTTTACAAAAAAAGATGTTTTCAATTATATTCAAAAATAAAGAATAACAAGGATTGTGAATGGTGATACTAATACATTAATACAATTGTTCAAGCAAATACAAGCAAAAGATGAAATGTTTGCATAAGATGTCTAAATTAATGAGTCAGATAGTTTAGTTTAATTTTATTTGTTAGTGTATATTTTAGTTTATTATTATTTTATGGTTTAGTTAAGGTTTTGTTTATTAGTTAGTTATTTTAGTTTATTAAGGTTTATTTTTAGTTTAGTTATTTATTAGTTTAGTTTTAGTTTATTAGTTATGTTTAGTTTCTTATTATTACTTTTAGTGTATTTAATTATTATTAGTCATTTAATTTGGTTTTAGTTAGTTATTAGTTTTATTTAGTTTAGATTAGTTATGGTACCTAGGGTAGTTTTTTTAGAGTGATGGCATGTCAAGGATAGACTATGACTATTTTTTTATGATGTCATAATTTTTAATAAAAATTATTGACTCAATAAAAATAATCTAGTTTGTGTACATTTTGTTGGAGTTAATCATCATTGTCAAAATATTTTATTTGGAGTAACATTTTTATCCGAAGAAACAATTGAATCATTCAAATGACTATCCAAAATATTTCTCCAGATAATGAATGAGGGACATCCTATAATAATATTCAGTGATCAAGATCAAGCAATGACGATAACTATTGAAATTGCATTACCTCATACTCGCCATGGATTGTGCCAATGACATATTTCGAAGAAAGCTCCTTCAAAAGTACTCTGTTTTAATAGTAATAAGATTACTGAAAGTTTCTTTTATACATGCATAAGTAAATGTGATTCAGAAGAAGAGTTTGAACAGGCTTGGTCTAAGATGCTAGAAGAAGAGAATTTGTATGATCATGCTTAGCTGACTGAGCTATATATAATTAAAGGCAAGTGATCAATCACATTCAGTAAAGATTTATTTTGCATGGGTATTTTATCAACGTAATCCAATGAGTACATGAATAATGTATGTCATGGAATCTTTAAACCAACAAGTTCTATCAACGATTATTTTTTATGATTGGAGAAGATTATGAACACGAATAATAACTATAACTCTTATTGAGTTTTTTCTTGAAGAAATAATAATAATATTATTTGTATCCATAATTGCTAATAAAAAATTACTAATAATTTACTTAGTAATATTTTAATTATGTCATTAATGATAAATTAAATTTTAATCAATTAGTATAAAATATAGTTATTATTTAATTAGCAATTATTAATTAAAATTATGTTATTTTTAGCTATAAAACAAAATTGAAAACCCAAAATAGAATCAAAGTAATGTAATAATATATTAATAAGTTTTAAAGAATCGCCAACATTGTATTGTATTAAAAAATTTAAATAATTTTGCAAATTAACAAATGAGTAAAAATAATTAAACCAATTAACATTTAAGTTGGTTCATTCATGTATCAAATATAAATAAAATATTATTTATTTATTTAAGTATTGAAATAAATAAATATAAATGATTAAATATAAAACTATTAATATTCTATACAAAAGATCAAAATATTTATTTAAATTAGGCCATTTTATAAACTTAATTAGTGATTAGTCATTTTAAAAAAAATTTAAAATAGCTAGCCTGTCACGGGCATACCGATCAAGATCTGACGCCTTTAATTTTTTTTTAAAAAAAAAAAAATTAAATGTGCAGTCCACATTTTTTGGTAATATCTGACTCATCAGTTGTCAGATATTGACGTGCTTGGTATCGTTGGAGATATAATGAAAAATTCTACAACTTTCAACAACTTTGACGAATCTCGTGGAGTCATGTTGCAAATGTACAAAATTGAAAAAAAATTGAAGATATTGATGCCTCATTTTGGTATCACTCATTAGATATTGGGTTTCGGCATGGTTGGTATCATTGAAAAGATAATAAAAAATTCTACAACTTTTATGTTGATAACTTTAATGAATCTCACTGAGAAATTTTTGCAAATATGAGTTGCAAAAATTAAATATATTAGATAGCCCTATTTTTTTTTTTTTTTTTTTTTGATACAAGGATATATTATTTTTTGATAATATCAAATACTCTCATTATATTCTATATATAAATTTAGTTTGAATCTTTATGTAACTCTCAGTTGAATCTTTCCTCTTCGCGAGCAAAAACTCAATTTGTATATAGAATATAATGAGAGTGTTTAATATTACCTCTTTGAAGAGGAAAGATTCAACTGGGAATTACATAAAAATTCAAACTCAATTTATATATAGAATATAATGAGAGTATTTGATATTACCAAAAAATAATATATCCTTGTATTATGGCAAAAAAAAAAAAAATAGGGGTTATCATAATATATTTAATTTTTGCAACTTCAGAAGTTACACATTTGCAAAATCTGTAGCTCACCGGTCGAGATTCGTCGAAAGTTTTCAACATAGAAGTTGTAGCATTTTTTATTATCTTTCCAACGATACTAACCACACCGAAACCCTACACCTAATGAGTCTGATATGGCCAAAAAATGAGGAATATATCAATATCTTCAATTTTTGCAACTTTAGAAGTCGCACATTTGCAAACAATGCGGCTCACCAGATAAGATTCATCGAAAATTGTTAACATGAAAGTTGTAGAATTTTTTATTATATTTTTAATGATACCAAATACACTAGAATCTGACACCTGATGAGTCAGATATGACCAAAAAATGTGGATCACCCATTTAGCTCAGATCCGTGATGCCAATCGATTTGGGCACGGTCTTTAAAATACTAATTTCTCGACTTTCACCTTGGTAATGGTAGGACTGATGTCAATGTGACCGGACCCAACCAACCGCTTAAAATAATGAGATTAGACGCCGCCTAAGCGCCGAACGCCATTTAAATAAGCGGAAGAAATTTAAAAGCAATATATAAATGAATTTAGGGCACTCAAACAAAGAATAATCATATTTAAATTTTTTTTCAAATGAACTAGATAGAAGAGAAACAAAAATCTCTCATTCAATTGAGAAAAAATGTGAAGATGGAGAACGAGCAACAAAGTGGTTGACTTCATATGGAGACAAATTTAGAGGATGATGTCATAAATATGAATGTATCGGTAAATTTTCTACACAATTGTATATATATAGTTATTTTGAAACACTACTTAGTGATCTTCTTTGAAATATTTTTTGAAATCTTTCTTGAAATATAAATTTCCTACACTTTTTGAGTGCTTTCAAAGAGGATTTTAGTAGTTTTGTTGTAGTTTTTCAGGAGTACAATTTGCACACTTTAGAATGTACTCTTTTTTTCATATATAAAGCATTGTGCACTTCAAATTATGGATCTAAATTGTATTATAAGCTGTTTTGAGTTCTTTCCAAGAGAATTTAGGCTATTTTCTATTTATTTTTCAAGAGTATAATCTATACACTCTAGAGTGTACTCTTTTTTTTAAAAAAAAATTTTAAGGTACTATGTGACTTCCAATTATGGATCTAAATGGTATCACAATCTGTTTTTAGTTCTTTCCAAGAGGATTTGAGTTATTTTCTATCTATTTTTTAAGAGTACAATCTGTATATTACAGAGTGTACTCAATATTTTGTTTTAATTTTAAAGCATAGTGAGACTTCCAATTATGGATCTAAATGATATTATAAGTTAGTTTGAGTTCTTTCCAAAGAGAATTTAGGTTATTTTCTATCTATTTTTAGAGTATAATCTGCACACTCTAGAGTATATTCTCTTTAAAAAAAAAATTAAAGCACTCGAGACTTTCAATTATTGATCTAAATGGTTTTATAATCTATTTTGAATTCTTTTAAGAGGATTTGGGTTAATTTTTATCTATTTTTCAAAAGTATAATCTATACACTCTAGAGTGTACTCTTTTATGGTGTTTATTTTTAGATTTTGTATGGGGGACATCACAAAGATTTGAGGGGGTACTCATTGAAGTGATCGGGTACGACATTGAGGTATGTCATACTATCTTGAAAGATAGGGACATCGCCCTTCAATGGACCTAATCACCTAATGAGGACTCCTAAGGCATGATTGGTCTTTGAATATATCAGAGATTTTTTCCCTACTTTACATAGATGAATAAAGTAGGGTTTATTTAAACTGAGTTCTAAAGTTCTCAAGCAAGCCCCATAATAATTACATCCTAAGGAATGTGAATCTTTAGAATACTCGACAGTTAAAGCAATCGTTGTCTCCAAAGATTTCAATGGTAAGACTATCAATAAATTAGTTATATTTAGAAAATCAATTGGGATAGATCAAAAGAAAAGACTTATTAAGCCAAAGGAGATGAGTAAAGAATACTGACACTAGGATGCCAGTGAGCATTCCAACCTATCATATGGTTGGACTTTATATATTTGAAATTGAAGAGAGTTATTTGTATGAGTTGAATCTTATTAGATTGCAAGAGCTTATAATCCAATATTACAAGATTATAGAAATACCTTAGAGGAGAGGATTTATGCTTGTAACTTAAAGGAAACAACAACCTTAAATTCTAAATCTAGGGAGTGTTGGCATAAGCCAAAGCACAGCCTAAATATAAATGAAGATGAGCATATGGTTTACCCATTATCTACATAATTACATAGTGGTAATCTTACTATTATTTAAAATCATTTAGTCATATGATTTTTTTAAAAAATAGAATTATTTTTTTATTTAGAAGAAAATTAAGTCCATGAACCCACTCATAAGAGACCAAAGCATTAATGATATAAATGACTTAGTAATACAAATCTTTTTAATTTTTATTTGATTTTGACTCTTCATTTTGACAAAGGCCATAATTTTGTATGCCTAAATATATGTTAAAATTATTAAAATCAAAAAAGATAATCATCTATTGCTCTCCATCAAATTTATATGTGTAAACTTCATTTTATAAAATATAATATGGTATGTATGGTGTGAGACATACAACATTTACTAATTGCTAAATCTTTTTAGTGATCTTAATTTAATACTACTTTATGGTGAGGTTATATTTTGAAAAATTTTAGTTATGATTTTAAAAAAATTAATTTTTTTCTAAGAGCTAATCAATTTAGACCACCCATTAAAGATCATTTATTTTAGAAACTATAAAATGCCATTCTTATGCACAATTTTTAAAAAAACATCAATCAATTTATAAATAACGAAAAGAATAAAAACATTGATAATCTAAAAGAAAAGAGAAGTGGGTGAAGCTCTACCGATAAAGAAATGAAATAATAATTATAATTTATAAATGATAAGTGCTATGGAGGTCTTCAAATCTTAAGTCTTATATCTCCTTAATTTCCTCATTTGATTTATTTCTTTTGATTTGGTACTCAAATCACATGATAATGACTAAACTTTTGGCCAATGTTCATCCCGAACTTATAGCACTAATTTAATTCATGATGCAAAATTATATTAAATAGGAAAATAAATCTAACTACATTATGCAAAATAAATGTTAACTAAACACATCATATAAGTCAAGTAGTTATATGTATAATTTGACTTATATGCACTTAGTTAACAAGTTTTTTTAAATTTGATATGCTTGTTAAACACTTGCAAAATAGAGCATTTATATTTATTTTAAGCATCATTTTAAAATATAAAATATGATTAGGCTAATTACTAATTTTTAATATCATATAACATCAATCTACAATATTTTATAAAACCAAATACACATACTATGCCTAATAAAGCTAGAAGTTGTAACTTAATTTTAAATTTTATTAAGCTCGTGTGATATGCCTTAACTAAGCTTTGTTATAATTTTCTACATATAAAATGTTTGATGATAAGAAGTTGATTTCACAAATCATTTAATTGATTTGAGAATTTTTTTTACTTAGTGTTTTCTTTTATTTTATTGACTTACACTTAACAACAAAGTGTTATAAAGAAAAAGAAAGATTACACTCTTTTATCTAAGTCACTTCTAAGCATATCAATTAGACTTAATTCTCTTTAGTGAATGACTTATTACACATTTTAATTAATCCTAAATTTAGGTTCACTTTAAATATAATATGTCTTTTCACACTTAAATTCGATATGAATGTGTATATTTATTATAATTTACTTTTGATTGAATTATTTTATCAATTTAAAGCTTTATCTAAATTCTTATACAAAAAACACATAGAAATGAAATTAAACAAGTGGTGTCATTGTTAACAATGAAATTAATAAATAATATCTTTTAAAGCCTCTATATTTTAGTCCATACTCTATAGCATTCAAACATATGTAAATTTTATCATGAATATAAAGAGATATCCCAATAACATGATTAATTAATTCAACAACTTAATCATGCATGAATTTTTGATAAAAGGAGTTAGTCCATATCAAATCACACACACATGTATAAGAGACATAAGCTATTCATGCTATTGTTAACCAAAGAAGTGAGGTAATTAAATGACCACCTTAAGGCTAACTAAAGCCTCGTATTTCTGGGATGTCTAGACTAAATATTTGCTTTTCTCAAATACATATGGTTGTATACATAACTAAAGGAAGGAAGACCATGCAAAAGTTATATTTTTATTTGATTGAAATATTTATGCATATGGAACAACAAGAGAATGTTATATATTGTTGGCCAATAAAAGAAAAGCATAAGACTAAGTTAAGTGTTCTAGATGAGGATGCTCATGGATGAGTGGTTACTCTTAGAGATAAAATGTATGTATGTTCAGAAAAGTTTAGCTTGAGATAAGATTAGAGAATTCTTAGATGGTTTGACCACATAATCTATGATGAATTAGAGATGCATTAGATTTGCCTTATGTTAAAAGGTAGAGGTAGACTAAAAGCCTTGGTTAAGATGTATAAAAATGACCATATACTTGAATTAAATGAGAATTTGACACATAATAGGACACAATGGAGACAAATCTTAGCTTAGTGGGATAAAAACTTGTTATTGTTGTTGTTGTTGTTGTTGTATGGACCAAAGTCTTATATAAATTATAGTATTGAAATACATAAGAATGAAACCAAATAGTGTGCCATTATTAAATCGAAAGTGAAAATCAAATGACTTCCTTGAGGCTAACTAAAGCCTCTTATTCTTGGATCCCCAAGCTATATACCCATTAACATTCTTATTATGTAAATCAATACATGAATGAAAGAAAAGAAACTTTTCTTTACTTAAGCTATAATCACATACATCTTATGTATTTATAACTAGCATTCATAGCATATATAATCATTCATTTTGAGTTTTTTGAAAATAGATTTTGAATTTAATAATGATAATAACCACAAATATATTAATTTAAATCAACATATGCAAGCTTGACATAAAGGAAATCATTAATTTAATTAATTTTTAAAAAGATGAATGCATGAATCAAGTGATAGTTAATATTTAATATGATTGAAAGAAATAAAGAAACATAAGCACATAATTTCATTCAATCCAACTAATTTAAGACAATCATACTAAATAAGCTTATTTAAAAATAAATCAAAGTTTCTTAATGTCATTTTCAATCTTATGTTTAATTTGATTTATGAAGTGTAGATTTGCTAGTCTATATCCCATATTTATAAGTTAATTTGATTTAATGAAAGGTAATTAAACCAATTTTAAGGATTAATTAAGTTAAGCCATGAATTAAATCAATTAATTAAACCCTTATCTATGTTACCTTAATATTAATGATTATATTTATAATGTGCAAATGAATTGAAAGGTAAATAGCAATGATCCATGAAATAAATAGCCAATTAGCTTACAATCATTGGTTAATTAATTTGGAACTCACTTAATTACTTTCATGATTTTCTCACACATGTGAGCTAACCATGATTTATAAACCTCTTTAGGTTATTAAACACCTAAAAACTCTACCCATGAATCAATTAAGAAAATCAGATATATTTAAAATTTTACTTTAATTAATCAAGTCATTAATCCATTAATTCATTTCTCTTTTAATTAATTTCCAAATTTGATTAACTATCTTTTAAATGAAATGCTTATAGAAGGTTAAGAGGTCCCAACCTAATTCCATGAGCCTCTTACTTAACCAAACATGATTTAGTATGATTTGAGTTTCAATTTAACTAATTGTCATTAATTAGTTAATTAATCTTTAATTATCATTTTATTGAAAGAGAAGAAAAGGGGAAAGATTAAAGAATCAATTTCCTTAAGTCTCACCATTGTTAATGATTAAGATCCAATTTGTTGATTAATTACTGTTCATATGCTTAATTATCACTTAATTAAGTTAAAAGGTACTTAAACAATCAATTTTTCAAATTAATCAACCAATAAATTTCAAAAAAAAAATATGGGAGGCATCATCTCCTAAACATTCTCAAGTTTGAAATTGATTCTAGTAATTGAAGTAATTAGACTAATTAAGTTTTCAATTAAACCTTATAAGCCAAAATTACTATTCAAATTAATTAAGAATAATTTTAATGGATATAAGTACCTTTAAAAGTCATTATTTATACATTTTTAGATTTTTCTATAATTGGTTATGAATTATTGAAGTTTCAACCAAAATCTATTAATTAATAATTAAAGCATTAACCATGGCCATGTGAGCGTACATTAATGCTTTCCACATGGCTATGATATTAGCTATTTAAATTGTCACATTTATTATACATATTGATCTTGTATCTTGGATTCTATCAATCCCATGGCATAAAAGGAGAAAATTGAGGAAATTTAATGTGATTTGATCAAAGTCATTCATTCCAAACATGTAGAATAGATAGCTTGTGATCTTTCTTCATATGAGTGATGAACAAAATCACCATGGATCTCGATAGCTTTTAGCTATTCACTCAAAATCAATGTATGAGATCATCCAATGGCTGATGGGCTCACATGCAAATTTTTTTCACAAGGACCAAGGAAAATTTCATTTATTTATAATTTTGAGAATTACTTGAGCTCAAAATGGTAAGATCGATGAAGGTAGCTTCATCAAGTAGATAGGCCTTATTCAATTGGATTGGTTCATTGCCCGGAATGCTAATTGAGCTTTAAATTTGATCAAAGTCTCTCTCCTATGGCTGAAGCTTGTGAAAAGAAACAACGGTGACTAATGTGCATAGATGTGTGTAAGATGAAGTTTGGTTGAGAAATGAGCAAGCTTATATTGATCTCCCATCTCTCATGAGAGGAAAATTTGAAGTTAAGGCATGGAATCACTTTGGGAGGTGCTATTTCCTTTCACTCTTGGTATTCTCAAATTGAATGGTGTGATTTTCTCAAGAGGGGTCTCGATTTCTGAGGTGAGAGGTTACCTCCCATTTTTGGTTAAATCGTGAGTGTTGAGGGTCTTAATAGTTAGATTTGGTTGGAGGAAGAGTGAAGGTGGCTCACTTGATCTTGGCGATCATCTTGATCCTTTAGTTTCTTAGTTTGCATAGGTGAGTTAACTCACATCCCTTTTGGTTCATGGAAGTATGTGCTATAAATGATCCTTCATTTAGCTTGATTAAGGATGAGAGGAGGCTGACTTTTCCATTGAGGAAATAATCTAATGTGAGGATTTATGATTTATAGTGGGCTTGGCTCCAAATAGGGTTGGGTTTATTTTGATACCTAGATGGTTTGTCAGGTTAGTTAGCCTCCAAAGTCTCATGGGTTGGTTTATGGGTTTGGTTCAATTGGGTCATATGGGTTCAATGGGTCATTTAGGTTGGGTTGACCAATTGGTCAAATTTGGTTAAACCAATGATTAGGTTCAAAATGATGATTTGGAGGGTTTTGTTCAAGTGGTTTTAATTAATTTGACCTAGGTTTGATTTTAGCTCATTTAGAATCAAATGAGTCAAATGGGTCAAGAGACCAATTGACCAAATTGATTTGGGTAGGTGTTGGTTCATGTTTGTAAATTAAAAATGATTGTACTTTGGTTTGAATCAATTTGAATTTAATTTGGATTTTGCCAATTTAACCCTTGTCAATTTGGGCTAGGTTGTCAAGTTGACCAATTGATCAAATTTGCTCATATGGTGGTCAAGAAAAAATAAATGGAATGAACTTGCCATTGGTTGCAATGAATTTGGGTTATTGATTTGACCCACTTTGACCTTTAGGCTAATTTGGGTCAACTTGGGTCAAATAGCCAATTGGACTTGATTTGCTCAATTGAGGGTTTATTCATGTTCAATCATTGAATATGAGTTGGGTGAATTAATGGTTTTGATTGATTTGGTGTATGGTGGGTTTTGGCTAGTTTAGGTTTCATTTGGGCTAAATGTTGACTTGGTCAAGGACCAAGTTGACTTGGTTTGACCTAATTCAAGGTAGTGATCATTGGTGATCAATGATCATGGTGTGAGCTTGGATGGCCTTGGTTCAATCTAATTTGGGTTGGATTGGAACTTGATTCATATAGGTTCTTTAGGCCACTTTGGGTCAAGTGGAGCTAAATGGGTTAATTGACTTGATTTTGGATTGATTAAGATTTAGTTGGATTTGTATATGAGCTTAGGATTAAAATAAAAATCCAACTGCAATCAATTTAGGCTATGATATGTTTTGATTCATTTAGAATTTGTAAGTCAAAAGGGTTAAGTTGAGCTTCTTGGGTTGATTTCAATTTGGCTTGATAATTGTAGGTTTCATTTATATTTAGATAGATGATTGAAGGAATGATTGATTCAAGAGAAAATCTATTGATTTTGGCTTGGTTTGGGTTGATTTTGGTTAAGTTTAAGAAATTATCTCAAAGGGTATAAATTAGGTTTTGGACTGATTTTGGATTTAGTTTTGTCCATTTGAATTTATATTTCATTTATATTTATGAATACAAATGAAGATATAAATAATTTATGAAATCACTTGAGTTTGGAGTGATTTGAAAGCAAATTTGACTAAGCTCATGGATGTAGGTCAAAAGGGCTAAGAAGAAAATCAATTTTGTTTGATTTATTTTTGGTCATTGAAAGGTGGGTTTCATTTATATTTATGAATATAAATGAAGGAATAGATGATTTATAACAAATCGATTGATTTTGGGTTGATTTGGGTTAAGATTTGGTTGGACTTATGGAGAAGGTCCATATGGCCTAAGAAGGTCTTCTTGGTTTGATTTAGTTTGATTTTATTTTAATCATTTGAGTGTTGATTTCATTTATATTTTTGAATATAAATGAAGAATGATTGATTTATAAAATCAATCAAGTTTGGGATAACTTAGGTGAAGATTTGGCTAAACTTATGAGAGTGGGTCATATGGCTTAGGAAGGAATTTTGAAACTTGGATTTGATTTTGGGTTTCAATCATTTGGAATTGAGTTTAGATTTGGATTTGGTAAATAATTGAGAGATTGAATTTATCTTTGAAAACTCAATTTGGAATTGAATTGGTTCACTAAAGTTAAGGCCATGGGATTCAATCATAAAGTTTATGGAGAATTTTGAGCTTGGATTTGATCATGGGATTGATTATGAGTTTGAAAATTTGGTTTGGATTTGGCATGAATTTGAGGTTTGGTTTAAGAAGGAAAGCATGGATTGGGTTTAGGCTATAGGGTAGGAAAATCTCCCTAAGTCCCTAAGACATGACCTATCTCTATGGTTAACCCTTCTAAGTCTCTAGGCTTAGGTTAAGTGTTCACTTAATCACCAGAAGTGTCATAGGACTAAGGAGCTCTTAGTGTCTATAAGAGTTCTAGATCTATGATGAAGAAGTTAAGAACTCACTCTAAAAGTGATGTCAACATCCTTTTTTTATTTTAAAGCGTTATGAGACTTTCAATTATGGATCTAAATGATATTATAAGCTATTTTGAGTTCTTTCCAAGAAGATTTGGGCTATTTTCTATCTATTTTTAGAATCAATATACTCTAAAGTGTACTTTTTAAAAAATTTAAAGCATTGTGAGACTTCAATTATGGATCTAATTGGTATTATAAGCTGGTTTGAGTTCTTTCCAAGAGAATTTGGGTTGTTTTCTATCTATTTTTTAGGAGTATAATCTATACACTCTAGAGTATACTCCATTTTTTTAAATTTTAAAGCACTTTCAGACTTCCAATTATGGATCTAAATAATATTATAATCTATTTTGAGTTCTTTCCAAGAGGATTTGAGTTATTTTGTTGCAGTTTTCCAGGAGTACAATATATACACTATAGTGTACAACTTTTTTTAAAATTTTAAAGCTGTGAGACTTCCAATTATAGATCTAAATGGTATTATAAGCTATTTTGAGTTCTTTCCAAGAGTATTTGGGTTATTTTGTTGCAGTTTTCCAGAAGTACAATATGTACACTCTAAAGTGTACTCCTTTTTTAAAAAAAATTTAAATGATGAGGGACTTCGAATAATGGATCTAAATTATGTTATAAGCTATTTTGAGTTTTTTTTTCAAGAGGATTTGGGCTACTTTTAATCTTTTTTTAGAGTACTCACACTATCAGAGTGTAATTTTTTTAATTTTAAAGCATTGTGGGACTTCCAATTATGGATCTAAATGATATTATAATCTATTTTGAGTTTTTAAGAGGATTTGAGTAATTTTGTTCAATTTTTTAGAGTGTATAATCGTACACTCTAGAGTATACTCATTTATTTTTAATTTTAAATGATGTGAGGCTTCGTTATGGATCTAAATGATATTATATGTTGTGTGGAGTGTTATCCAAGAGGATTTGGGTTGATTTATATCTATTCTTTCGAAGTACAATCTGTACACTCTAGAGTGCACTCTCTTTTTTTTTTAAATTTAAAGTACTAAGGGACTTCCAATAATGGATATAAATGGTATTATAATCTATTTTGAGTTCTTTCTAAAAGAATTTGAGTTTTTTCTATTTTTTGGATTACAAATATACACTCTATAATGTAATCTTTTTTTAAAAAAAACTTTAAAGCACCGAGGGACTTTAAATAATGGATCTAAATAGTATTATAATTTGTTTTGAGTTCTTTCCAAGAGGATTTGGGCAATTTTGCTATACTTTTTCAAGAGTACAATCTGTACACTCTGGAGTATAGTCTTTGTTTTTTTAAAAAAAAATTTAAATGATGGGGGACTTCCAATAATGAATCTAAATGATATTATAAGCTATTTTGAGTTCTTTCCAAGAGGATTTCAGTAGTTTTACTGTAGTTTTCAGAGTACCTACACTAGAGTATTTTACTTTTTTTAAAATTTTAAAACGTGAGACTTCCAATTATAGATCTAAATGATATTATAAGCCTTTAAGTTCTTTCCAAGAGGATTTGGGTAATTTTGTTAAAGTTTTCCAGGAGTACAATATATACACTTTAGAGTATACTCTTTTTTTAAAAATAAATTTTAATGATGGGGGACTTCTACTAATGGATCTAAATGATATTATATGTTGTTTTGAGTTCTTTCTAAGAGGATTTGAGTTATTTTCTATCTGTTTTCAGGAGTATAATATATACACTCTAGAGTGTACTCCATTTTTTTAATTTTAAAGCACTGTGTGACTTCTAATTTTGAATCTAAATGGTATTATAATCTATTTTGAGATCTTTCCAAGAGGATTTATGCTATTTTTTTTATTTGTTTTAGAGTACAATTTGTACATTCTATAGTGTACTTTTTATTTTAAATTTTGAAGCACTGAGACTTTCAATTATGAATCTAAATTGTATTATGCTAGTTTAAGTTCTTTCTAAGAGGATTTGGGTTCATAGTTATACAAGTTATATATTTTTCATAATACGTGTGTGTGTGTGTGTGTATGTGTGTGTGTGCATGTGAATGCGGTTAAACATCGGTGCAATGATGAAGCTATTGTGTCTCATGAACCAATTATAGGCAAACGAATTGGCACTATTGTTCACAATGAAAAAGAGGCATATGAATTTTAATGTGATTATGTATATCAAACTGGATTCAGTGTTTAGAAGGATCATGCTAGTTATTGGCCGAACTCGAAGAATTTGAAATCAAAGGATTTCTTATGTGTAAAAGAAGGTTTAAAAAAGGTCTCAATCTAAACTTCGCAGTGAAATTTCAGAAAATAGATACTAGGATGGTTGTCCCACAATGATTAGATTTTTTATTGATTTGGATGGGAATTAAAAGGTTAAGAAAATTATAGAAAGTCATAATAATTCCTTAGCAAAGTCGAGTGACCAACATCTTTTAAGATCTTATAGAGGCATCAAGAGAAGAAGTGTTAAAGTCAATGATTGAGGCTAGAAATTAGGGCAATTGATGCATTCAACTATCTTACTGAGGAAGAGTGGAGAATGTTGGGTTTACAAAAGAGATGCTTTCAATTATATTCCAAAAGAAAGAATAGCAAGGATTGTGAATGGTGATTCTAATACATTAATACAATTGTTCAAAAGGCAAGATGAAATGTTTGCATGAGATGTCTAAATTGATGAGATAGTTTGGTGAATTTTTTGGGAGTGATAATGTCAGGATAGACTATGACTATTTTGTGATGTCATAATTTTGATACAAGTTATCGACTCAATAAATATAATCTAGTTTGTGCACCTTTTGTTGGAGTTAATCATCATTGTCAAAATATTTTATTTGAAGTAGCATTTTTATCTCAAGAAATAATTGAATCATTCAAATGGCTATTCAAAATATTTATTCAGATAATGAATGAGGGGTATCCTATAACAATATTCACTGATCAAGATCAAGCAATGACGAGAGCTATTGAAATTGAATTATCCCATACTACCATTGGTTGTGCTAATCGATATGAAGAAAGTTCTTCAAAAGTACTCGTTTAATAGTAATAAGACTACAAAGTCTCTTTTATACATGCATGAGTAAATGTGATTCAAAAGAAGAGTTTGAATAGGCTTGGTCTAAGATGCTAGAAGAAGAGAATTTGCATGATCATGCTTTGCTAACTGAGCTATATAGAATTAGAAGCAAGTGATCAACCACATTCAATAAAGATTTATTTTGCATGGGTATTTTATCAATGCAATGTAGTGAGATAATAATGTATGTCATGGAATCTCTAAACTAACAAGTTCTATCACCGATTATTTTTTGGGATTGAGAAGATTATGAACACGAATAATAACTATAACTCTTATTGAGTTTTTCTTGAATGAATAATAATATTATATTTGTATCCAAATTGTTAATAAAATTACTAATAATTTACTTAGTAATATTTTAATTATGTCATTAATGATAAATTAAATTTTTATAAATTAGTATAAAATATAATTATTATTTAATTAGCAATTATTAATTAAAATTATGTTATTTTTTAGCTATAAAACAAAATTGAAAACTGCAAATATAACCAAAGTAATGTAATAATATAATAATAAGTTTTAAAACAATTAAATCATCCCTAACATTGCATTCTTAAAATTGAAAATAGTTTTTATAAATTAACAAATGAATAAATTTATGAATAAAAAAATTAAACCAATTAACATTTAAGTTGGTTCATTCATGTATCAAATATAAATATAATATAATATTTATTTATTTAAGTATTGAAAACAAAAAAAATATATTAAAAAATATGAAAAAAATTTAATTTAAAAATCTTTAAATTTCGAAATCACATTTAAAAAGGCTAAAATTTTAAAACAAGCTTAACTAAAATATTAATTATGTAATTAGGCATTAATTAAATTTAAAAATAAGACCACATGCCGACGTGATCATCGCCTCCGTTGAACTAACGGCTCTACTTTAAATCAAGAGAACTAATCGAGAACCCGTTCTCCGATCATTCCTCCCTCCTCACCGCTTGATTATTATTTCCCAACGAGACGTTGCGCCATCGCCCCGCGCGCCGTGTCGCCAGCTGGTGTCCGATCTAGGGTTTTTGAGGTATTTTTTGCAACCGCAAAGTTTTAAGTTCATTTTAATGGTGATGATTAAGAAGTGTTTTATTAGTTTATATGTGTGATTAGTGAATGTATATAGATCTTTAAGGTTGCATCTATGTTTGCAATTTTAGGCAAAAATAATTATTTAAATGGATGTGTGTGTGTTTAGATTGTATGTGATGTTTGTTTAAATTAATTTCTAGGATATAGAGTTGTTTCATCTACTTTCTAAGTTTTTTTTAACCCTAAATTTTAAATGATGTTATTTGTGATTGTTGAATGTTTAAGTGTAAATTGTTAGTTTAAATGTGTGATTAGTAGGTGTAAATGCTAGTTGTAAGCTTAGATGCTACTTGAGATTTTAAGTAAAAATATATCTTTTAAAGTGGATGTGTGTTTAGGATCGTCTCGGATATGTGTTAAAATATTTTTAAAGTTTATAGTGGATCCATTTATTTTTGAGGTATTTTTTGCCACCTTCATTTGTACAGTTAATGTTATTTGTGATTGGTAAATGATTAGGTGTACATAGTTAGTTTAAATTGTGGATTCATTTGCCATTATTTGAAA
The DNA here is from genome assembly GCA_021442155.1 of Cymbidium sinense. Lineage (NCBI taxonomy): Eukaryota > Viridiplantae > Streptophyta > Magnoliopsida > Asparagales > Orchidaceae > Cymbidium > Cymbidium sinense. Next base: position 133,355,102 of record CM038224.1, read on the forward strand.
ATAAATTGAATTTATTATTTGTCCATATGAGATATGAGATTGCCTGTATTGTGGTATTCTGAGTTAAAAATGAGTTCAAATACTATTTGCATAATTTTATATTGTGGTGGTGAACTGAGTGTAAGTGACGATTTTATTCCTACTTATATTGGTGAGAAAAATCATCCAATACAAATCTCATGGCGAATTAACTTCATGGACTTACAGAGATGCATTATGAGGTCATTGAAGTTAGATCCAGTAAAGTTCTGTGTTAGTCTACTAGGCTGATTTCCTATTAGTGTTGGATTTATTGCAGCTCACATTACTGATGACGAAGTATGTGAGTCTATAATCAATGCAGCATGCAGTTAGCCTATTGTAGTTTATGTTGAAGTTGGAGAACTGTCAATTGAAAAAATAGGGGTAGACAATACTGAGGAGTGTCAGAGAGGTCCAGTTGTTACTGAATACATTACACCATGATTATGCTTAGAGGATTTTCAATCTTTAGAGCTATCTCTCCTCTTTAGCTTTTTTTCCCCCCTCATGTGAAGAATGAGGGGCTATTTATAGATTAGAGGAGTGGTGTTTTTATAAATACATGCAAAATTCGAACCACTTCATCGGACGGCTCAAAATGATTCCTTTAATCATTTGATGTATTTTAAGTATTTGAATGCTCAAATGAAGTCAGAATTATGAGATCTTGGGCATGTTAGATTCGTCTCGTCAAGACGCTCGATTTGATTATAAACACTCCATGTTTAAGAGTCGATTAATAAAAAGCGCTTGAACTGGGTTAGTCTTGATTCAGAATCAGATTGTTTTCGACATCAAGATTCGTGCTTTGACTAGTAGAATTTTTAGTGTCATATCAGTTGTCCTGCTATTTTTGAATGATATTATCTCAATCATCCAAAAATATATATGTCAAATATTTAAAAATAGCAAATTCTTCAATGAAATTTGCAGGTCTATTAACCATACTTTTTGAGAAAACAGATCTTCATGTGAGCACAAGATTATGATTACGAGGCGTGCGGGGCCGCATGTGTGTGGGTATGTGGCGGATCTGGCACTCAGCGAGCAAACGCACGATGAGGGTTTTTTTGTCTATTTTTTTTCGTTTTCACTTGTTTTCAATAGTTTTCAGCAATTTTCACCCATTTTTCTATTTTTTTTATTTTTTACCTTTTTGCCCCTATAGGGGGTCTATAAAAACCCCCTAGGGTTAAATGAGAAGACACAAATCTCATATGCTCTAGTGTTCCTCTTCTTCTTAAGAGAAGGTCATTCACTTTGTTGATCAAGGCCCGTAGTTCATATGGCGAGGCTCAGTTTTCCAGTGTGACGTCTCGACCGACCCAGGTTTGAGGTGATCAAGGCTCGTAGTTCATACGAGGCTCCGATTTTCCCTCAAAAGGCGTAACTGTTCTCGTCGGACCGGCCGGTTTGGGCGATCAAGACCCGTAGTTCATCTGGCGAGCTCGGTTTTCCCTCAAAGAGGCATCGTGTCTCATCGGATCAACCGAGTTTGGAGGAGATCAAGGCCCATAGTTCATATTGTTGGGGCTCCAGTTTTTCCTCGAAAGAGGCTTCAAACTGTCCTCGTATGACCGACCGGGTTTGGAGGCGATCAAGGCCCGTAGTTCATACGATGAGGCTCCAATTTTTTCCTCGAAAGAGGCATCAACTGTCCTCGTCGGACCGACCAGGTTCAGATGTGATCAAGCCCCGTAGTTCATACTTCTTCTTGTGAAAAATTGGATTTCTTGAAATTCCAATGGATGGTTTAACAGTTGACAACTGCCAAGATGGCAGAGAAATGTCAATTAGGAACCATCGTTCGAGCAACTCAGGAAGTCTGATAGATAATTTCAGAATATCATTCTCCATGATGTTACTTGATGCCGTTAACTTGCATGGAAGGGTTATAATCAAATTTGCTGAGGATTTTGACCCATCCAAGGTTGTTTGTCAAAGTGTTACTTGATGACGGTAACATGTATGGAAGAGGTCGAATTGAATCCGCTGATGATTTTTGATCTATCCGAGGTTGTTTGTCAGAGTGTTACCCAATGACATTAACCTATATGGAAGAGGTCGAATTGAATCCACTGAGGATTTTTGACCTATCCGAGGTTATTTGTTAGAGTGTTAGTCGATGACGTTAACCTGTATGGAAGAGATCAAATTGAATCCGCTGAGGATTTTTGACCTATCCGAGGTTGTTTGTCAGAGTGTTACTCGATGAAGTTAACCAATATGGAAGAGGTCGAATTAAATCTGCTGAGAATTTTTCACCCATCTGAGGTTGTTTATCAGAGTGTTACCCGATGAAGTTAACCTGTATGGAAGAGGTCGAATTGAATCTGAGGATTTTGACCTATCCGGGTTATTTGTCGAGTGTTACTCGATGGCGTTAACTATGGAAGAGGTCAATTGAATCGAGATTTTGACCTATCCAAGATTGTTGTCGAGTGTTACCGATGGCGTTAACGTATGGAAGAGGTCGAATTGAATCCGGGAATTTTGACCTATCGAGGTTGTTTGTCGAGTGTTACGATGGCGTTAACTGGAAGAGGTCAATTGAATCCGGAGGGACCTATCTGAGGTTGTTTGTCTTAGTGTTACTCGAAGATGTTAACATGTATGGAAGAGGTTGAATTGAATCCGTTGAGGATTTTTGACCTATCTGAGGTTGTTTGTCAAAGTGTTACCCGATGATAATAACCTGTATAAAAGAGGTCGAATTGAATCCGCTGAGAATTTTTGACCTATCCGAGGTTGTTTGTCAGAGTGTTACTCGATGACGTTAACCTGTGTGGAGTAGGTTTGAAGTTTTGACCTATCCGAGGTTGTTTGTCAGAGTCTTCGCTTGATGACATTAACCTGTGTGGAGTAGGTCTGAAGTTTTGACCTATCCAAGATTGTTTGTCAGAGTCTTTGCTCGATGATGTTAACTTATGTGGAAGGGGTCAAATCAAAATATTTGTTTGAGCTTGTAGCCAAAGTTGTTCATTGACCTTTGCCTTTTTTATTAGTATTACTAACTTACTTCTCGAACTGATAATCAATTAGATATCCAGAATATTAATTTGGATAATCTTTTAAGAGTTGCTCCAGTCTAAGAAAAGGCAAGGATCAGTTTGATGAATCTTCATTCTTCTTATGTGTTCCTCGAGTAAGATTTTCTTCACCATATATGTGGTGCTATTCTGAACATAAAGTCTAATTGTCAACCATTGTGAAGATGTAAAGGGAATGCTCCCAGATGCGTCAAGCGTGCGTCTAGAAAACCGATTCGATAGAATGAAAGTTTACGCCTTAGCTTTGTTGCAGAATATAGCACACACACAGATGTTTGAAGAATTAATAAGAAAACTCTAGAATTTTTTACGTGAAAAAATCCCGAAAAGAGGGAAAAAAACGGCTAGCAAATCTTCCACTATGTATCTATTTGAGTACAAAATTTTCCAATCGATTATAATTGTATATGAAAGCGACAATGGGAATCCAGTCGAGCAACAACATCTATAACCATGGTGAGGTTGTAACAGTTGCTAGTTGTAGTTGATGATGGTGAACAATGGGGGTCAGCGTGATGTGTAATTGTGATAACCGGTGGAGATGGCCGGATGGTCGGCATAGTGACCCATCGGTGGTAATGGTGGTGATGGTTGATACAATGATGATTGATGGTGGATGATGGCGGTATGGTCGCGGCTGACCCAGCGGCAGTGCACGTAGTCTGAGATACCCCAGTTGAATCATTTGTTTAATTTCAATTAGTTTTAATTTAGTTTGAGTTTGGACTCAATATAATCTATTTGGATCTACTTGTATTAAGTGATCCAACTAATTCATTTGAGTATTGATTGGATTTAGATTTATTTAGATTTAAGTTTAATCATATTTGTTTGATGATTTTAAGCCTTGAGAAGGCTCAATTTCACCAAGTTTTAATTAGTTTGGCTTTTGACTTAATGGGGCCCACATTAGTCAATTTAAGCAAAATAATATAGCTAGCCACTTTTTACTCCATTTAAATTCAATTTTGTATTCATTTATTTTTATACATTAATTCTATGCTTCTCATTTGATTTAATTTTAATTTAATTTGGTTTTATATAGACTTAGGTGAGTAAAGCTTAAATGAATTAATTGGGTTAATCAACCCTAATTCCCTCAATCTATACTCAATTGATGTTAGATTTGAATTCATATATATATATATATATATATATATATATATATATATATATATATATATATATATATATATTTGATTTTAATAAATTTGGACTTGATTGGGATCACCTAGCCCAATTGAGTCAGATCAAGTCCTCTTGAGATCCACTAGACTACCCTAGGATTTCACACTAAGGTGTTTGGCTTTAATTTTGGTTTCAATTTTGAGTTTGATTTCATTTTAATTGTTTGATTTTGGTTCTTGTTAATTAAACACCTAATCACTTAGTGTAATATTGTAAGTGTCTAATTATAAAGTTTTTATTCTAAGATCGAGATTCTAATTATTAAGATCATGATGAATGTCAACATTCAAAAATGAAGTCAACATACAACTTTTATTATAAAATTGCATAAATAATTTTTTAATTCAGCTAATTCTGATATATAGAAAACCAATTTAAAAAAATCAAACCAAATTGTTGTTTGATTTGTTTAGATTTTATATTCTATTTGGATTCAATCTAAATGATTGTATATCTAAAATCAATTGATTTCATAATTTCATCATCTAAATCACATATATATATATATATATATATATATATATATATATATATATATATATATATATATATATATATATATATATATATATATATATATATATATATATATATATATATATATATATATCAACTAAAAACACATTTAATGAAAATCTTTCATTTATTTATCTTTCTATAAATATAGATCGATTTGAATTTGAATGTGATTTAGAATTGAAAATTTTAGTTTAAATTTATTTATTATGTTTCATTTAACTTTAGTAATAATCCTATTTTTTTAATTGTTTATCTAATTATTAATATAGAGAACTAAATATTTAATGAAATAATAACTATAACTTTTATTGATTTTTTTCTTGAATAAATAATAATATTATTATTTGTATCGATAATTGTTAATGAAATTACTAATAATTTAGTTAGTAATATTTTAATCATATTATTAATGATAAATTAAAATTCAATCAATTAATATAAAATCTATTTATTATTTAATTAACAGTTAGCAATTAAAATTATATTATTTTTTTGCTATAAAATAAAATTGAAAACAACCAAATATAACCAAAGTAATGTAATAATATATTAATAAGTTTTAAAGCATCTCCAACATTGTATTTTTAAAATTTTAAATAATTTTTACAAATTAATAAATGAATAAATTTATGAATATAAATAAATAAAACTAGAAGAATCAAGAAGAATCAAGAATCACTTTCCATTAATGGACGAGATCAATCAATAATATTTATAATTGCTAACTAATAATAATACATCAAGAGATCAAATTAAGCGACATATTAATCTAAATTCTAGAGCTAAGTTCTAAGAATAGAGTTTTTGGAACAGAATAAGATCACTGCAGCAGTGGCAACATGGTAGATCCATTTCCTCCACATTCTTTCACCATGCTCGGGCTCAGGAGGGTTTGCAGACTTCCTCTTTTGCTCTAAAGACTCAACTATGTTCTCTATCTTCTCCTGAATTTCATCTTTCTCTTTATGAGAGAGAGAGCATCCGCATTTCCACGGCGTTCAGTTTGGCGTGACTCAGCCTTCTTGATTACTGCAGCCATCTCTGTGTTCCCGTGAGGTGGCTTCAGCGTGGCAGAGGAGATGACGAGTCTGACATCGCGTTCCAATATCGGCGAGGATATCCTGCTCGGCGGTCTGTGAAGCCAACACAAGGTTTAGCTGTTCAATCTGTTTAGCTCTTTCACTTCTTTGATTAGTTTGTTATTTTGGGTTTTTTTTGCAGCTCAAGATGGGCTCGATCTTCTAGCTCTCTGCCACTTCGTTCTCAAGTTGCTCATTGCGACTCTTGAGGTTCTCAATTTCTTTGCTACCGGAACTTCCCACAGCGCAGACTCTAGCAGTGGCATGCTTCTTCTTGCCCATTTGGAGGAAAAATTATTACGTGCGGAGTCCGGATGCGTCCGGACTTCAATCAATTTTTTTCTTTTTTTTTAAAATTTTAAAAAAAGAAAAAAAAAATGGTGCCTTCTGATGGAAGTCTGCACGGTGCGGACTCTGCACATAAGGGTGTGCATTAGATGGTTCAAATTGAAAAATTGAACCGAACCGATGTTAATTGGTTGGTTTGGTTCAGTTTTTATATTCATTATTTGGTTTTTGGTTGAAATTATGAGCTAATGAGGTTTTATGATTTTTGGTTCAGTTTTACGTTAATAAATTTCAGTTTAATGGTAAAACTGATTATTTCTTATAGGCGGGCCTTGACTTGAGCCTACTCTTTAATCTCCCAGTCCGCGGGCGAGTTGAGTAAACGAGTCGATTAGTCGATTTAGAGATGCTTGAGTTGGTGTGGCCTTTCATTCCGACTCCTCGATGGCCGATGCGATGCCATACACTTCTTGAGGATGGAGAGTCTCGGCCCAGGGCATAAGGCATTGGCATTCAGGCTAGTTCCGGGCCTTCCGGTGATTCCGAATCTCTGATCTTTCGGGCTTTCATCACTTTCCTATTTGCAACGCCGACTTCTCCTTCCATTTTTATTTTTTTGCCCTAGCGGATGCCGGATAGCCGATAGCCTACAACTACAGCCTACAGGTTCTATGACTTATGTCTTCACTCTTCACGTTCACTCTTCACCTCTGATTTTGAATTTAAGTCTCTTTGAGTCTTTGAGAGGTAACAGCCAATAGATAAGAACTAAATCACATTATCTCAACTCCTCTCTCTCTCTCTCTCTCTCTCTCTCTCTCTCTCTCTCTCTCTCTCTACTCCTTCCTTGTTGTGGTTGTTGATGGTTTGATTCAGAGGTGAGCATTTGGTCGGTTTGGTTTATTGTGAGCCTGTGTGAATTGTGATTGTGTCGTCACTGTCGTGGACTTTATTGGTTGTTGATGGTTTAGGGCTTTATGCTATCTATCTTGTTGGTTACTGCCTACAGCCCTACTGGCTACTAGAAGTCTGGAAGAGCCCTTTTGGAAGAAGTTTCTGAATTTCTTTTTTTTATTGATAAAGAATAAAATAGCTTCAAGTTATTGACATATTTTTGATATTATGTTATGCAGCTTCAAGTTATTGTTGGTTAGTAGTTACTAGCATATGCTGATTAGCTGATATTCAATTGTTCTCTATTATGCACTTATGTTATGCCTATGTTGAGGCCTATGCCATTGCTTTTAAGCCTTTTATCTTACCTTGCATACCCACACATGCTATGCTGCGGCTTATCTTTGATATTCAATTGTTCGTTATTATTGGTTAGTGGTTACTGGCGTTAAGAATCATTTTAGGCCTTTTACTCTTTGACCTCTTTTGGAGTGTTGGGTTTGTGTTTGTCTGCTGAGGTTCTGCCTAGTGCCTATGAAATATGAGCATGCTAACATGGAATTACATTCCCTTTAGTCTTTACATCATTGCTATCAGTAGTATAGTATAACATATGCTTTGAACTATCAGCTATCTCTATTCTCAAGGATAATCTGGTTCTTATGCTTCATTCTAGTATGGCATGTAGTATGTAGATGCATGTCATAGAAAAATAATGTAAGCCTTATGATGTTTTTTATTTATCTTAGTGTTTTTTAATGCAACTATGCAAGTAATACAATTTGATTTATTGGGATGGCTTTAATAAAAACAATATTGAATGGTAATGTTGAGAAATGTGACATTATATTATAATATTTGGGATACATAGATGGATGATGGAGTTGATTGAGCATTACAATTTGTTAACATGATTCACATGAATTAACATTGTTCAATTATACGATTCATGTCTTTTTTTCTTCTCAATATTGTAGTATCCAAGCGTTCTTTAATTGAATTAAGTTTTGTTGATGTAATTTATTAAAGCATGTTTTTTTTCATTATTTTTTAATTTATTTAATTTTTTAGATTCTAGAAGTAGAAACATGTCATAAGTTGGAGATAGTTCAAACACCGTTAGTTCCTCTAGAGCTATGACCAAGATCGAAGTTCAACTTAGGAGATGCTGTCGATGAGAAACCACCAATTTCAAAGAAAAAAAGAAAAGCTCCTTGACCTAGATCTGATGTTTGGTATTCTAATGAGGAAGGAGAAAAAATGAGTAAGTGTAATTATTGTGGGAAATCATATCCAGTGATCCAAAGATTAATGACACTTTAAACTTAAGGGCACATTTTTCTTTGTGTTAGAAGAATCCTCTTAAAAATGAACCAAATCAAACTAAACTTGCATTTCAATTTAGTGGTAGAGGAGCATCGCAAGTCTGCATGGAGATTTGACCAAGAAAATATAAGCTTTAGCAATGATGGTTATGAATTACCTTCAAGCATGTAGAAGGTTGGAGGTTTAAACATTTCATGTCGTCCAATGTTTCAAATACCTTCACTGGTGGACATTGACACATGATTGCCTTAAATTTTATCAGGATGAGAGAGCAATTTTAAAAACTCTATTCAAAAAGTCCTGCCACAGAGTTTGTCTTACTACTGATACTTGGACATCAATTCAACGAATTAACTATATGTGTATCACTGCACATTTTATTGATGATGATTGGAAACTCAATAAAAGAGTTATAAACTTTTGTCCAATCTATGGGAGAATTATCGTCAACAAGTTGAGAAGTGTCTTGTAGATTGGGGATTGAAGCAATTTTCAATGCGGACTATTGATAATGCAAGTTCTAATAATGGCATCATCACACCTACAAAAAAAATTTGGCAAAAGGGGAGGTAGTATTCTAGATGGTCGCTTACATATGAGATGCATAGCTCACATTGTTAACTGTGCAAGATAAAGAGAGATCAACTGTCTATCATGTTCAAGAGCGAAGATATATTCACAATCACGCAAGGTTAAAAAATTTAAAGAATGCATTGAAATTAAAAAAAATTAAAACTAAAAGCATATTATGCTTAGATGTCTAGATGAATTCCACATTTTAATGTTAAGTGCAGCTTAAGTTGAGAGAGCTTTTGAAAGGTATGAGGAGAGATTGATACTTAAATCGAACTAGAGATGATGATGAAAGTCATATTGTAAATGGTGTTTTAAGTGATGATGATTGGAATAATGTTAGAAGATTGCTCCCTTTCTTGGAAAAATTTTATGAACTCACTTTAAGAATTTTTGGTTCTTTGTATGTGCATCAAATATTTTTTTCATGAAATTGCGAAGTTCTTTGTCTACTTCAAAATTGGCAAATGGATGGTGATCCAAATGTGAGAAGTATGGCTTCCAAAATGATGACAAAATTGTTAAATATTGGGGTGCCATAGAAAAATGAATTTGAATATATATCTTTGTTTTAGATCCCCGCTTCAAGCATCATATGTAGAGTTTGTTATGGATATGTATGAAGGACTGACATGTTGCTCTAGCACAACTTATTAGGTCATCATGCTATGATATGTTTCATGATTACAAAATAAAAGTTCTTGGTGAAAGCCAGAAGTGGTCCATGAGAAGGGTCTAGTGTTTTACAACCAATCTTCCTGGGACAAGATATTCAATGATAGAGAAATTCAAAAGATCCAATTTTGGGAAGGATGATGGATAACAAATGATCTAGATAAGTATTTATGAGGAGTCTAAGTGATATCATTTGATATTTTAAATTGGTGGAAGGTTAATGCACCAAGATTTCTATTCTCTCATACATGGCTCGTGATATTTTAGCTCCAATTTCAACCATACCTCGAATTAGTTTCGATGTGGTCGAATTCTTGATGCATTTAGAAGTTCATTATCCCCAAAGATTGCACAAGCTCTAATATGTGCAATTGGATTGATGCGAGCAAAATGGACTGTAAATCCAATAAATGTGGAAGAAAATATTAATGACATTGACAAGTTTGATGAAGGTATTTTTTATGCTAAAATTTATAATGATTTATTTTTTTTAAATCATAATTAGAAATTTAGAATAATTAATGATTTATTTATTTTACAGATTTAGCAAAATTAACAAGTGAAACACAAACTTCTTGGCTTGGGTTATGATGAGAATCATGAATGTCGATTCCAATATGGGATATAGTCTTAGACTTTTAGATTTCAAATTTTCATTGGTCTAATGGTCTTCCTTTCAATTTATTTTATATTTTTTTTTTTGCTTACATTTCTTATATATTGTCGTTGGATTGTAATTTTGCTAGTTTTATCTTAAGGTTTTCAATACAAATAGTTTTTTTAGGGTTTAGTGGCAATGATAGTAATGATGAAATGTTCAATGTATACATGCGGCTGGTGACTTTTTTTTTGGTGTTATTGCTCTCTTAAGTCTTAAAGGCTTAGAGCTGACGATTTCTCAAAATTATTGATGCCCCATATGTATATATGGTGATCATATTTTTCAGATATTACACTTGAATCTTGATAACAAAAGATATTTTATAGCTGAGCTTGAGCCCCAAAATCCAAATTATAAATATATAAGTATATATTATTTATTCTTGTAGACACATGGGAAGGGATGTTGGATGACACTAAATATTTCATATTTGTAATCCTTTCTTGATCAAATAGAGAGGATTAATGGGTTTAGGTTAATTGAAAGAATGATGGCATCCTTTCATCAATTTGTTAACTAGTTGCTTTGATGGCATCACATTGTTACTTTTGATACTTGTGGCCTTTTACATTATGTATCAAATTTTAATGGTGACCGATACTTGGTAGCTTTTCTCTAGTTGTCTGTTGATGGCATCTTCACCTATAATGTTGGCTTGATCACTGGTGGTATGGCTTTTCAGCCTTGAGATCTTTTTGGTGGATTATGGATGTTGGCTAACCGGTATATTTATTATTTGATGCTTTGAATTGCCTTATCTTAGACTTTTACAAATCTTCCTTCTGCAGCCTCAGGTGGTGGCAGTGGCTCTTTCACCGATGATTCTTTGGGTGGTCATTTGTGATTGGTTTAGTGGATGTTGGCTATTGTCATATATTTTATTAGTTGTTGGTGCTTGAATCATCTTTAGACTTTTACAAATCTTCCTTTGTACATTCTTCTGGTGGTCGAGTGGCTCTTTATCTTAACAGATGATTCTGGGGGTGTGTGATTGGTTTAGTGGATGTCATTGTGTATATTTTATTAAATCATTAAATTGCCTTGTCTTTAGACTTTACAAATCTTCCTTGTCATCATTCAGTTCACATTCTTATTGTGTTTGTGATTGGTTTAGTGGATGCTGTGTATATTTTATTAGTTGTGGTGCTTTGAATTGCCTTGTCTTTAGACTTTACAAATCTTCCTTCTGCATGCCTTCAGGGTTGTCACTTCAATCTGAGTTGTCTACATGTTGCTCAGATCTTTTGGTGGTATCAACAAGTTGATATTATTTTTATTATTTGTTGGTTGTGTATGTTTGTATTATACATGCTTGAGTTTGAATTCAATTGGTTTGTCTAAGTTGTCTTTTCAATTCTTCTTTTCCTTTGTGAACTGCTAAGGATCAGATTTTATTTTATTTGGTTGATTGATCGCTAGCATTTTATTTCAATACTATCTATTGGCTTTTCTTTGTTCTATCCCTAGTCTGTTAACCTTCTGTGTTACCAACCCGAGTCCACTTAGACTTGGCACTTGCACTGTCTGTTTGCTATCTGGTTCATGAAGGCCTTTGCTCATTTTTTAGAACAATGAACACTAATTGCTTAAAAATTTTGTTCTTTTCATGAATTCTTATGCGCATAGAGGTCGTCTATGAATGCTTGAAGAACAAAAATACAAAGATGGAGAGATGAAGATATTATTTTACATGAACAACTTAGGAAGTGGCCCAACACTTGATTTGGCAAAACATTATGTGGGTGATACCCTATCTTTGGATTCCTTTTGTGCAATAAAATTAAATTATGTTGTACTATTTTCTTCTCTTTCTTTGTTAATTGTTTATAATTCTGCTAAACACGTTGTACTATTTTCCCATCACACATGAACAAATATATTATGAGTTGTAATAATTTTTTCCTTATGCATATTCCCAATGAAGATTGAACTTTAGATGAAAAAGGCTTATTTTAGATGGGAATAAATTGTATCAATATGTATTGTAGTTTAGTAACTTTATTTAATAAAATTTTTCTATTATTTGTTTGTTAACTTTAAAATCCTTTTTTTTTAATTTGTCAAGTATAACGAACCAATAAACCAAATCTAATTCGGTTTATTTCCTTTATACGGTTTAGTTGTGCTATTTTGGTTGGTTCGATTTTTTCAAAACAACGGTTTGATTTATTTGGTTTCATCGAATAAATCAAATCGATCGAATGCTCACCCCGATCCGCACGTAATATTTGCTCCATTCGGAGAGAACTGTATGAGTGTTTGAAAGGCTTCTTCTCCTTCCACAACGAAAAGAACAGTTGGGTTGAGTAATTTAGAATGTAGAAAAATTGAATGTCGTGCCATTTATTTATAGATAGTTTAGGGCTCGCTGAATCAACCTGCAGAGAGAGATGGACAATTTGTTAGCCGATTATCAGACGCCGGTTTAGCATCCGACCAAAAAAAAAAATCTAAAATTTTGAATTGAATCACACTATGGGAGTTCTGATCAATTATTATTCCTCTACGGGCTTCCTCTCCTCTTGATCTTAAGCTATTACACCCCAAGAGATGGAGATAAGCAATACTAAGCGAGAGAGAGAGAGAGAGAGAGAGAGAGAGAGAAAGAGAGGTGGTTGATGGGAAAAGTATGCACAAATTCTAAATTTTTAAGTAAAATTCTCAAGATTATATATCACATTATATATCCTCAATTTTACTGTCTCATACTTAGATGTATAATCATAAATTTTATCTTTAAGACTAATTAAGTAATTATTAATCACAGAATTTCTTAACTTTAATTAATTTATCATATTTTAAGCTTAAGTAATAATTATATTAATTAATTTAAATAAATAAATAGTATTATATTTATAAATAATAATTTATAAAATTATTAAGTTATAAAAAAAGTTCATTAAATGCTTAATCTAGGCTAATTCTTGAGCAAGTGTAAATTTTTAGTAAAATCTAACAAATGAACAAATGGGAATATAAAATTTAATCATTCAGATATTTAGATTTAGCATAATTGCAAGATTTAACTATTTTAAAATCTCACCATTTTATTTGTATATTTGATTTAAATTATAACAAAATATTTAATTTTTTTAAAATTAGTTTTATTATTTATTAATTTTAATATGATTAAACCTCATTTAAATCTTGCAAACAAACGAGTCTTCAAGATTTTCTTAAATAAATCCAAAATACATTATGTATTATGCCCCTTAAATTGCTTTATAAAGGGATTCATAAACTCAAAAAGTTAAAAGAGGTTATGATATAATAATATCATTTAAATTTATTTTTATTTTGCATCTTTTGATAGAGATTTTAAAAATTATAAATGAATTTTATCATGCATTATAAAGAAAATAATAAAATCAAGATATACATATTTTACATATGAATCCTCCTTATTGCGTGCTAAAAAATCAATTGTGGTAGAATGAAATTTTACGTCTTAGCCTTATTGTGAAATCCAAAGACACACACAGAAAAGAGTGAACAAGAAAAACTCCAAAATTTTACGAGAAACCCCAAAAAAGAGAAAACCAGGGCTAGCCCAAGAAAATCTTCTATATGTATTTTGGTGTACAAAGTTTTCCGACACAGGATTACAGAGTTGTATAGATCAAAAATAAACTGAATCCAATCAATAACAAAAATATAAGTGTGACAGCCAAATTGCAAGAATGATGGTGAAATGGGGTCAAAGAACTGAAAAGGTGTCCGTGATGATGACCGCAGGGTGGTCGGCGGTGACCGTACGGATCAAACGATGATCACGATCGATGACCGATGACCGCAAAGCGGCGGCTGGTTGACAATAGCGATGGAGAGGATCACGAATACCGACAAGCGCCGACGGCGACAAGAGAATCGGCTGGCGCTGGTGGTTGATGGCGATCAAAAGGCATGATTATGCTTGATTTTAGAGCTCTCTTAGGCCTCATATGAAGAATGATGGATTTATAGATTGAGGAGACGCTCAGAATACATGCAAAATTAACTACTCCACCGCTCAAAATGATTTTTGATCATTTGATGTATTTTAAGCATTTGAATCCTCAAATGAAGTCATAATTATGAGATATTGGGCTTGTTAGATCCAGCACGTTGAGACGCTCGATTTAACTATAAACACTCCATGTTTAAGAGCCATTTAGAGATTTAATTGATATCCAAAAGTTTCCAATGATATCAAGATCTCGATCAATTATTATTTTAAGTGTCATATCAATTTTATAGAGATTGAGAATTCTCTTTTCCTATATATTATACTATTATAATAAAATATTATTTTAAATTGTATAGAAATGTGGACTTTCATTTTGTTTTTTTTTTTCTATTTTTTTTGAAAAATGTAGATTCATAGCACACAATTTTTATGTATTTACATAACTAATATTTAAATTTTGATATTTATAAACATAGCATATTTCTATACTTCAAAATGAATTAAATTTTAAAAAATTAAGAAAAATAATGTTTTTATTATAATAATAAAGATTTAAGTCGATATATATAAATATCTCAATATTAGATATGTAAATATATAAGAATTGTGTGCAGCATATGTAAATGCCTTTTTTATATTAATTTTGAGCTATTTATAATTCTTATATAATGATATCTAATACTTAAATTTTGATATTTATATATAATATTTAAATCTTTATATGGAATCAGAAATAATTTTATTATTATCTTTTAAAATATTTAAAATCTAAATATCAAAATTTAAATATTAGTTTAGATAAATACAAAGAATTTGTGGTATTTATATAATTTTTTTATTTGAGCAAAACAACTACTTGTAAATTTTGACTAAAAATGCTGACGGCCTACGTGACAACTTTCGTTACATTTTAATATTAAATTAATTGAATTTTAAAAAAAAAATAAAATTAAAAGATTTGCAAATCAATGGTAACGGTATGAAATTTTTTGCCAACTCAAACAATTATATAAATTCAATTTAAATTTTAAATTAATTAAATTTAAAATTGATAAGACTTATAAGCATTTGCAAATAGAGAAGATAATAACATGAAATCTTTGTTGAATTAAGTCTTTAGAGATAACAAAATGTAAAGTTAAAATGATATTCAAAATATCATAATAATAATCTGTTTTAAATTAAAAAGATAAAATGTTTCCTTCAATCTCAAAATCAAAATTATGAATCACTTCCTCAAATAAAAATAAAAAATCTCTCACGTGATAAACAAGCTCATAATGATGAGAATATATATGCAGTTTCCTGATCCACGCCAATTAGATTTGGATATGTGAAGCTTAAAATACTAATTTTGACTTTCACTCGGTACAACTGACTTGATGTAACGCGAGACCCAACACCCATTAAAACAAGACAGATGCACGACGTTTCCGCTTGGATGTCATTTGAATGCACGAGAGAAATTTGAAGCAATATATAAATTGATTTATGGCACTCAAACAATGAATAAGATATTTAAATTTTTCGACTAAGAAGAGAAACAAAATCTTATTTCAAAAAAAATATGATGATGGAGAACGAGCACCAAAGTGATTGACTTCATATAGAAACCAATTTAGCGGATGATGTCATAAATATGAATGCATCGGTAAATTTTTTACACAATTATAGATATATATATATATATATATATATATATATATATATATGATCTTTGAAGATTTTAATAGTTTTGTTATAGTTTTTTAGGAGTATAATCTATACATTCTAGAATGTACTTTTTTTTTCATATATAAAGTATTGTATACTTTAAATTACAGATCTAAATAGTATTATAAGTTGTTTTGAGTTGTTTCCAAGATGATTTGAGCTATTTTTTATATATTTTTCAAGAGTACAATATGTAGACTTTAGAGTGTACTCTGTTTTAAAAAAAAAATTAAGGCACTATATGACTTCCATTTATGGATTAAATAATATTATAATATGTTTTGAGTTCCTTGCAAGAGGATTTGAGTTCTTTTATATATGTTTTTCAAGAGTATAATCTGTACACTCTATAGTAAGCTCAATTTATTTTTTTTAATTTTAAAGCAATGTGAGACTTCCATTTATGGATCTAAATAGTATTATAAGTTGATTTGAGGTCTTTCCAAAAGAATTTGGGTTATTTTCTATCTATTTTTCAGAGTACAACATAAACTCTAGAGTTTTATTTTTTTTAAAATTTTTTTAAAGCACTCTCAGACTTCTAATTATGGATCTAAATGATATTATAATCTATTTTGAGTTCTTTCCAAGAGGATTTGAGCTATTTTTTATCTATTTTTTAGGAGTATAATCTATACACTCTAGAGTGTACTCTTTGTGGTGTTTATTTTTGGATGTCATATGAGGGACACCACGTAAATTTACTCATTGAAGTGATCGAGTATGACCAGGGGCGGAACCAACTCATTTTTTTAGGGTGGGCAATATTTTAAATAATAAAATAATATAATAATTAAATAATAATCATAATAAGATTAATTAAATAAATAACATTATATAATATTTTTAATTTTAGAAAAATACAAATAATTAGTAAGATAAAATCATCAAATTTATAAGAGAAAATTATAAATAGATAAAAAATGTGAAAATTATAGCCTAAATTATAGTTTATTCACCTTCTTAAGATTAAATATAAGAAATTATACCCAAGATTTATAGATTAAATTATTTGAAGACTACAAAAGTTAATAAAATATCAAAATTCTCTTTATCCATTTTGAAATACTATACAAAATAAATTTTTTTAAAAATTTATATGAAGTGATTAATTTAAGCAATTTATGAATTTAATTAATATTATAAATTAATATGTGGA
This sequence comes from Cymbidium sinense, assembly GCA_021442155.1. Classification (NCBI taxonomy): domain Eukaryota; kingdom Viridiplantae; phylum Streptophyta; class Magnoliopsida; order Asparagales; family Orchidaceae; genus Cymbidium; species Cymbidium sinense. Next base: position 133,372,194 of record CM038224.1, read on the forward strand.
TGTTAAATGTTTTAAAAATTGTAATATTAATATATAAATATAAATATAATTTATAAGAAGAATATAACTAACAAAAGAAAAAAAATTTAAAAAAATTTTATGATTTAAAATTATTATAAAACTATAAAATATAGTTTAAAACTAGATTATGTGAGTTAAAAATATTGATTACATGAGATTATAATAAGTTAAAATGAAATTCATTTTAAGATGTGTATATAATACTATTTTATTATTCATCTCAAAATTATTCTTAAGGTCAATTATTTTGAGGATGGGCAAAATTATAAACTTCCATCTAATTGAATAAAATTAATATTTTTAGTTACAAATGTGCAAATTGCAAAATTCTTCATCCCATTACTTAAATATTATTTTGGGCATTACCACCCACAAAGATCACTGGTCCTCAGAGATATAATTCAGAATATCCTAATCATAAAGGACTCATTTGATGAGTCTAAATATGAGAGATTTTTCACTCATATGAATAAAGTAAAGTTTATTTAAATGTGTTAAAGTTCTCTATGGGCAAACCTCAGTTAATTACATCCTAAATAATGTGAATCCTAGAATACTCACAATAAAGTAGGAAATGTTGTCAAAGATTTTAAGGAATACTATCAATAAATTAGTTATATTTGAAAATCAATTGGGATAGATTAAAATGAAAGACATTATTAAAAAAAGTAAATGAGTAGGGAATGTTTATGATATTAGGAAATGAGCATTCCAATCTATCATATGGTTAGAATATATTTGAATGAATAGAAATTATTTATTTAGTTAAACCCATTATACTTATTTATAAGATCAATAATAGGAAAATACCCAAGATAAGGATAATCTATAATGCATATGGTTTATACCCAATGACTTATAACACATAAAGTTGACCTCTGAAATCATATGATCAAGTCATATTATTTTGAAGATATTGTTATTATTTAAAAGTAAACTAATATCCTTAAACTCACTCTAAAATACTAGAGCATTAATGATAATGAAATGACTGTCTAATGCAAATCTTTTAATTTTATTTGATTTTGACTTTCATTTTGAAAAAAGGCTATAAAATTTTGGATGCCTAAATGTATGTTGAAATGAGTTATGGGTCAAATCAAGAGAGAAGAGGGTGAATCTTCCTTTAATTTTATAAGTCAATGTTATATGTAAGAACAAAGGTCTTCCTTTAAAGAGTGGTATAATATGGTATGTATGGTGAGACATGCAACATCAATAATTGCTAAATCTTTTAGTTATCTTGATTTAATGCCTAGGCTTTATGGAGAGGTTATGAGTAGAAAATTTTATTTATGAGTAGAATTGGGTAGAAAATTAATTTTTCTATGAATGATTAGGACATTAAATCATCATTCAATTAAGAAACTATAAAGATTACTTTCATTATTTATCTCACACATGTGAGCTAACCATGATTTCACTAAACCTTTTTAGGTTATTGAACACCTAAAGCTCTACCCATGAATCAATCAAGGAAAATAAAATATATTTAAAATTTTAATTTAATAAATCAAATCATTAAACCAGTAATTCATTTCTCTTTTAATTAGTTACCAAATTTGAGTAACTATCCTTTGAAATGAAATGGGCTTATGGGGAGAAGGTTGGGAAAGAGGTCCCAACCTAATTCCTTAATCCTCTTACTTAATCAAACATGATTTAGTATGCTTTGAGTTTCTATTTAACTAATTAAGTCAATTAGTTAATTAATCTTTAATTAGCATTTTGTTGAAAAGAGAAGAAAAGGGGAAAATATTAGGAGGAGGCCTCAATCAGTCTCCTTAATCAAATAGTGATTAATGGATCCAATATGTTGATTAATTGTTCACATGCTTAATTATCATTAATTAAGTTAAGAAAGTAATTAGGGCTTAAATAAATATTTTTCAAATTAATCAACCAATAAATTCCATGAAAAATAGGGAGGCAGAGGTCATCCCCTAAACATTCTTAGAAAGTTTAAAATTGATTGCTAATTAATTAATGGAGTAATTAAGCTAATTAATTAAATAATTAAGCTAAAATTAAAAAATTAATCAAGAAAAATTTTAATGGATTCCCATCTGAAATACCTTTAAAATGAGTCATTATTTATATATTTTGGATTTTTTATAATTAGTTATGAATTATTGAAGTTTTAGTCTTGAAATCTATTAATTAACCTAATTAAAGCCTTAATCCTATAGACGCATTTCGACTGCATGCTTTTCACTTGGTGTCACTATTATTGGCTATTTAAGTCACATCCATAATCGAGTTAGTTAGCATGGATGCGGTATTGATCTCGTCCGATCTCGATCGATGATGTAAATCAATCCTATGGCATAAAAGGAGAAAAATAGAGAAAATTTAGTGTGATTTGATCAAAGTCGTCCAATCCAATCATGGAACGTACTGATCCTTCTTGAAGCAATGAACGACGAGCAGTACCATGGATCGCTTCGAGCTGGAGCTCACCCGAGCTCAGATTCACTCCAAAATCAACCCACACCTTCACGCGAGGGATCCACAAGGATCCAACGGATAGGATGGGCTCACATGCAAATTTTCTTCACAAAGGACCAAGAAAAATTTTCTATATCTAAAGTTTTCAAAAATTACCTCACCGGAGCTCAAGATCGGCGATGAGATCGACAGAGGTAGCTTCTTTTAATAGATATGAGGTTCTGTTAAGCAGCAATTGGATTGCTTCCACCGGAATTGCTCGGAATGCCAATGATCAAACTTTGGAGCTTCGGTCTTGATCGAAGTCCCTCCTTCGACATCTTTGTAGATTAGGAAACAACTTGGGTGGCTTCAATGAAGTGCGTGGTGGGTGTGTGTAAGAGGAATTGAAGTTGTTGAGAAATGAGCAAGCTTGGATTGGGATTGAGCTACCCTATCTCGGTTGCACAAGGGAGAGGAAAAGCTGAAGCGGGGAAGGCTTGGAATCATTCTAGGAGGTGCGAGGGCATTTCGTTCACTCTTGGGAGCTCTCACGAATCGAATGGTGTGATTTCCTATGAGAGTTGAGGGGTATACTCAAGGTGGGGTGATGGGATTGCCATTTTTCTGGTCATCGGAGACTGGAGGGGTCTCAATCGAGTCTCCTTAGCTCAGTTTGGTTGGAGGAATGAGTAGGAGGTGGCTCAAGGCTTCATCTTGGTTGATCTATTTACTTGGATCCTTTGGTTTCTTGATTTGCATGGGAGGTGAGTTAACTCACCTCCCTTGGTCATGAAAGCCTAGCCCACTTAGGGTGGGCTAGGTGGTCCTTCATTTGGAAGCTTGATAGTTGCCAAGGATGAGAGGAGGCTGGACTTTGCCATTAGAGGAAAAAGTCCAATATGAAAGAGGATCTATGGAGGATTTACATTTGACTTGGCTCCAAATGGGTTTGAGTTAATTTTGGGCTAACCTAGGATGGGTTTGAGTTGGGTTAGGTCAACCTCTAAAGTCTCATGGGTTGGTTTTATGAGGTTTGGTTCAATTAGGTCATATTGGTTCAATTTAGGTCATGTTGGATTATGTTAACCAATTGGTCAAATTAGGTCAAATCAAGGCTTGGGTTAGATTCAAATGATGATTTATAGGGTTTTGGTTTAAATTAATTGACCTAAGTTTGATTTTGGCTCATTTGGAGTCAAATAAGTGATCAAGTTGACCAATTTCCAAATTGACCAAATTGAGTTAGGTTAAGTTGGTTCATGTTCAATTGGTAAATTGAAAATGATTGTTTGGTTTGAATCGATTTAGATTTAATTTGGATTTTGGCCAATTTAACCTTTTAGGTCCATTGTGGGCTAGGTTGGGTCAAGTTGTCTAATTGGTCAAATTGGGCTCAATTATGGCTTTGGTCAAGTTCAATAATCAATTTGGAATGAACTTGAGCTATTGATTGCAATCAATTTGGGTTTGATTATAATTTGACCCACTTTGGCCTTTGTGGTGAAAATATTTTTGCTTTCATCTATCCTTTTGAAGAGGATAAATGAAAATAAAAATATACGCCTTTTAGTTGGGATGCCATGCATCCACATATTGTTCTTATTAGGGTGATCAGCATTGAGGAAATGTGTATTATCTATACAAATAGAAGTCACCACCCTACAATAGATCTAATCACATCAATAAGGACTCCTAAGAACTATGGGTCTTCGTATGTACCAGAGATTCTTCCCTCCTTTATAAGAAAAAATAAAGTAGGATTTATTTTAAACCAGGTCCATTAAGTTCTTATAGGGGTAAGCCCCCATAGTTAATTACATCTTAAGGGTATAAATTGGGTTTTGGTTTGATTTTGGTTTTTGTTTTGGCCATTTGAGTTTATATTTCATTTATATTTATGAATATAAATGAAGATATAAATGATTCATGCGAAAATCAGTTGAGCTTGGAGTGATTTGAAATCAAATTTTACCAAGCTCAAGGATGCATGTCAAAAGGGATAAGAAGGAAATCAATTTATTTTGATTTATTTTTGGTCATTAGAAGGTGAGTTTCATTTATATTTATGAATATAAAGGAATAATTGATTTATAAAGAAATTGATTGATTTAGGTTAAGATTTGGTTAGGGCTTATGGAGGTAGGTCCGTATGGCCTAAGAAGGGTCTCTTGGTTTGATTTAGTTTGATTTGGTTTTGATCATTTGAGTATTTTCATTTATATTTGTGAATATAAATGAAAGAGAATGATTGATTTATAAGGAAGTCAATCAAGTTTGGGATAACTCAGGTGGAGATTTGGCTAAGCTTATGAGAGTGGGTCATATGTCTTATGAAGGAATTTTGAAACTTGGATTTGATTTTGGGTTTCAATAATTTGGAATTGAGGTTAGATTTTGATTTGATAAATAATTGAGAGATTGAATTTATCTTTGAGAAAATCAATTAAATTGAGGTGGTTAAGGCCATGGGATTCAATCATAAAGTTTATGGAGAATTTTGAGCTTGGATTTGATCATGGGATTATGAGTTTAGAAATTTGGATTGGATTTGGAATGAATTTGAGGTTTGGTTTGAGAAGGAAAGCATGGATTGAGTTTAGCTAGGCAAAATCTCCCTAAGTCCCTAAGGCATGACCTATCCCTATGGTTAACATTTCTAAGTCTCTAAGCTTAGGTTAAGTGTTCCCTAATCATTGTGTCTTAGGACTAAGTTCTTATTGTCTATAAGAGTCTTAGATTTATGATGAGGAAGTTGATAACTCACCCAAAAGTGAGTCAACATCTATTTTTTTATTTTAAAGCACCGTGACTTTCAATTATGAATCTAAATGATATTATAAGTTATTTTGAGTTCTTTCCAAGAAGATTTGGACTATTTTCTATATATTTTGAGTACAATCAGATACTCTAGAGTGTACCAATTTTTTTTAAAATTTTAAAGCACTATGAGACTTCTAATTATGGATCTAATTAGTATATGGTTTGAGTTCTTTCAAGAGAATTTGGGATGTGTTCTATTTATTTTTAGAGTAATCTATATGAGCTGGCTGTAGTCTATTTTAAAAAAAAATTTTAAAACACTCTCAGACTTACAATTATGGATCTAAATAGTATTATAATCAATTTTGAGTTCTTTCCAAGAGAATTTGAGTTATTTTACTGTAGTTTTCAAGGAGTATAATATGTACACTCTAAAGTGTACTCCTTTTTTATTTTTTATTTTAAAGCACTCTCAGACTTCCAATTATGGATCTAAATGGTATTATAAGCTATTTTGAGTTCTTTCCAAGAGTATTCTGTTTGCTATAGTTTTTAAGGAGTACAATATGTACAGTTTGGAGTGTACTCCTTTTTTTTAAATTTAAATGATGGGGGACTTCGAATAATGGATCAAGATGGTATTATAAACTATTTTGAGTTTTTTTTTTCAAGAGGATTTGGGTTGTTTTTAATATTTTTTTATAGAGTACAATGCAATCAGAGTGTAATCCTTTTTTTAATTTTAAAGCATTGTGGGCTTTCAATTATGTATCTAAATGGTATTATAATCTATTTTGAGTTTTTTTAGAGAGAATTTGAGTAATTTTTGTTTGGTTTTCTAGAGTGTATGCACACTCTAGATTGTACTCTTTTTTTAAAAATTTTAAATGATGTTCTAGTTATGGATCTAAATGATATTAGATGCTATGTACTATCCTAGAGGATTTGGGATGATTTTATCTATTCTTCAAGAGTACAATTTGTATTAACTCTAAAAAAAATTGAAGCACCGAGACTTCCAATAATGAATCTAAATGGTATTATAATCTATTTTGAGTTCTTTTCAAAAGAATTTTGGGCTATTTTATCTATTTTTATTACAATATGTACACTCTATAGTGCAGTCTTTTTTTAAAAAAAAATCTTTTTAAAGTTGTGGGGGAGTTTAAATAATGGATCTAAATTATATTATAATCTATTTTGAGTTCTTTCTAAAAGGATTTGGATAGTTTTACTACACATTTTTAGAAGTACAATATGTACACTCTTGAGTGTACTTTTTTTTAAAGATTTAAATGATGGGGGACTTCCAATAATGAATCTAAATGATATTATAAGCTACTTTGAGTTCTTTCCAAGAGGATTTCTAGTTTTACTATAGTTTTTTAGTGCAATCTATTAATGTAGAATGTACTCCTACTTTTTTTTTAAAGCATCGTGAGACTTCCAATTATAGATGTAAATGATTTATAAGCCATTTTAAGTTCATTCCAAAAGAATTTTGGTAGTTTTGTTAAAGTTTTCTAGAGTACAACTGTACACTTTGGAGTGTACTATTTTTTTAAATTTAAATGATGGGGACTTCCAATAATGGATCTAAATGATATTATATACTATTTTGAGTTCTTTTAAGAGGATTTGAGCTATTTTCTATCATTTTTAATAGTACAATATGTACACTCTAGAGTATACTCCATTTTTTTAATTTTAAAAGACTTTGACTTATGAATCAAAATAGTATTATAATCTATTTTGAGTTCTTTCAAGAGAATTTGGGATATTTTATTTATTTTTTTAGAGTACAATCATACACTCTAAAGTGTACTCCTTTTAAAAAAAATTTAAAGCACTAGAGACTTCCAATTATGAATCTAAATGATATTGGTTTAAGTTTTTCCAAGAGGATTTGGGTTCATCGTTATACATGTTATATAGATTTTCATATTTTTGTGTGTGTGTGTGTGTGTGTGTGTGTGTGTGTGTGTGTGTGTGTGTGTGTAATGCTAATGCATATATTGGTGCAATGATGAAGTTATGTCTCATGAACCAATTTTAGGCAAACTCTTTGACACTTATTCACAATGAAAAGGCATATGAATTATATTATGATTATGCATATCAAACTAGATTTAGTGTTCAGAAAGATCATGCTAGTTATTGGCCAAACTAGAAGAATTTGAACTTAAAGGATTTCTTATGTGCAAAAGCACATTTTAAAAAAGGTCTTAATTTAAACTCCTCAATGAAAATTCAGAAAACAGTCTCTCGGACCAATTATCTTGTAATGATAATATTAATTTGGATGAGAATTGAAAGGTTAAGAAATTTATAGAAAGTCATAATTATTCCTTAGAAAAGCTAAGTAACCAACATCTTTTAAGATCTTACAGAGCCATCAAGGAAGAGAAGAAAAATGTTAAAGTCAATGATGATAGAATTAGAATCATGCATTCAACTATCTAGAGGAAGTTGACGAGTGGAGAATGTTGGGTTTACAAAAGAGTTGTTTTCAATTATATTCAAAATAAAGAATAACAAGGATTGTGGATGGTGATACTAATACATTAATACAATTGTTCATGGAAATACAAAAAGATGAAATATTTGCATAAGATGTCTAAATTGATAAGTCAAATAGTTTAGTTTAATTTTATTTGTTAGTGTTTATTTTAGTTTATTATTATTTTATGGTTTAGTTTAGTTTATTAGATAGTTATTTTAGTTTATTAGTTTTTAGTTTTAGTTATATTTATTAGTTTAGTTTTAGTTTAGTTATATTAGTTTAGTTTTAGTTTATTAGTTATGTTTAGTTTATTATTAGTTTTAGTTTATTAATTTTATTTAGTTTATTTAGTTATTATTATTTAGTTTTTTAGTTAGTTATTAGTTTATTTAGTTTAGCATGTTTGGGGTAGTTTTTTGGGAGTGATGGCATGTCAAGGATAATTATGACTATTTTTGATGTCATAATTTTAATAAAAATTATTGACTCAATAAAAATATTCTAGTTTGTGTACATTTTGTTGGAGTTAATCATCATTGTCAAAATATTTTATTTGGAGTAACATTTTATCCGAAGAAACAATTGAATCATTCAAATGACTATCCAAAATATTTCTCGGATAATGAATGAGACATCCTATAACAATATTCATCGATCAAGATCAAACAATGACGAATAACTATTGAAATTACTCATACGCCATAGTACATATTTGAAAGCTCCAAAAGTACTTAATAGTAATAAGATTGTTGAAAATTTCTTTTATACAAGTAAATGTGATGAAGAAGAGTTTGAGGCTTGGTCTAAGATGCTTGAAGAAGAGAATTTGTATGATCATACTTGGCTAATTGTGCTATATAGAATTAAAAATAACTGATCAACCACATTCAGTAAAGATTCATTTTGCATGAGTATTTTATCAACACAACAAATGAGTACAATAATGTATGTCATGAAATCTAAACCAACAAGTTCTATCATCATTATTTTGGGATTGGAGAAGATTATGAACAATAAATAACTATAACTCTTATTGAGTTTTTCTTGAATAAATAATATTATTATTTGTATCCATAATTGCTAACAAAATTACTAATAATTTACTTAGTAATATTTTAATTATGTCATTAATGATAAATTAAAATTTTAATCAATTAGTATAAGATATAATTATTATTTAATTAGTAATTATTAATTAAAATTATGTTATTTTAGCTATAAAACAAAATTGAAAACTACCAAATATAACCAAAGTAATGTAATAGTATATTAATAAGTTTTAAGACAATTAAAGAATACAACATTGTATTTTTAAAAGTTTAAATAAATCACTTTTATCTTTTTCTGCGTTCTCAACCCTAGCGTTCTGGCGCTCGTGTTTTCCTTGCTTCCGACCAATCAACCGTTGTTCTTCCGCGATTTGCATCGATCTCCCCGCTCTAATGTAAACCGCCTCTCTTCGGATGGCGGAAATGGCTTTTTTTCGGACAAAACGCACCGGTATGCTCAATCGATCCTACCTACGTTAAATCTTTCAAGGATGCTCTCTCGTAAATTTGTTCCCCTACCGCTAATGTCTACGATTTTGGTATGCCCGCAATAATGTGTTCGGATTCGATGTGGAAATTCTTGCTAAGCCATTTGAATTCGTTGGTGGTAAATTCAACTTGAAACAAACTTAGAAAATATCCTTTTTTTTCATAGTCCAAGCTCATTTTTACGTGGGATTGATCGATCCGAGGCATGTGCTAATTCAATTATCAAATGATTTGGATTATTCAAGAGTTTTGCACGTTGTTCTTATTTCATTTTAAGCGCCAAATGTGACTTCTTAAGTGGACACCTAGTTTTGATATTAAAGAGGAATCACCAATTGTTCTATTTGTTTTGCATGCATACACTTTATATCGTTTTGTTTGTGGGAGTTATCTTTGGACCTCTTCAAATTGATCAAGCTATTGAGATCCCCTCGCTTCGGATACTTGTTGAAGTTGATATAACTAAAAAACATCCAAAAGAAATATGGATTGGATCTGAAAAAATGGGTTATAATCAAAAGGTTGAATTTGAAAACTTTCCCTCTTCATACACGAAAATTCATGGGCATGAACACATGATTGTTTTATCTTACATCCACATCTCAAAAAAACAATCTTCCTATTCCTACTATTTTGACTAAGGAACAACCAACTAAAATGGCATATGTGCCAAAAGCTAAAAAATAATCATCTCCACAAAATCACTCTTTACCTAGAACGTTGAATTGCAAAAGGAGGCTAATCGGTGTTGAACAATGACATTGATGACAGCTTGGTTTTGGGAACTTAGAAAATATACTACTATTCCCATTGGTAACATGCGTGCCCTTACAACCAATGACCCAAAACAAAGAAATTATGAACTTAGGCGGGAACATCACCGATCAAATCTTAGTTTGGATCAGCAACAAAATAAAATAAAATAAACCATTAATCTAGAAAAGAAGATGAAACTATTCCTACATCCCTAACACTTTGAATGGCCAAAATGATAGCATAACTAATCAGTCATTCTCTGATATGGAAGAAGGGGAAATTACCATCATGATTCCTTTGCTTAATAATGAAACTTTGGATCACACTAACTACTCTTTTTCAGACGGAGATACCTTGGACACCGACAGACCATTTCAAACTGTTATAAACAAAAAAAAAATCATTCAAATCCAAAACAACTCTAAAATGCAGAATCACAAGATCTTCATCAACCCTACATCAACAATTTCCTTTCTCCTCATTCTCATCCAATCAATTTTTCCATTCCAACAATTATGATTAATTTCATCATTTGGAACATTTTGGTATTGGGACTACTCTAGTTCGCAATCGTTAGAAGCTTCGCCGCATTCATAACATATCTCTCCTTACTATCACCAACTTATCCACTCTTCTAAGATAGCGCTACCGCTAGAACACTAGGTTTCCTAATTTTTCTCACAACATTAACAACAAAATTTGGTTGTTTTGGAATAATTCTATCAAAGATCATCAATATCCTTGACAACCAACAATTGATTAATGCTGATTGTGTTTTCACCGTGATGTGCTCTTTTATTTATGCATCTTGTAATAGAGCGGTAGGAACATTCTATGGAATAACTTAAGATCTTTAGCTTCCTCGCCTCAACCCCGGATGGTTGGCGAGATTTCAACACCATCTTCTCTCAAAGAAGGGAGGTCATCTCTAATATTAATTCTATGGAAGATTTCGCTAATATGATTCGACTATATAACCTTACCAATATAGGGTGTTCCAACTACACGTGGAACAATTCTAGACTTTGGCAACGCCTCGATCGTATCCTGGTTAACCACCTTTGGATTGATCAATGGCCTACCTCGGTAGAACACTTAAGTAGATTAATCGCTCCTCAATCGTGAAAACACCCCTACTTCAATACCCCCTTTCGTTTCCAAAATATGTGGTTGCAACATAATGACTTTATGTCTTATTTTCGACTAATTGACCCTATTCACCCTGATAACTCCATTAAAGGCATGATCCGTTTTTGGCTTAAACTTAAAAGATTAAAACAAACTCTGAACTGGTGGAATAAACATCATTTTAAAAACATTTTTGCAAATCTTAAAACTATGGAAGATCTTGTTTGCTCTCTTGAAGAAGCTGCCGTTTCAGACCCTAATAAAAATGATGAACTCAACGAAGCTAGAGATAACTTGATTAAATATCAAAACATGGAGGAAACTTATTACGGCAAAAGTCGCTACTAAACATATTGCGATGGCGTAAAACACAAAATATTTTCCACTTTTCAACAAAAGAAAAGTTATAAACTCGATTAAGAAAATTAAAAACAATAATGATAATTGGATATCGGATAAAATGATATTAAAGACTTCGGTTATCCATCATTTCCAAAATTTGTTAAACAACAACATTAACATGGAACCTATTGCTAACCCTCATCCGATTCCCTCAAAATTACTGATCAAAACATCTCTCTTGTAGGTGTCCGAGGATTAAATTAGTAATGTTCTCCAAAGCATGAATTGAGATCGTGATGGTTACACTACTATATATTCTTCCAAGGTTGGTCCATTATTAAGTCTGATTTAATTGAAGCGTTATTGACTTTTTCAATGGCAACCCCCTTCCTAGATTCTTCTCTAGCACCTCCATAATTCTTATCCCTAAAACAACCATCCTAAACATGGAATGACTTTAGACAATTATTATGCACCTTCTTAATATCCAAAATAATCGCCAACAGTCAACCTCTGTCAAATATTATCTCCCGAATCAAACTGGTTTCATTAAAGGGAGAACCATATGATAATATCCTTTTAGCACAAGAAATGATTCATGATATTGATGTTCCTATTAGAGGCGGTAACATTGCTTTCAAACTGGACATTTCTAAAGCCTTTGACAATCTCTCTTGGGAATTCCTTGTTTCTATACTCCAACTTTTTGGATTCTCAAATGAATTTATTCATATCATTAAAATATCACTAATAATGTTTGGTTCTCGGTTATCAGTTAATGGAGAATCGTTGGTTTCTTCACTTCTAAACATGGCTTACGCCAAGGAGATCCATTATCGCCATTGCTTTTATTATAGCGTAGATTATTTATCCGTGAGCAACGATCTTTTCTATAATAAGCCAAGTATGATTTACAAAACTCAAGGTGGATTTCCCATTACTCATCTTTGCTTTGCATTTTATCATTTTTGCAAATGCTTCTATATACGTCAAAACCATTATGAAATTCTTTAAAAATTTGGCAAAGAAAGCGGTCTCCTCCTTAACAAAATAAATGTTGCTTCATAACCGCTAATAAAATCAACAATAATAGGATTAATCGATAACGAGGATCACTAACTTTCATCAACATCATCTTAGATCAATTATCTAGGTACTCTTTTCAAAGGACATAAAGGATCTTACCTTTTGACGATTTAATCCACAAAATATCCAACCGTATCTCCTCTTGGGAATATCATTTTCTATCCTTTGAGGGAGGTTAACTCGATTAAGAGTACCCTTAATTCGATGCCTCTTTATCTTATTCAAACTATCGCTCCAACCAATTTTGTATTAATAGAATTGAGAGGCTAATTAATAAATTTTTTGGGGTCTAATACCTCTTCCTCAAAATACACCGGTCCTCTTGGCACAAAATCTGGCATCTGAGGAAGGTGGTATGACCGCAAATCTATCACCATCAACGCATTCTCTTATAAACTTTGGTGGAATTTTAGAAGCAACAATAGCCTTTGGGCTAACTTCATGACAAACAAATACCTATCTAAGCACCCATTGAAGCTCTTATAAAACTAACGCTTCTCCTATTTGAAAAGACTTTGTAATATCAAATGGAAGGAATCTTTAATTTTGGGGCATTAACTCAACTCTTTCTTCCGCAAGATAACTAGCTTGGAAATAACTCTTTGATGAATTTCCTCATGTTCTATTGATACCATCAAAGTCAAATCTTTCGGAATAATAACAAATGGATTATATCCCTTCATCCTTTTAGACAAACTCAATAACATAAACATTACATCCAATAAAAGACCGATTCTTTTAAACTCTCTCACAATGGCATAATTCGCTTTAAAATGTTTGGCTTATGATCAAAGAACTCGGATTATTCCAAAGTGTATGCTCGACTTTGGCATAATAATATTCCCACCTCATATTCCATACTCACTTGGCGTATCTTAAAAGCTTTGTCCCTATTGATTCCTTGATGTGGGGTAAAGGTTTTATCTCCCATCAAAATGTCATTGTTGCTCCCATATTGAAAATGTAAATCACCAATTGAGTGGAGCGATTGCATCTAAACTTTGATTTGGTAATAATCTTTTCTCCATTGACAAATATAACGCTCGCTTTCTATTTATCAACTCCTCGAGATATATTTTGAAAACAATATAAAAGGTCATATTAAAATTGTTATCATTATTCTCTGGTTCATTTGGATGGCTAGAAATGATGCTAAGCATAACGATATTTCTATGAATCATTCCAAAATAATTGCCAAAACTAAATTCAAAATCGTGATCTATTTAAAGCCAACCTTATTAAATATAAACACTTAAAAGGGTGTAAATTTGTCGCCTCTAAATTGGGTTTGCCCGATACAAACACCTCTAATCAAGCCAAAATACTTTATTGGGCCAAACCACATGATAACGTTATCAAAATTAACACCGATGGAGTCAGTATCCCCTAATGCTTCGGTTGTGGTGGCATCTTTAGAAATTTCAAGGTGATGTTCTCATGGCCTTTGCTAATCCTATTATTACTAACTCGCCTTTTGAACTTATGGCGTGTATAATGCTCTTAACATTGCATTACTGAAAGGTTGGCTTAATATCGCTTGAAGTGGATGCCTTACTACTAATTGATCTCCGAATCCAAAAAATGGCAATGTGGAATTATATTATTTAATCAAGCAAACTAAAATTCTGCTCAATCAATTTTGTTACAAAATCACTCATATATGGAGGGAAGGAAATGCTTGTGCTGATTACCTTGCTAACTTAGGAACTAGATTGAATGAGCCCACTAATTTTGATAAACATTCTATTCCTAAACACTTACAAGGATTGGTTAACCTGGACAAGACGGGTTTGCCTTACATTAGATCATGACATTTTCACTTGCATCTTGTCTTCATATTTTTCTGAATGCTGAAGCACCCTATCTGCTTTATGTTATTGTTGATCTACTGGATTCGGTCCCCCATTAAGCATTGTTGCCTCTTTTCATTCAGAAGATCTGCTGGGTTGTTGGCCCTGAATATCTCGATTTATGGAAACTGTTTTGATGTTATCGTCACGAGGGAATATCTGTATTGTTCCAATTTTGATCTGATTACATGGTACTCTATCTGCCGCTTGGAAATGCTACTCTAAACGATTTTTCGGATAATTTTTTGGGTTGTTTGTTACAACTGGAAGTATCATAGCCTTGCAACCTTTTTTTCATGAAAGATGGATTGTTTTCGCCCCTACTTACATCATGCATTGGTTTTGCTATTTTCTAATCCCACATTTGGAAAAGTTTCCTTTGGTCGTGAGTAATTGTTATCCGCATCGCTTGTGGATGCAATTCTTCTTGGTGATTATGGTGCTTATATTGTCCTTTTATCCGATCGATTTAGATGAATTATCCGGAAAATTTTTCTTTATGCTAACTGCTTGGAACTGCAGATCTAAATGATTTTCCTGGAAACTTATGGCTGTTGTTCCTACTAACTGAATGTTCATATGGGAATTGCAGCTCTAAGTGCATTTGCTGGGTTTATACTTTGGTTAGTTGTTACATTTGGTCACGACATATTACCTTCACATTTTGTCACCGCATGATTGTTGAGTTGCTTTCATTTTTCTCGCTTATGGTCGCAAATCGCTTGAACCGCAGATCTAAACATTTTTTTTGAAACTTGTGGTCTGCTCGCTAAATTCATATGGGAATTGCTTGCAAGCATTATTGGTTTATACTTTGTTAGTTTGTTACCTTGTCAGATTTTGTCACTCGATCATTGCATTAAATTGGGCTTTCATTTCTTTAATATGTTGGTTATGTCGCCTTCTCATCTTTCGTTGGAAAAGCCATCCGGCCGGAATATCTCTTTCCTATTCCACGCTTTCATATCCATCACCGATTATGATATTCTCACCGGATTACTAACTATTCTCTTATCTGGTTCGTTTCATGACAATTAATTATATGGCACCCAATGCCGCTATTGGTATTGCTCTAAATGCAATCGGATGCGATTTGATGTTTGTATTTCATACCGTGTCAAATACAATGCTTTACTTTACCACGCTATCCGGTCATTTATAAGGAGGGTTTCGGACTTTTTTATATATATTCTATTGGGATGGTGTTAATCAGATGAGCTTGATTAGGTTATAAAGCTCACTTATCTATCAACAACCGAATGTTGCCTTCTCTAGTTTGTTGGCTATGATGGCGGTGATCTCACTTCCTATTGGTTAGTAGCTCCGTGATGTAACCCTTCAAGTTTGATGCTCATACAGATTTTACCCATCGATGATGTGATTGGAGCCTTTTCTATCACATTTCCTTAATATCATTCTCACTTTATGGTATTTTCCTCCACTTATTTTGCATTACCTTAACCGCTATATCTTTTTCGCTTCTCTTATTGTTTTTGGTTTGCTCCGATTATTTTACTTTTAATTGTTTTAATGCTTTCTTTGGATTTTGGATGTATTTAGATTGGTTTTTCTCCTTATTGATTGTAGCTCTTGGCAAAGTAGTTGAGTGTAACCCTTTTAAGGATCTTGTAATCTTATTTTGGCAATAAAATACCCCAGATCATGGGTTTCCTTAAATATATATATTATATATATATATATATATATATATATATATATATATATATATATATATATATATATATATATATATATATATATATAAGTTTAAATAATTTTATAAATTAACAAATGAATAAATTTCTGAATAAAAATCACTAAACAAATTAACATTTAAGTTGGTTCATATCAAATACAAATAAAATATTATTTATTTATTTAGTATTGAAATAAATAAATATAAATGATTAAATATAGAATTATTAATATTCTATATAAAGATCAAAATATTTATTTTTATGACATATAATAATATATATCAAAAATACTCATTATTGCAAATAACTAGTATCTTTTAAATACGTTGTATGGCAGTGATGTGAATTTGATGAGTATTATGCGTCGACTAACTTAGTGATAAAGATGAACGTCTTCTTTTAGCGATTATTAATGTCTTGATCAAGAATGAAAATTTCTTTGAAGTAATGACATAATTTTTTTTAAAAATATAATTAATTTTATTTTAAAATAATAATATTTTAATAAACTAGTTATGATAGTTAAAATCAAAGTATCTTGAAAGAAATCTCTTAAATATCGAACTAATTTAAAAACCTATAGTGCATATAATATCTATGCTTCATTTTATTACTATATAATTATTGACAAGATATTATTTTTTGTTAATTAATTTATTTTTATTTATTTCTTCGGCGAGATAAAAAATTACAATAATATCTATAACTTGATTTATAAGTCTAAATTTTAAATATAATAAATTTCAACGGACTCATATTCCCAATCTAGTGACGTTGCGTCCTTCAATGTATTTTAGTTTTAAATTATTTTATTTATAATTCAAGAAAATAAAAAAATTATTTTATTAGAAAATATGAAAAAATTTAAAATTTTAAAATCTTTGAATTTCGAAATCACGTTTAAAACCATCTGAAAATTTTATTTATTCCAACAGAGATGAATATCTGCTATTATCTTTTGAATTTTAAATCAACTGATGAAATATCTCTGTAAAGCTCAATTTTGAAGGATCAAGAATCACTTTCTATTGAAAACGAGAACAATAATATTTATAATTGCCTAATAATAATAATACATCAAAGAGATCAAATTAAGCGACAGATTGAATTAAATTCTAGAGCTAAGTTCTAAGAATAGAATTTTGGAACAGAATAAGATCACTGCAGTGACTACAAAGAATGAGCCGCAGCAGCTGCAACATAGATCCATTTCTCCCATTCTTTCACCATGCTGCCTAGGAGGATTTGCAGACTTCCTCTTTTGCTCTAAAGATCAAGTCTTAAATCCTCTCTCAACTATGAGCTTCTCTCCTTCTGAATCGCATCCTTCTCTATCAAGAGAGAGCAGCAGCAGCCTCTCCTCAACTATGAGCTTAATCTCCTTTGAATCGCATCTTTCTAATCAGAGAAAGCAGCCGCATTTCCACGGCATTCAATTCGGCAGCGGCCGGCTCAGCCTTCTTTATTGCTGCGGCCATCTCCTTATTCCCGTGCACGGTGGCTTCAGCTGATCAATCTGCTTCCGGAGCCCTTTCACTTCTTTGATGAGTTTGTTATTTTGGGTTTTCTGCAGCTCAAGACGGAGCTGCTCGATCTGTTTCCGGCTCTCTGCCACTTCGTACTCAAGTTGCTCATTGAGTCTTGAGGTTCTCAATTTCTTTGCTACCGGAACTTCCCGCAGCACAGACTCTGGCGGAGGCATGCTTCTTCTTGCCCATTTGGAGAGAACTGTATGAGTGTTTGAAAGGCTTCTTCTTCTTCTTCTTCTTCTTCCACAACGAAAAGAACAGTTGGGTTGAGTAATTTAGAATGTAGTAAAATCGAATGCCGTGCCCTTTATTTATTTATAGATAGTTTCGGGGAGGGCTCGCCGCTGAATCCGTTCTAACCTTGCAGAGAGAGATGGACGGATTTGTTAGCCGATTATCCTGAGACGGCGGTTTTGCATCCGTCCCAATAAAAAAAAAAAAAATCTAAAATTTTGAATTGAATCACACTATATGAGTTCCGATCAATTATTATTCCTCTACAACGGCCTCTCGCTTCCTCTCCGGCATCTTCGGCTTCATCTCCGGCATCTTCGGCCGCCGCCTCAAGAGATGGAGATAAGCGATACTAAGCGTTCTAATATCTATCATTCTACTTCTCCGGGAGCTTCCTCCTCCCTATTTGTAGGTTAATTTGAATTGCGTTATAAAAATTCTAATTATTATTATTTTTATTGACTAAAACGGATTCCCGCTTCATCTCCGCCATCTTCGGCTTCCCCAAGCTTTTCGGACGCACCTGAACATATCGAGATTCCGGATAAGCCACACGGGACCGGTAACTATACCTCCCACTTTGAATTTTATTTTATTTTTATTTTTTTCACTGTTGAGCATACCCAATACTCGAATATTCTGATATCCACCTCTCCATCTCTCCGCGATTATAGAGAGAGAGAGAGAGAGAGAGAGAGAGGTGATTGATGAGAAAAATATGCACAAATTTTAAATCTTAAGTAAAATCCTCAAGATTATATATCACATTATATATCCTCAACTTTACTGTCTCATACTTAGATGTATAATCATAAATTTTCATCTTTTAAGACTAATTAAGTAATTATTAATCACATAATTTCTTAACTTTAAATAATTTATCATATTTTAAGCTTAAGTAAAAAAAATCATAATTATATTAATTAATTTTAATAAATAAATAGTATTATATTTATAAATAATAATTTATAAAATTATTAAAGTTATAAAAAAGTTCATTAAATGCTTAATCTAGGCTAATTTTTTGAGCAAGTGTAAATTTTAGTAAAATCTAACAAATGAACAAATGGGAATATAAAATTTAATCATTCAGATATTTAAACATTTAGCATAATTGCAAGATTTAACTATTTTAAAATCTCACCATTTTATTTGTATATTTTGATTTAAATTATAATAAAATATTTAATTTTTTTTAAAATTAGTTTTATTATTTATTAATTTTAATATGATTAAACCTCATTTAAATCTTGCAAACAAACGAGTCTTCAAGATTTTCTTAAATAAATCCAAAATACATTATGTATTATGCCCCCTTAAATTGCTTTACAAGAAGTTATAAAGGGGATTCATAAACTCAAAAAAGTAAAGTTAAAAGAGGTTATGATATAATAATATCATTTAAATTTATTTTTATTTTGCATCTTTTGATAGAGATTTTAAAAATTATAAATGAATTTTATCATGCATTATAAAGAAAATAATAAAATCAAGATATACATATTTTACATATGAATCATTCTTATTGCGTACAAAAAACAAGGTAGAATGAAATTTTACGCCTTAGCCTTATTGTGAAATCCAAAGACACTGCGTATTTAAAGAGTGAAAGAAAACTCAAAATTTTTTATGTAAAACTAAAAAGAGAGAAAAATCACTGCATAGAAAAAATCTTTCATTATATTTTTTTATTTTGGAGTACAAAGTTTTCGATCAGAATATAGAATGAAAGACAATAATGTGAATCAAACAACAAATTTATATTTAATGCTCAGTTGTAATATTGTAAATGATGAAACAAATGTCGAAATGGCGCCAAAATTAATACTAATAAACACTAATCTTGATGTCAAGCAAGTTGATCCTCAATAAACTAGTCGAGATCAAGCACTTAAAATATCCTTGTAAACTTTGGGATATCGTTAAATCCATAAATAGCTCTTAAGCATGGAGTGTAGAAAATCGAGCGTGACAGTCGAATCTAGCCCAAGATCTCATATTAACTTTGAGCATTCAAATACTTAAAATGCATCAAATGATCAAAGGAATCATTCGAGCATCCATGAAGTGGAGTGGTTCGATTTTGCATGTATTTACAGAGACGCCACTCCTCCAATCTATAAATTTCATTCCTCATATGAGGGAGGCAAAGAAGAGGAGAGAGCTCTAAAGCAAGATCCTCCAAGCACAATCGTCACACTGATTAAACACCGAAGCCACTAATCCTCATCGTTTCAATCTCGTTTATCATGATGACTCATCGCCAATCGCCGCTCGTTGTTCACCATCATTCTACCACTAGAAATGTTACCACTGAACGCAATATATTGTTCTCTTCACATATACAATTAATCTTATGGGAAGATTTACTCAAACAAATATATAGTATTTTTATGTCAGTGATTTTTTCTTTTGTTTTTTTTTAAAAATTTTATTGTTCACTCTTTAAATTTGTGTGGATTCAAACAAGCGTAAACTTTCACTCTATCACAATTGTTTTTAGCATAAATAAACATATATTTCTATACTTCAAAAGTGAATTAAATTTTAAAAAATTAAGAAAAATAATGTTTTTATTATAATAATAAAGATTTAAGTCGATATATATATCTCAATATTAGATATGTAAATATATAAGAATTGTGTGTTTACATAAATGCCTTTTATATTAATTTTGAGCTATTTATAATTCTTATATAATGATATCTAATACTTAAATTTTGATATTTATATATATAATATTTAAATCTTTGATATGATATAAAAATAATTTTATTATTATCTTTTTAAAATATTTAAAATCTAAATATCAAAATTTAAATATTAGTTTAGATAAATACAAAGAATTTGTGTGGTATTTATATAATTTTTTTTATTTGAGCAAAACAACTACTTGTAAATTTTGACTAAAAATGCTGACGGCCTATGTGACGGCTTTAGTTACATTTTAATACTAAATTAATTGAATTTAAAAAAAATAAAATTAATAAGGATTTGCAAATCAATGGTAACGGTATGAAATTTTTTGCCGACTCAAATAATTATATAAATTCAATTTAAATTTTAAATTAATTAAATTTACAAATTGATAAGACTTATAAGCATTTGCAAATAGAGAAGATAATAACATGAAATCTTTGTTGAATTAAGTCTTTAGAGATAATAAATGTAAAGTTAAAATGATATTCAAAATATCATAATAATAATCTGTTTTAAACTAAAAGATAAAAATGTTTCCTTCAATCTCAAAATCAAAATTATGAATCACTTCCTCAAATAAAAAATAAAAAATCTCTCTCACCTGATAAACAAGCTCATAATGATTAAAAATATTAAAGATATGTATTTGCGATGACTGATTGGACAGAAACTTAAAATATATAATTTTGACTTTCACTGCAGAAGGGCGGACTTGAGCCGATGACCAATAATGAATTAAAACAACAAGATTGACCGCATAATGTTTCAAGTGCATGGATATTTGAATCTGAGAATTAAAAGAATATATAATATATATATATATATATATATATATATATATATATATATATATATTTTATATATATATATATATTAGAGAGAGAAAAAATAAAATCTCTTATTCTAATAAAAAAATGAAGATTAACAGCACCAAAGTGTTTGACTTCATATTCTAAATAATATTATAAGTTGTTTTAAGTTCTTTCCAAGATGATTTGAGCAATTTTTTTTATATTTTTCTGGACTACAATATGTACACTTTAGAGTGTACTCTTTAAAAAAAAAAATTAAGGCACTATATGACTTCCAATTATGGATTAAATAGTATTATAATCTGTTTTGAGTTCTTTGCAAGAGGATTTGAGTTCTTTTATATGTGTTTTTCAGGAGTACAATCTGTACACTATATAGTGTGCTCAATTTATTTTTAAAATTTTAAAGCAATGTGAGACTTCCATTTATGGATCTAAATGGTATTATAAGTTGATTTGAGGTCTTTCCAAAGAGAATTTGGGTTATTTTCTATCTATTTTTCAGGAGTACAACTTGTAAACTCTAGAGTGTACTCATTTGTTTTTTTTAAAAATTTTTTTTAAAGCACTCTCAGACTTCTAATTATGGATCTAAATGATATTATAATCTATTTTGAGTTCTTTCCAAGAAGATTTGATTTTTTCTATTTAGAGTACAATCTATACACTCTGTGAATTCTGTTTATTTTGGATGTCATATGAGACACCACAACTGAGGGTTACTATCAGTGAAGAATGATGGAACCAACTCATTTTTCTGGGTGGCAATATTTTAAATAATAAAATAATATAATAATTAAATAATAATCATAATAAGATTAATTAAATAAATAAAATTATATAATATTTTTAATTTTAGAAAAATACAAATAATTAGTAAGATAAAATCATCAAATTTATAAGAGAAAATTATAAATAGATAAAAATGTGAAAATTATAACCTATAATTTATAGTTTATTCACCTTCTTAAGATTAAATTAATTTTACCCAAGATTTATAGATTAAATTATTTGAAGACTACAAAAGTTAATAAAATATCAAAATTCTCTTTATCCATTTTGAAATACTAAGTACAAAATAATTTTTTTTAAATTTATATGAAGTAGATTAATTTAAGCAATTTATGAATTTAATTAATATTAATATTAATTAATATGTGGATGTTAAATGTTTTTAAAAAATTGTAATATTAATATATAAATATAAATATAATTTATAAGAAGAATATAACTAACAAAACAAAAAAAATTTAAAAAAATTTTATGATTTAAAATTATTATAAAACTATAAAATATAGTTTATAACTAGATTACATGAGTTAAAAATATTGATTACATGAGATTAAAATAAGTTAAAATGAAATTCATTTTAAGATGTGTATATAATACTATTTGCTAATATTCATCTCAAAATTATTCTTAAGGTGAATTATTTTGAGGATGGGAAAATTATAAACTTCTCCATCTAATCAATAAAAATATATTTTTTTAGGTCAAATGTGCAAATTAAAAATTCTTCATCCCATTACTTAAATTTAATATTTTTTGGTGGACATTTGCCCACCACATCACTTGGGTCACGACGACATCTTATCTCGAAAGATAAAGGTCATCACCATTCAATGGACCTGTCCTTTAATGAGGACTCAAAGGTATGAGGAATATACAGATTTTTCCTACTTTACATGGATGAATAAAGTAAAGTTTAAAAGGTTCTAAAGTTCTCTCATAGTTTACATCTAAATAATGAATCCTTAGGAATACTCTCGATTAAAGTAGGCAATCGTTGTCTCCAAAGATTTTAAGGGTAATATTATCAATAAATTAGTTATATTTGAAAAATCAATTGGGATAGATTAAAATGAAAGACTTATTATCGAAGCCAAAGTAAATGAGTAGGGAATGCTTATGATATTAGAAACCTAGTGAGCATTCAATCATCATATGGTTAGAATTTATATATTTGAAATTGAATAGAGTTATTTATTTGAGTTAAATCTTATTAGATTACTAGGGCTTATAATCGAATAATACAAGATTGTGGAAATACCCAAGATGAGAGGATTTATGCTTGTAGCCCAAAGGGAATAACCTCGGATCCTAAATCTAAGGAGTTTTGGTATAAGCGACCTAAAATCTAGCGAAGATGGGCGTATGGTTTCACTCCACAAGTTAGAGTAAACCACCCAACTGACACATCTGAGTGGCGTACTAACTCCTCTTACGCTTTCAATTTTTATTTGATTTTCACTCTTCATTTTGACAAAAGGCCATAAAATTTTTGGATGCCTAAATGTATGTTGAAATGAGTTATGGGCCAAATCAAGAGAGAAGAATGAATCTTCATGAAAGGGTTGCTCTCCAGTCAAGCGTTCTATATTTATCGGAGGTCTTCCTTTTAAAGAGTGGTATAATATGGTATGTATGGTGTGAGACATGCAACATTCGGCTAAGGGTTGTTAAATCTTTTAGTTATCTTGATTTAATGCCTAGGCTTTATGGAGAGGTTATGAGTTGTAGAAAATTTTATTTATGAGTAGTAGTTGGGTAGAAAAATTAATTTTTCTATAAAATGTCATTTACACATTAAATCATCATTCAATTAAGAAACTATAAAGATGCTTGCCATTCCTATTGCACAATTTTAAACAAAACATGAATCAACTTTATAAATCAATTAATAGATAAAGTAAATGATACACACTAAATGAATTCCACATACAATATTTATCTCAACTTCTCAAGACAGCCGGTCTACCAATGCTGCCACAAATCCAAGAATTTCCCATACAATAAAGAATAAACGCATATGTTAAACACTAACGGTTCATTCATATGCAATGCAAAAAATAAATGAATAAACAATCATCAATCACGAATTATGAGAAGCGAAAAAAGCCCCACTACATTCCTAAACCAATAAACCGTTAAACTTAAACAGCATGTCCTCCATTTTAAAGTCTTAAACATCATGTAAAAAATATTTAACGGATTACGAATTATCAATAAACACTAAATAGCATGATCATTCATACAATTACAAAGAAACGATCACCAAACACGAACGACACAGAAGGATTGATTTAGATCTATCATGGCTCTCCGAAGACAAAGGATTACAGATTACCTCAGATGCGGAATGAGAGAAAGATTCAAAAGAAGAAAGGTGACGGAGAGTTGAGAGAAAGAAGATGCCGAGATGGCAACGTCAACTGGGAGGGATTCGACTTTCGGCTTTCCTGAGTTCCACAGGCGACGAGCCACATAGTGAGAAGAGGCGAGCCCGCAAAGGAAGTATGAAATTAGGGCTTCAACGCCGCTTTCCATTCCAACATTTTATTTAAAGGAATTTATGAATGATGCGCTGAAATGATCGAATACTCTTCTCTCGGTGGACCGTCGACGTCACGGAATCGACCCAGTCATTCGGGTCATTTGGTTTTGGGTTAACACGACCCAACTTCAAATTAATGTGTCAATTACGACCGACTCAAAATCTATTTTTCTTGACCCTGAATTTTTTGAGTCAAGTTAAGCGTCGAGTCATTTTTTGACACCCACAGTCGAGAACATGGCGCAAAGGAAGTATGAGAAATTAGGGCTTCAGCTTCTGTCACTTTCCATTCCAACATTTTATTTCAGCTAAAGGAATTTATGAATGATCTAGGTCGTCGAAATGATCAAATGGCTTACTCTTCGCTTGGCGGACCGCGCGGTGCGCGGAATCCAGACTCGAGTCATTCGGGTCATTTCGGGTTTTATGGGTCAACACGAACCTGACTCGCAAATTAATTTGTGTCAACTATTACGACACTAACCATACTGGAAAATCTATTTTACTGACCCAAACCTATGGGTGTGCGTTTGGTTGATTTGGATGGATTGGATGACAAATTTTTAAAACCGATTGGTTTTGGATTCCTAAAATGATTGAACCAACTGACCAAATAAAATGCAAAATCAAATAAACTGAATAATAACTTGGTTCAATTATTTTGGTTTGGTTTTGGATAACCGAAGTTCACTATATTTAAAATTATTTGCACAATTTTTTATTGTATAATGAACAAGCAATAAGCAAAATAACATAAATATAATAAAAAAATGCAATTAACTATTTCATGCGGTAAAAAAATATTTAAAACTAATTTTTTATTTACCTAAATGATGTTTTGAACTTAGAAGTTGATGGAACCATATTACCATATTATGAGACCAAATTATTTTGAAAAATTGGATAATGGTACTCCAAAAAAGCACTTATCAAGTATTCAAAAAAAAAAAAATAAGTATATAATAGATAAGTCTATTATACATAAATTAATAATATCATATTACATATAATTACTTTGGTTTATTTGGTTCCATCCAAAATTTTATTTAACAAACCGATCCAAAAACCAAAAACCAAAGTTTTCATTAATTAAAACCAAAATCCAAATTACTAAGTTTAAAACCGAACCAAATTACTCAAAAACTTTGGTTCGGTTTGGTTTTTTAGTTAAAACCAAATAATGCATACCCCTACCCAAACTTGGATTTTTCGAGTCAGTTATTGTGTTGAGTCCTTTTTTGACACCCCTAGTTGAGGGGACAAGTATGCACAATTCCTAAATCTTAAGTAAAATCCTCATAATAATATATCACATTGAGAATTTTACTGCCTCATACTTAGATGTATAATCATAAATTTTCATCTTTTAAGACTAATTAAGTAATTATTAATCACATAATTTCTTAACTTTAATTAATTTATCATTATAAAGAAAGTAATAAATTTTTTTGAATGCATTACATATCCTATCAATAACCAAATCTATTCAACAATTAAGAGAGAGGATAAGATTCACTTTTTTTAAATAATAGAATTAATTTGTGAAAAATCAAAATATACATATTTTACATACTAATAGAATAAATTTGTGAAAAATACTATTTTTGTTGTAATAATAAAGATTTAAATATATATATATATATATATATATATATATATATATATATATATATATATATATATATATATATATATCAAAATTTGAGTGTTAGATATATAAATATATAAGGATTATGTGATGTGTATGTAAATGCCCCTTTTTTATTAATTTTGAGCTATTTATAATTCTTATATAATGATATCTAATACTTAAATTATGAAATATATATAACACATTTAAATCCAAAAAATAAGACCAAATTGACCCATTTTTAAATAATCAAAGGACTAAATTAATCAATCTATTTATAATAATTTTGAACTAAATAAAAAAAATCAATTTAATCTCTAAATTATTTTAAAAGGAATCAATTTAATTCTATCATCCAAACTAATAATTTGAGTTATTAAAAGCTTGAACATGTTTAAAATTTTAAATTTTTTTGATTAATTTTTTTTTCTTATGTAGCAACAGATACAATGAAATTCAAGAGAATTGAATTAATATTATACAAATTTTTGAACAAATAATTTTTCTAACATAAATTCTATATATTTTTTATTATATTAAATATCATTATAATATTAACTTATTTTATAATTCTAATATTACCCTACCTTCTCCTTTACTAACGAATTGCTAACAAATTAGATTTCATAAAGAACCCTGCTACAGAAGCAAGATTCTCTGCCAAAAACCTATTGTAAGAGCTACAGAAACTTTCATCAATTACTAACAAATTATTGTTTTAAAGATTCTAATTTATTGAGCATTAATTATAACCTCAAATCTTGTATAATTTACAGACTAGAAACAACTATCATTTGACTTGAAAATCATATTATCATTTCCTTCATCAATTACCAGTCTTTAATTTATCATTTTCTAAAATACTAAGTCAGAAAGCAAAGATGGGAAATGAAATTTATTTATTTGACCACTTTGTGCATATCTTATAATCTAAATTTGCCCATTTTCAACCCCATGAAACAAAAAAAAAGACAACAAGGCCATCAATCTCTCTTACAACAGCTTCTAATACTACAACACCTCCTTCCTACTACAGAAAAATGTAAGGTTTGATTGTCATCAACATGGTTATAAGCCACTTGACTAGACCTTGATCTAGCTGAAGACCAAGAGAAGCTCTCTTGCTTCAGCCGAGAACTCATTTTTGCTTAGATCAAGCAATTGAAGCTGCTTGGTTGTGGCGATCCCAACTGAAACTCATGTATCAGAGCATATCGAAGGATTTCGCCTTTAGAACCATCCTTTGAAGCCTCATCATCTTCACCTTCGCTGACTTCAAGCTCCCTGCATGTTTCATTAGTATTGCACTGTCTTAGATGTTGCAGATGTATCTGTCTTAGGGTGATGGTGGAACTCTAGAGCTCTCTCATTGGCGATATTGGTGTTTCCAGCAAGATGGAGCTCTTCCAAAGATTCATTTCCTGCAAGAAAACACATGAAAGTGTTAAGAGGACATAGTTGAATGTTTTTTGAATTTTGTATAAACATCCATTTTCTTTGTTTAAAACAAATCAATAATGATGCAAGAAAACACATGAAAGTGTAAATAACTTTTTTTTATTAATTTCTAAAATTTGGAAGAAAGAATATCCCAAATCTTGTTATAACTTTTAGGTGTATGCAATCAACGATGAATAAAAAGCAATCAAGTTTAATTTATTTCTGTTTAAACTTAATTTGAAATTGAAAACACAAGGGCAAAAGAAGATTGATGAAATTTTTAAACAATTAAACTTCTTTTAAATCTTTTTAAAATGAAAGGACATAATTTAGAACTAAGTTTCAAGCAACCTTTAGCTCATTGGCTGAATCCACCTTTAGTTGCCACTCTTAAGATGGCTTTTTCAGGGATTTGATCTTTTATTTTACCTAAATTTTATCATGTGAATTTTATCTCTTTCTCCCTTAATAAATAAATAAATAAATAATCTAAAGAGTTGCTCAAGATAAGCTCTTTGGACAACTAAAATGCATATAAATTCAACTAGTAATTGAAGATCAAAGCAAAAGGAATTCATAATGTGTCATTTATATGGATGAAAATATGAGTTAGGTTATCATCAAGCATAGCTTGACTTAGGTGACTAGATCAATTGAAACTACACTCAATATTGTGCCCAAAATAAGCTCAATCACATGAGAAACACTAGGTCGAGTTCAACTAATGAATTGGGTTGAGAAGCACTCCACAAATACATCATATTATCATGCCAAGTCTTAGAAAACAAGAAGTGGGCTTATCCAACCTCTCTAATAGCTTTTTAAAAGATGAGATCCTTATAATAATAAGCATCAACATAAGAAAAATATGAGTTCATGAGCACAATTCTACTCTAGAGAGTCCAAGGTTAGCAGCATGATGATCACCTACAAAGATACATCAAGTATATTTGACCACAATGTCAAAACAAAACAAAACAAAAAAAGCTTCAAACCTTTAGGATCAATCTCTAGATATAATAAAGCATTCTAAGATAAAATTTGAGAGATTTTCTCCTTATTATATTTCATACATTAAAGATTAAGCCAATAAAACAACAAAAATTCACAAAAAAATATTTATATGCAATCATATTTTTCTAACTTTGGATTGATATATGAAATTAAAATTAAAAAATTGTAAAAATAAATGCTCCCCTTGATGCCTTAAAATCTAAAATAGGCAATAAAAAATCTAATATATATATATATATATATATATATATATATATATATATTTATATCTCTTAATATATATATATATATATATATATATATTTGTTCTACAATTCTTGATTATCAATATTGAGATTCTTGTTATTGCACATGTTTATCATCACTCCCATTCTTTAGATGTCATTGCTCACTTTTTTTAGAACCTCAAAGCTCAACTTTGGGGATGTTATTAGTAGAATTCAAGTTGGATGGTTAAAGTGGAGGAATGCATCAGGCCAATTGTGTGATCGAAAAGTATCACTTAGATTTAAGAGAAAATTTTATAAAATGGTATTGAGACCTACAATGCTTTATGTATTAGATCCCTATGTTAAGAAAAGATATATAAACTTAAAAATGATTTGGTTAGAAAGTATAATAATTGACATTATTCTTTTAAATTTAAATAAGAATATGACACTTAATAGGACACAATGGAGAAAAAAGATTCATGTAGTTGTCCCAAAATAGTGGGATAATAAAGGCTTGTTGTTGTTGTAACCTAGAAGCTCGAATTCGATACTAGATGTTGAGGATGAGCCAAGAGGGATTAAAGTTAGTGAAACACATTAAGGTCATAATTTATGATTTGTAAGCTTAAACTTGTTCGTGAATATTTGCCACTCGATATTTCTATATCAACATATGTTAAAATATTTGAAGTGCCCAAAGTTTTATGTTCTTAATAATTTCATCTCTAAGATTTATGCTAGATGAAAATGCCCCTTGACTTGGGGTTATTTTAGTTTTTGGTTAATTGAAAGGTTGAGGATATAAATATTTTTTATTTAATATTGTTGTATGATTTTTTAAAATTTGGGTTTGATCAATTTAGCTTAGAATAGGCATGACCCGAACCTAGTTTATTTATTAAATGGGTTAAAAATTTCAACTCAAACTCAACCAGCCTTCAACCTGATTGACCTAAACATGACTTAAGAGCCTCATCTGAACATGTATTTTTTGGTTAATCAAGTCAATATTGAGTCAAATTTAGGTTTTTTGGTCAAATTTTAATTGGTGGGTCATTTTTGTATTGATGTGTCAATCTTAACTCAACACGAAAAATTAAACAAGTCAAATTCTTGGACTCAAGTTTGACTTGAAAGTTAATCAGTCAACTTCAATTTGAAATTTTCAATTAGAGTGTGTCGTCAATTTTGACACCTCTAATTTTGAGTGTATAGCATTTCACATATAGAGGTTTTGAAAATTTAATTGTGCTTATAAGTAAATCCAAAGGCTTTCAAGAAGTTGAATGACGTGAGCTCCATATTGCAACCTCATCTTCCATGTCATGACCACCCCTTCATGATTTCCTCACTTCACAATCTCCTTTCGTTATTTTCTCTTATCTTGTGTTACCATCGATTCTATTGATTTGATGTCATTCTGTCGCTTCAATCTCACCCTCATATCTTGGCACCACGCGACCTCAACATAATCTCGTTCAACATCAAAACATGGCATCAATGCCAAATAAAAGCTGCATCATGAGAAGTATCCATCCTAGCTCTTCTCGATGACAGTTTTATTCTATTTTTTTAATTTGTAATTTTTTTTGTTAGTTCCAACCAAACAATACAACAACAATAACAAGCCTTAATCCCACTAGGTGGGGTCGGCTACATGAATCCTTCGTCTCCATTGTGTCCTATTATGTGTCAAATTCTCATTTAAATCAAGTATGTTAAGATCATTTTAATCCATTTAATTTTTATTTTAATTATAATATCTCTGAACTTTAAAATCATATAATCAAACATCCTCTTAGGGTAATGGCCAAATAGGTGAGGTTTTTAAGCTTTGAGATTAGTGTTGGAAATGACCTACGTTCATTTATCTTATTTTTGTTGAGGTTTTAAGATGAGTGTTAATTCCCTTTGACTTGATTGAAGGATAACTATGAATACTGGAATGATTTAATGATGTAGATTTAGAAAGTCTTTGCTTTATGTCCTACCATTATTGCATAATTATGCATGATGATGAATGTTGTGTCCATGAATAATCTATAATTTTTTAAAGGACACACCAACATTTTAATCAAATCATCAAGCAATATTCATATTTTTGTTATTATTATTTTTGTTGAGTCATCAAAATTTCATCAATTCATATACTTACTTGGCATCTTATATTTATGAAATTATAGATAAAAAATGTACAACCTGTATTTTTCTTGATGTCAATGGTCATATTAATGCTTTTTTGAGTCTCTATCACAACCCTACACATGCTTATGTTTAAATAGATTTTTTATTGCCTATTTTAGATTTTAAGGCATCAAGCGAAGGGGAGCATTTATTTTTAAAATTTTTTAATTTTAATTTCATATATCAATCCAAAGTTAGAAAAATATGATTGCATATAAATATTTTTATTGTGAATTTTGTTGTTGTTTTATTGGCTTAATCTTTAATGTCCGAAATATAATAAGGAGAAAATCTCTCAAATCATTTTATGTTGATATGAAAAGTGTTCAACTGAAGGATAACTTGAATATGCAAAATATATTGTATTTGCTATTACATAGGTTTGATGGTCTATGAGACGCTTTTCATAAGCACGGTAAGTGCAAGAAAATCACTCAGCCACTGTGTCGCAATACACCTACTATGCACGCTTCCTATAAGCATGGTGGGAATGCCTCAGTACTCCCAATGTAGCCCCCAACACGGGGATGATGTCGGGTGGCTGTCGAATTTCATTTCAAATGTCTTTTTACGCAGGTATTGAAGGTCTATGCATGTTTTCTTAAGCGTTGTGGGTTTAGAAGATCTCTTAAGCCATCGTGTCACAAGATACCAACTATGCACGCTTTCCATAAAGGTGGTGGGCAAGATATAACACTCCCGATGCAGCCTTCAGCATGACGAGAAAACTAGGATGTCTCTTATACAGGTTTGAAGGCCTATGCGATGCTTTTTATAAGCGCGGTAGGTGCAAGAAAATCACTCGGCCACGGTGTCGCAAGACACCTACCATGCACGCTTCCCATAAGCATGGTGGGAAAATCTTAGCACTCTTAAAGCAGCCCCCTACATGGGGATGACGCCGGAAAGCTATCGAATTTCATTCCAAACACAGATATTGAAGACCTATGCACGCTTTCTTAAGCGTGATGGGTTTAGAAGACTCTATAAGTCATAGTGTCGCAAGACACTGACTATGCATACTTTCTTAAGTATGGTAGGAAGACTATGACACTCCCGAAATAGCCCCCTATGTGGGGACGACGGGAGGCTGCCAAAATTTCATCAAAAATAAAAATTGATATTAATGAAAATAAAATAGTTGAAGAATAATATTTAAGTCTTAAATGAGTAATAAGATCAATAATTGAACTAAATACAATGACTAAGCTGTTAAGACAAAATTGAGCTTACAATCATCTGACTAATAATAGTCTATAACAAATTAGATGTCTATTCAATATAAGCAAAAAACTTGAATGAATAAAAAATACACTGCAATGAAACATTCAAAAATATTGAAGTCGAATATGAACGAAGCTTACAACATACGCTACTGGATTCGCAACATATCGTACAAGCGAGCAGAAGGTGTTAATTAAGCCTTCAATTGAACTCTTGCACGCATTATAAAATATGATTAAAACTCAAATTCAATGCCTTAAAAGTGTGCAAGCATTCTTAATACACTGCATCCCTATGCTAAATGCCTAAATTTAGTGTCAAGTATGTCGTGGGTTGATTCCGTTGGGTCTTAGACTTAACAAAACCTAAAAATATAATAATGCTATTATAATATTTCCAACTTAATAAAATGTCTAAGAAGCTAATTTTGTTATATGATAGTAGATCTGATCTTCTATTATTAAACTAATAGAGTCGACAAGATCTAAAATAATAAATTAAATGATCAAATAATACATAAATCCTGATGATGACTGTGTTGAATGGAGATTTCAATTGAATGGTATATTCCAAATAATTTAATTCTTAATTATTTTACAAAAAGTTCCAAACAAACCCTTTGAGAATGAATGAACATTCCAAATAAAATGATACAATATAACAAAGGCTTCTTATAAACGGCCATAACAACAAGCTTAGTTTGGGCAAGCGATGTGAGATTCATCAGCAACTTAAAGCCATAACTAGCAAATAACATTAGAATCAGGCTTGGCTTCAACAAGTTACTAACGAATTACCACTCTTTAATTTATCATTTTCTAAACTACTAACTCAGAAAGCAAAGATGTGAAATAAAATTTATGAAGTTCAAATTAAAGTTAGTTAAGATTGATTTGATCAAAGTTTGAATTGTTAAATGTTCAATTAGATTAAGTTTGTTTTAATTTAGAGTTAGATTAATATGTAGTTCTTTTATTTAGATTTTATTTAAGGATTTATTTAACTATAACTAATTTTATGAAGTTCATTTTTATAAATTTAACTAGCTTATGGTTTGACTAATGTTTAATTTGATATTTTTATTTAAATTTTAATTAATGATTTCATAATTTATTAATTTGATTATTTATTTGAGTTTATGTTGATTAATTTAGTTTAATGTTTATAGCGAGTTAATAATAATTTAGTATGAATTAAAGATATATAAGAATTTGGAGTTATACTTATTTGATTAATGTTTAAAATAAATTTATTGCAATTATTCAATTTCACAAATTTTGATTGTTGGAATTTTTTTATGTTGATTATTAAATTTTAATTTCATTAATTTGATTAATTTAAGTTCAATTCACATTTATTTCATTTATTGAATTTGATTTTAAGATTTATTAAATTTTATCATTCAAGTGATTTATGTTAATTTGATCATTATTTGAACTTTTAGCTTTACATTTTCATTAAACCCAATTGATGTGATCATTCATTCACAATGATCGTGGATCATTTATTTGACTTACTTTTAGGCTAAGTTTAATTCATTTGATTCAAATAAGTCAAGTTAGTTTTCTTAGTCTAATTAACTATTTTAGGATTTAGATTAAAGTTCATTTGTGTCTTTATGTTTGAATTTGATTAGTTTCAACTGATTTAAGCTTGATTTTGATTCTAACTCAAATTAACCTATTTTGATCTAAATATGTTAAGTTGAGGTCAATTGAGTCAAATGATCAATTTGACTAAATCAAAGTATGTTTAGACTCAAATCATGTTTGAGTAAGCATTTGATATGCTTTGGAGCAATTAGTTTTGATAAATCAATTTAATTTTGATTTTGATCTAAATTGAACTTAATGGATTAAGATGAGTCACTTGTGTCAAATGAAAATTGGTCAAATTAAATCTAAGGACTAGTTGAATCATTTGTTTAATTTCAATTAGTTTTAATTTAATTTGAGTTGGGACTATAATCTATTTGGATCTACTTGTATTAAGTGATCCAACTAATTCATTTGAGTACTTATTGGATTTAGATTTATTTAGATTTAAGTTTAGTCATGTTTGTTTGATGATTTTAAGCCTTGAGATGGCTCAATTTGATCAAGTTTTAATTAGTTGACTTTTTGACTTAGTCCACATTAGTCAATTTAAGCAAAATAATATAGCTAGCCACTTTTTACTCCATTTAAATTCAATTTTGTATTCATTTATTTTTATACATTAATTCTATGCTTTTGAATTGATTTAATTTTAATTTAATTTGAATTATTTAGACTTAGGTGAGTAAAGCTTAAATGAATTAATTGAGTTAATCAGCCCTAACCACCTCAATCTAGACTCAATCAATTGTTAAATTTGAATTATATATTTGATTTTAATAAATTTGGACTCTATTTTTAGCCCAAATTGAGTCAAATCAAGTCCTATGAGATCCTAGACTAACTGATTTCACATTAAGTTGTTTGGTTTCAATTTTGAGTTTGATTTCATTTTAATTGTTTGATTTTGGCTCTTGTTAATTATACACTAATCACTTAGTGTAATATTGTAAGTGTCTATACAGTTTTAATCTAAGATGAGATTCTAATTATTAAGATCATGATGAATGTCAACATTATTCAAAATGAAGTCAACATACAACTTTTTTATAAAATTGCATAAATAATTTTTAAAATTATATATACAAAACCAAACTAAAAAAAATCAAACTAAATTGTTGTTTCATTTGTTGAGATTTTATATTCTATTTGGCCGATTCAATCTAGATGATTGTATATCTAAAATCAATTGATTTCATAATTTCATCATCTATATATATATATATATATATATATATATATATATATATATATATATATATATATATATATATATATATATGTATATCAACTAAAGCACACATTTAATGAAAATATTTCATTTATTTATCTTTCTATTTGAGCTAAGTTCTAAGAATAGGGTTTTGGAGAATAAGATCAAGCATGGCTATAAAGAATGTAGCAGCTACAAATGGTAGATCCATTTCCTCCACATTCTTTCACCATGCTCATGCTCAGGAGGGTTTGCAGACTTCCTCTATTACTCTAAAACTCAACTATGTTCTCTATCTTCTCCTAAATATCATCTTTCTCTTTATGGAGAGAAGAAAGATTTCCTGCAGGCTTTCAGTTCTTCTTGATGCGTATCGGCAGGTGCCTGAGGGCGAGAGGAGATAGTCGATAACATGCGTTCCATATCGAGGATATCTGCTCAGTGATGCCAACTCAAGGTTTAATTCAACTGTTGAGCTCTTTCACTTCTTTGATTAGTTTTTATTTTGGGATTTCTGACTCAAGAGGCCGATCTGTTTCGCTCTCTACCACTTCAAGTTGCTCATTGCGACTCATGAGGTTCTCAATTTCTTTGCTACAAACTTCACAGATGACTCGGTGCCATGCTTCTTCTTGCCCATTTGAGAGAACTGTATGAGTGTTTGAAAGGCTTCTTCTTCTTCTTCTTCTTCCACAACAAGAGAACAGGGTTGAGTAATTTAGAATGTAGAAAATCGAATGTCATGCCCTTTGTTTATAGATAGTTTAGGATGCAGATGCTCTAACCTAGAGAGATGACATTTGTTAGCCGACATCTGAGAGCAGTTTGCATCAAATAAAAAAGAAAATCTAAAATTTTGAATTGAATCACACTATGGGAGTTTTGATCAATATTATTCCTCTAACTCGCTTCCTCTAATCTTGCTTCCCAAGCTTTACTCAAGAGATGGAGATGGATATTAAGCGTCTAATAATCATTGTATGGAGCTTCCTCCTCCCTATTTGTATTTGAATTGCATTATAAAATTCTAATTTTAATTTTATTGACTAAAATGGATTCTCGCTTCATCTCATCTTGCTTCCCCCGAGAAAATATTACGTGAGTCCTGCGCTTTTACGCGGACAATCCATGACGGTGTCCGATTATTTTTCCTGTAACTAGAAGTATAACATGGTCAGAAAGGGATGGCGATTCACGTTTTTCCCCGCCCCCCATAAGCGTCGTTGGAATGCGGAGGAATTTAAAGAAATATATAAATTTAGGGTTTAGGTTTTTTTTGCAAAACAGCTTAAAAAAATAGAAAATCTCATTTTCTTTTTACAATAGAACCATGAAGATGGAGAACATTGAGGAAAAAGCGGCCAATTTAGCTGAGGATGTATTAAATAGAAATTCATCGATAATGTTTCTCATGCATTTTTTTCTACAGTTTATTAGTGATATTCATGGTCTGTCTGAAGAGAATATGTTCATTACATTCCACAAGCAATTTGGATGCTTTTTTGTTGAATTTTACTTTTAGTGTTATTTTGCATCATTCTCTGTACTCTTTGAGGGTACGAATTTAGGACTTTTTTCCATATTTTGCTGTTCTTGAGATAATGATCATTACAATGGAAGTAATTGGTCGCTTGGATGATTTATGTGAGCTTTTTTGCATCAGTACTCGTACCTCTTTGGAGGGCATTTAAGACATCTTTTCCGTTTATTTTGGCTACTTTTTTATTATGTTTAGGCATTTCAATGGAAGCATATGGAGGTTGTTTATGGTTTCTAGATTTTTGATTCTCGTACCTCTTTGAGGGTCTGAGCATTAAACTTCTTTTGCCCATTTATTTTGCTACTTCTTTGATTATGTTTAGGGCATTTCAATGGAAGCATTTGGAGTTTGGATGGGATGAATATTTTGCTGTCCTCCTCCCTTTGGAGGAGACATTAAGAGACTTCTTTGCTAATTTATTTTGCCTACTTTTGATTATGTTTAAGGCATTCCAATGGAAGCATTTGGAGGCGCTTGGATGGTTTGGGGTATTTTGCATCAGTACTCTATACCTTTTGGAGGTAGATCATTTAGACCTTTTCAGTTTATTTTGCTGTTGTTGAGATTATATTTAGGGAATTCTAATGGAAGCAATTTGATGGCTTGGATGATTTCTATATTTTTGCATCTCTTGTACCTCTTTGAGGGGTATAGAGCATTAAGGACTTCTTTTGCCGTTTATTTTACCTACTTCTTTTGATTATGTTTAGGCATTCCAAATGGAAGCATTTGGAGGTCGTTTGGATGGTTTATGGTGATTCCTCAGTACTGTACTCTTTGAGGGTAGATCATTTATGGCCTTTTTCCAGTTTATTTTGCCCATTTCTTGAGATTATGTTTAGGAATTCAATGGAAGAAATTTGATGGTCGCTTTTGGATGATTTGGATGTTTTTTGCATATGTACTCATCCTCTTTGGAGAGTACGAGCATTAGGACTTTATTTACTACTTCTTTTGATTATGTTTAGGCATTCCAATGGAAGCATTTGAGGTTTGGATGATTTCTGTGGTATTTTTACTGTATTCACTTTGAGGGTACAGATCATTAAGGACTTCTTTTACTTTATTTTACCTACTTATTTTGATTATTTGGGGCATTCTAATGGAAGCATTTGAATGCTGATATAAGTTTTTTTGTGATTCTCGTACCTCTTTGAGGGTACATATTAAGGACTTCTTTTTGCCAATTTATTTGCCTACTTCTTTTGATTATATTTAGGGCATTCCAATGGAAGCATTTGGAGGTGTTTGGATAGTTGGGGTATTTTTCATCTGATTCTCTGTACCTCTTTGGAGGTACAGATCATTTATGACCTTTTTCCGTTTATTTTTCTTTTGAGATTATGTTTAGAATTCCAATGGAAGTAATTTGATGGTTGCTTGGATGATTTGGTGTTTTTTTATCTGTACTCCTCTTTGGAGGTACATATAAAGGACTTCTTTGCTTTATTTTCTTTCTTTTGATTATGTTCATTATATTCCAATGGAAGTAATTTGATGGCTACTTGGATGATTTCTGGGTGGTTTTTTGCATCTGTATTTTGTAACATATTTTTGTATTTGTTTGGCCGTAAATGTCAATGAGTAATGATCTAAGTCGTGATGTCTAATGACCCAAATTTGGGAAAACTCCCAATCGCTCGTAATGAAATGGAGGTAATCAGCGTGACAATGACATCAAATTGGCTCTGTTCTAAGGACCATACTAGTTATTGGCCAAACTCAAAGAAATTAAAAATCAAAAGATTTTCTATGTGCAAAAGTCGGTCAAGAAGTCACTAAATGGCTTAACAAAATTCAGAAAGTTGATACAAGAACCGGTTGTCCCGCCATGATTAGATTCTCTGATTTGGAGGGAATTGGATGATTAAAAACATACAAAGTCATAATCATTCTTTGGCGAGCGACCTACATCTTCTCGTGATCACACATATGCATTAGCGATGAAGGCGTCCATGTTGAAGACAATGATGAGGTCGGTATTAGAGCAACCGATGCATCTATCTAACTAGGAAGTATGTAGAATATATCGGGTTCAAAAAAAAGAGATGCTTTCAATTTTATTGAAAAGAGAAAAGATCGAGGATCGAATATATACAGAATATTAATACTTGAAGGAAAGGCAGGATGGGATGTTTGCATGGGATGTACAAGTTGATGAGTCAGATTGCTTAGTAAGTTTTTTTTTGGAGCAATGGCATGTCTAGGATAGAATATGATTATTTTGGGATGTGATAATTTTGATACATTTAACTCAATAAATATAATCTTGTTTGTGCCCTCTTGTTGGAGTGAATCATCACGGCAAAATATATTATTTGGAGTAGCCTTTTATCAAAAAGAGACAATTGAGTCATTCTCTATTCCAAACATTTCTTTTGAAGTGATGAGACATCTATAATAATATTCCGATCAAGATCAAAGTATGGCGAGAGCTATCAAATTGATTACCGCATACTCATCATAGGTTGTGCCAATGGCATATTTCAAAGAAAGCTCCTTCCAAGGTTCATTGCTTTAATAGTAATAAGATAGTAGGGCTATTTTATAAATGCATGAGTAAGTGTTACTCGGAGGAAGAGTTTAAAGAAGCTTGGTCCGCCATGCTAAGAAGGAAATTTGCATGATCATGCTTGCGAGCTTTATAAGATTTGATCCAAGTGGTCCATCAGATAACAAGGACTCATTCTCGCATGGGCATCTTATCAACGCAATGAAGTGAGTCCACCTAACAATGTATGTCTAATATCTAAACCAACAAGTTCGCTCACGATTATTTCTTGGGATTGGAAAAGGGAGACATGCCATCGAATGAACATGACAGACTTCAGCGTCATCGATTGTTCTGTTGTTAAGACCACCAATTCTAAAACAAGTCGCTATATTTTATACAAGAAAGGTTTACACTATGTTTAAAGAGGAATTTTGCATGGAGGTCTATCAAGAACTAAGTCGATGACGACTATGGAGTATTTGGTGAGAAACTTAGAGAATAAAAATGCATCAAAATATGGAGTGCATTTTGATAGACTACCCTAAAAGTAACTTGTACTTGCAAAAAATTTGAAATGATGGGATTACTTTGTGCCCAATCAGACGAGTTCTTAGAAGATGTTGTGCATTCGATAAGTATCTTCTCATGGTTTACGAGCAAAGAGGATATTTATATTGATAAATACAAAAAAATTAAGAGATGTGGCAAGCAGATGGAAATGCTACGCATTATTTTTGGAACCACATAAGTCGATATGCATATCAAATAAGCGTCGAGCAATAAGAGAGAGGACTATATGCTTGGATCCCTAAAAAATACTATATGATGATGTCGACTCTATAATAAGTGGAATTCTCCTCCGTAAAGCGTTAAGAAGAAGTCAACCACAACATAAGGGAAAAGACATCTTAAAGGATCTAGTTAAGCAGTCCAAAGGGTGTTTCCAACTCAAGGCTTAAGGATATTGGGAGAGATCCAAGAAAGCCAAGAGTAATTTTCTATTTATGTATTAGTTTTAGTATTTTAAATATGTTAATCTTCAAACCCTTCTACTTTTTTTTTGCGTAAACCAAAGTACCGATTTAACATGTTTCATTACACAAGTTGCATCACCTTTCGTTATGCCGATTTTTCGGTATGCATAGAATATCACACATCGAGTAAGAAATCATCAACTAATATGATGTTCTACATGAATTTAACTCGAGCTCCACAATCAATCAGTCGGCTGAAGGGTACACTAAGCTGATGATGGATATTATTTCAAGAAAATATTTGAATATTATCCAGCTTTGTACAATTATCTTGTAATACTTTAGAGTCCCAAAGATGACTCTCTTTAACTAAATACCAAGATGTTTAGATCAGATTTAGCTGGGGATTTTCACCGACTGTTTGTAGCAATAGTGATTGAGTTAATCCCCTCAAAACCTTATAATCATTGGATCAGTAGCAATAAATATGTGTAAATATATTTTGCATCTATACCTCGGGGTAGATCATTTATTTATCTTTTTTTTAATATTCTAGAAATAATGTTCATTACTCGTGCAATTTGAAAGCTTTGGATGATTTGGTATTTTTCCATCAGATCGTACCTCTTGAGGGTAGACAGTCTTTTTTTTTCTAATTTATTTCCCTGTTTTCGATATTATGTTTAGACTCCAATGGATGCAATTTGATTATTTTGGATGATTTCTAAGTGTTTTTTGCATTTGTACT
The DNA here is from genome assembly GCA_021442155.1 of Cymbidium sinense. Lineage (NCBI taxonomy): Eukaryota > Viridiplantae > Streptophyta > Magnoliopsida > Asparagales > Orchidaceae > Cymbidium > Cymbidium sinense. Next base: position 133,413,182 of record CM038224.1, read on the forward strand.
CTGTTCTTTGAGGGTACGATCATTTATGGACTTCTTTTTCCAGTTTATTTTATTTATTTCTTGAGATAATGTTCATTACATTACAATGAAAATAACTGCCTTGATGGTTTGGGAAGTATGCATCTCAGACTCGAGGGTAGATCATTTATGCCTTTTTCCATTTATTTTGACTCTAGAGATAATATCCATTACATTACAATGGAAGCAATTTGAGTCGGGATGATTTCTGGATATTTTATATCTACTCTCGTACCTCTTTGGAGAGGTACTGATCATTTATTCCTTTGTTTATTTTACTTGTTTATTGAGATAATGTCCATTACATTACAATGAAAGCAATTTGATGGCTGCTTGGATGGTTTATTTGTGTTTTTTTACATCTGTACTCTCTGTACCTCTTTAGAGGGTACAGAGCATTTAGGGACTTCATTTTCCATTTTATTTTGTCTAATTATTGAGATTATATTTAGGGCATTCCAATGGAAGCAATTTGATGCTTGGATGATTTTGAGTATTTTTTTGTATCTCGTATTCATTTTATAGCATTTAGAGTTCTTTTTCCATTTATTTTGCCTAATTATTGAGATTATATTTAGGGCATTCCAATGGAAGCAATTTGAAAGTCGTTTGGATGGTTTCGGGTATTTTTTGCATCTCAGATTCTCTGCACTTTGGAGGGTATAGATCATTTATGTCCTTCTTTTCCAATTTATTTTGCCTGTTTATTGAGATAATGTCCATTATATTATAATGGAAGTAATTTGATGGCTGCTTGGATGGTTTATTTATATATTTTTTTGCATCTGTACTCTCTGTACCTCTTTGGAGGGTACAGAGCATTTAGACTCTTTTTCCATTTTATTTTGCCTAATTATTGAGATTATATTTAGAATGGAAGCAATTTGATGGTACATGATTTCTGATTTTTTTGTATTTGTACTCTCTCTTTGAGGGTACAGCATTAAGGACTTCTTCCAGTTTATTTTGTCGCTTTCTTGAGATAATGTCCATTACATGGAAGCAATGGAGTCGCTTGGATGGTTTGGGGGGGTATTTGCATTCTGTACCTCTCGAGGCAGATCATTTATGACATTTTTTCCAGTTTATTTTGCCTGATTGTAGAGATAATGTTCATTACATTACAATGGAAGCAATTTGAAAGTTGTTTGGATGGTTTCTGGGGGATATTTTGCATCTGTACTCTCTATACCTCTTTGGAGGGTACAGATCATTTATGTCCTTTTTTCCCAATTTATTTTTTTTTATTTTTATGAGATTACATTAGGCATTCCAAAGCATTTGATTTGTACTTGGATGGTTTATTTGGGTATTTTGTCTATCAGACCTCGAGGGTATGAGATCTTACTAATTCTTTCTTTTGATTATATTTAGGGCATTCCAATGGAAGCATTTGGAGGTCGCTGATGGTTTCGGTATTTTGCATTCATGCACTCTTGACTTTTGCTTATTTTGCCTACTTTTGATTATATTTGACATTCCAATGGAAGCATTTGAGGTCGTTGGATGATTGTGGGTATTTTGCATTCATTCTCTGTACTTTTGAGGAGTATCATTTATGGGATAATCTAGTCCGAAAATTTAGTTGGCAAATTTAATCTCATAATGTGGTGACAAATATAAAAAACCTCTTAATCTATTGTATTTATAATATTCAGTAATTAAAAATAATTATTATATAATTAAATGTTAAAAGTTATCTCTTCGGATAAGTTTCATTAGTTATAAGAATTAAATTTTCATATTGCAATGCGAAAAAAAATATTTTTTATAATAGATTAACTTATTTTGTTTTGTTTCATCTAAATAAATAGACAAGTTAGTCTGATAAGGTTCAAGTTAATATTCAACTTCATTTCACTTAGCATGAGCATACTAAGAATACATATTTAAATTTTTTAACCGCTTTATTTTCATAATAAAAAATAACTAACAACAATCATAATCGTATTTTAATACATATGAGTTAAAATTAAAACTATTAAAATATCATGATTTTACAATCAAAATTTACTTACACCAACCACAATAATTTTACAATGAAACTTTTAAAAAAAAGATAATCCCTAATGGCCAGTAATCCCTAATTTAATTTTATGCATTAATTTTATGCATTCTGCTGAATAACATTTATTTTATGCATTCAGCTGTATTAATTTTATGCATTCTGCTCATCACAAAATGACCATACCATTAAAAATGATTTTAAATGCATATTTCTTTCAAGAGTATAGCCCCCAAAAACCAAATCCATAAGATAAAAATATGATTGCTGGAGTAAAATATCATCCCAGAGTAAAATATTAGTGAAATCAAACTATATGAAATGAGAGAAAAGAAGTTACAAAAGCGAGTAAAATATCATCCCATCCATAAACATCCATTCACTTCAAAAAATAGTAAGTCTTCAAGCCACCAAACCGATGCATTACAAAATCCTATATCAAACTAAATACTATTGTTCTCAATTTAGATTTTTAAGTCCCAAACAAAATATAGCGTAAGCGAACTCAGCCCTAAATATATTCATCTTCTTTGGCCAATCCTGGTGGTCTACCCATTTCGGAGGTTTCTATTGTCCATGTATTTAACAAACATTCCGCAATGACACTATTTTCTTGACCGGTATCCCACTCACCATTTCAATTGGCCATTTTCTAGGATCAAAAAAGATTGGCCAAAGATCTTCAACAAGTAATTTGATAAATTGCGAATAACATAATCTCAACAAGTTGGCCTAGAAAAAAATAGTTAAGAGGAACCAAATTTGAAAACTGTTCTTACAATCTCAGGAAGAATGCTCTTATGGGTTGGTTTGGGTAATGAGTCATAAAAATACCAGGCCCCTGACTTCATATGCCCAACCAGAGTGTCCGGTCGATTATCTATAACCGTAGAAGATTAACGATCACACACGCCAGTGACATGTTGGATAAATATTTTGCTTTCCGCACTGCATAACTCAGAAAAGAAGAGAACGATTATAGATTATAGCTTTTATCTAAACAAACAAGAATTGAATCGTAATACCCAACATTCCTGTGGGGTAACATACCCAATGCAAGCATGAAATGTACAAATAGGGACATACTGACAGAAAGGAATACTTCTACAAAGAAGAATGCGGAAGGCATCAATGTGCATATGAGAGATATTGATCGAGCAACTCATCGACCCTCGCAATAATGATATTCCCAACTAATATATCCCCGCAAGTGATAAATATTTTAAAGTGATCTTAATTAAACGAATATGTTATTTTATGTATGAAGGAGCTGATTGAAGATTGACTTGTCCTCGAATCGGGAGCATGACGTGTCAATAAGATCGAGCATCGGCTTAGGCAAAATAGCTCTGGATGAGAACTCAACAACATGAAGTGCCTCTGATGGCTGCAAGGAAATTACTGATGTCAAAAGTTAGTGATGAAGAGCTAGATTCACTATGAATTAAGGATCGATCTACCAGTGTTTTCATACCGATTGATGCTCCTCCACAACGAGCGAAATTGGGTAATCGACCTTGACCGCCTATCTAAACCTATAAAAAATATTTAGTGAAATCTATTTCTATTATCTCAAATTTAAAAGAAAGTAACTTAACACCTCTTCTCATCTGAGTGGAGGCCACCACATCACTTATTGCTCGTGACTTCCGTAAGTGTGTGAAGGGGAACTAATAGCTTTCCTCTTCTTATCTACGAGCTTTCACACCACTCAATGCTACCGACATGTGTTTCAAAGCATCATGTGTAGAGTGCCTCCACAAGAACTTCTCCCATGGTCAATTCCACATGGGCTTCCCGTTGAAGTATCCAACTCCATGGAAGCTCCTGGTAGCCTCCACAAGAGCTTCCTCTATGGTACCCTCCTCGTGGCTTTCCAAGTGGTAGCCTCCCTGTGGGTACCTCCACGTGGGAAGCTGTGGTAGCCTCCTCAAGAGTTTCCCCTGTGGTGACCCCACAGGAACCTCCCCCACACTTGGGGTGGTAGGACCCCGCTGCCTGGCAAGAACTTCCTCGATAGCAAAGAACCCAAATCAAGCCCATCCATCCTCTCCATCATTGATGAAAAGATGATATCAGATCTTTCAAGTCCCCTCAAAACCTGCAGTATCCTCTCCACCGCAAAGTCTCTGTAGGTGAGGGCAAAAGGAATACACCTGGATGGGGGAGAATATCAGGAGAGACATATGGAGAAGGGGGCACAATTAATTGACTTAAAATTAAAATGGGCTATCTCGACATGTGTAGATGCTTGGGCAGGGGACACTGACTGAAGGAGCCAGTTCTCCTCTTCTAATATGTCCTCGAATGAAAGGCAGACCTGTGATAAACCGATAAGAAAATGTGAAGACATACAACATAAATAAAGACATTCTTATATGAACTAAGTGATATTATTATATGTCACCTGGTTTCCTCCCAAACCAGTGAAAGCATTATTTGGAAACTCTATTTTTGCCCATCGCAGCATACGTGGCTTTGCAGATGGAAATGACGGGCTTATGATGCTTATGTGCTCAGCCGCCCATATCTACAATAAATATTTTAAACAGTAAACTTCAACGCATTAAATTACACATTCCTGGAGATATAGAACATACCATCAGAAGAGTGACAAAGCCACTCATGTAACCGGCTGCCCTCTGGGTCTGAATCTTTGATGTAATAACATCAAATTGGGAAAGAAAGTCCCAAATGGCCTCATTGTATTGACAAATATATCTATGTCATCGGTAGGCAATCAATTCGATGCCACCCTGTATGTGATATATAAAAAATAGATTTGTGACAGAAAATGTATACAACTGGCGTCTTCTGGACGAGCCATCGAATTCTCAAGTTGATTCTTGTAGTCAGATGGGCGAATGCGATAGCGGGGATTTTACATAAGACCTTCTCCCTCTGTTTGGCATCCCTATCATCATTGTAACTTCATCGGGGTGAAAGAATGCCTTTACCCACCCAACAACAAAGCTTGCTTTTCTATGTCCCAAGCAAGGCGGATCGATGTAATGGAGCGAGTCTTGCTTAATTATGAGTCTAATGAATTGATGGAGATGAAGCCTCTTTAAAATGTCGTGGCTTCATCGGTAAAGCGTCTTTTTAATATTATCGAACACGGTTCTTACGATTGGTAGGCACATCAGTTATCCTTTTAGACATGGTAAACTTCAAAAGAAAAGTCGATGTAATGAGACAGATGCAAATCACCCATCAAAACCAAGCGAGCGACTTCCAAATTAAATGTCATACCCTCCAAAAGTGCAGTACATATGCAAAATACCCATCAAAATCCACAACCTCCAAATGCTTCCATTGGAATGCCTAAATATAATCTCAGTAGGCAAAATAAAGCGAAAAAGAAGTCCATAAATGATCGTACCCTCAAAGAGGTGCAGTATAAATACAAAATACCCACCAATCATCCAAAGCGACCTCCAAATGCTTCCATTGGAATGTAAATATAATCAAAGAAGTAGACAAAATAAAGCGGCAAAAGAAGTCCATGCTCTGCCCTCAAGAGTCTGAGAATGCAGATACAAAATACCCACCATCCAAGCGACCTCCAAAGCTTCCATTGGAATGCCTAAACATAATCAAAGAAGTAAGTAAAATAAACTGGAAAAAAGTCCATAAATGACTGTACCCTCAAAGAGGTAAAGTGCAGAGTACATATAAAAAAAGCTCACAGAAATCATCCAAACAGCCATCAAATTGCTTCCATTGTAATGTAATGAATATTATCTCAAGAAGAGGCAAAATAAACGAAAAAAAATTCCAAATGCTCTGTACCCTCAAAAGTGCAGAGTACAGATCTAAAATACCAGCAAAAACCATCCAACGACCTTCAAATGCTTCCATTGGAATACAAACATAATCAAGAAGTAGGCAAAATAAAGCGAAAAAGTCATAAATGATCGTACCCTCAAAATGCAGAGGAATCAGATGCAAAATACACGAAACCATCCAAGCGACCTCCAAATGCTTCCATTGGAATGCCCTAAACATAATCAAAAGAGTAGGCAAAATAAAGCGGCAAAGAAGTTTCTAAATGCTGTACCCTCAAAGAGGTGAGAGATGATAAAATACCAAATAAACCATCCAAGCGCATCAAATTGCTTCCATTGGAATGCCTAAAATATAATCTCAATAATTAGAAATAAATGAAAAAATGATATAAATTATTTGTACCCAAGAGTGCAATCTGAGATGCAAAATACCCTCAAAAACTATTCAAGCGACTTTCAAATTGCTTCCATTATGTAATGAACATTATCTCTAGAATCGCAAAATAAAGCGGCAAAAAAGTCCTAAATGATCTGTACCCTCAAAGAGATGAAAGTCTGATGCAAAATACTAACCATCCAGACTCAGTTGCTTCCATTGTAATGTAATGAACATTATCTCAAGAAATAGGCAAAATAAAATGGAAAAAGAGTCCTAAATGTATGCACGTACCCTCGAAGTGCCTGATAAAATACTCACCATTCAAACTTCCAAATTGCTTCCATTGTAATGTAATGAACATTATCTCAATAAATAGGCAAAATAAATTGGAAAAAATGACATAAATGATCTACCCTCAAAGAGGTCTGGAGTCTGATACAAAATACCCTCAAACCATCCAAACGACCTTCATATGCTTCCATTAGAATGCCCAAATAGAATCTCAGAAGGCAAGATAAAAGTGAAAAAAAAGTAGGCCCTAAATGATTTGTACCTTCAAGAGAGGTATAGAGAGTACAGATGCCATAAAAAACCCCTGAAACCATCCAAATAGCCTCCAAATTGCTTACATTTGAATGTAATGAACATAAACTCAAGAAATAGACTAAAGAAGCTGAAAAAAAAAACCCTAAATGCTATGTACCCTCGAGAGGTACAAAATCTGAATCAAAATAACATATAAAATAAGCAATCTTTCCAACGAGAAGAATAGAGTAAACCCTAAATTCATTCAAGTTTGGGAATGCATGTGTAAATACCTCATGTAGTCACCTGTTAATTTTGATTTGATATATCACAAGAAGAACGTCGATGAACGAGCTAAGGCGAGAAAAATTCTTCGTCGAAAGCACTAAATTGTTACGTGGCGAGGAATGAGCGACGTATCATCTCATTCTTCTTCTCCCTTTTGAGCGACCGCGGTCCGGGGGAGTGTAAGCGGCATCGTGAATATGCCATCCCTTTGCCGTTATGTTCGCTCATTAACCGCTAAAAGCGGAGAAAAAAATCTAGACGTCGCCGTGGATTGAGTCCGCGCGTAAAACTACGTGCGGACTCAAATATTTTCTCTTTACCACCTCACATCGAGATTGATAAGCCACATGGAATACACCTCACTTTGAATTTTATTTTATTTTTATTTTTTCACAGTTGAGCCCCAAGATAATATGCATATACCCAATACTCAAAATATACATCACACCATTGAAGACAAAGACCCCTTTGAATTTCACTCTTCCTACATTCATATTCTCATATCCACCTCTCCATCTCTCTGGGATTATATATATATATATATATATATATATAGAGAGAGAGAGAGAGAGAGAGAGAGAGAGAGAAAGAGAGGGGTGGTTGATGGAAAAAGTATGCACAAATTCTAAATCTTAAGTAAAATCCTCAAGATTATATATCCTCAATTTTAGTGCCTCATACTTAGATGTATAATCATAAATTTTCATCTTTTAAGACTAATTAAGCAATTATTAATCACATAATTTCTTAACTTTAATTAATTTATCATATTTTAAGCTTAAGTACAAAAAATCATAATTTTATTAATTAATTTAAATAAATAAATAGTATTACTTTATAAATAATAATTTATAAAATTATTAAAGTTATAAAAATAAAATTATTTAAAGTATAAATATCAAAATTTAAATATTAGTTTAGATAAATACAAAGAATTTGTCTGATATTTATATAAATTTTTTTTTATTTGAGCAAAATAGCTAGTAAATTTTGACTTAAAATGCTGATGGCCTATGTGACGACTTTCATTACATTTTAATATTAAATTAATTGAATTTAAAAAAATAAAATTAATAAGAATTTGCAAATCAATGGTAAGGGTATGAAATTTTTTGCTGACTCAAACAATTAAATGAATTCAATTTAAATTTTAAATTAATTAAATTTACAAATTGATAAGACTTATAAGCATTTGCAAAATCTTAATTTTCAAATTAGGCCTCATTAATAAATTAATTAGCTAATTAGGCAAAAAAAAAATTTAAAATAGCGGTCCTGGTCAGTGACCCACTAGATGATATAAATTATTTTTAAAAAAAATTTAACTAGACAACCTCCATTTTTTGGTCATATCAGGCTCATCGGGTGTCGGATTTTGGCGTGCTTGGTATCATTGGAAAGATAATGAAAAACTAAACATCTTTCATGTTGATAACTTTGGACAAATCTTGCTCGAGTAGCCGCAGTTTTTGTGAATGTATGAATTTTGAAGTTGCGAAAGTTAAAGTTATTGTGACAGCCCCCGTTTTTTGGCCATAATATAAGGATTGTTGAATATATATGATTCTTTGGTAATATCAAACACTCTCAATATATTCTATATATAAATTGAGTTTTAATGGGTTTACTCATTCTTAAAAATAATCGCTCTTTTCTTATATTTGTGATATTATCTAACACTTGCTAATATTTTCTTCTCTAAAATACATTAAAACTAATAATGTGAATTTTGACTCGAGATATACCTCCATTTGACTCTTTACCATAATAAATACATATATGATCAAAAGTTCTTAAATTAAATATGAACTATATGTAATTCTACAGTGAATCTTCACTCCTCGCATGTGAATTAACTAAAATAAATAAATAGTAAATAACACTAGGATTATACAATGAGGAGTAACTGAATGAGTAAACATAACAAACATAAAAATAGTTACAAGTACAAGTCATCAACCGTATAAAAAATGTAATACATATATCGTCGTCGATGCCTGCGTGGTGGAATCATCGCTACCAAGAGTGTAATGGGATGGTGGTCGCCGCGGTCGATCACGTAGATGAGGCTGTCAATGGTCCTCTTCCTCTGTCACCTACTCCATAGAGTGTTGCGAACATCCTAAGTTTGTAACATGAGGTATATCAGCCGAAGCTTAAGTAAAATCTGGGTACCGCTCAGGTATGGTGTCATATGAAATGATGGTGGACCATTTATTGTGGAGACATTTGCGTGCCATGGGTGCATAGTTGATGTCGCCATATACCTTTTAAAATTTGAATGTCATCCGTGTTTCACAGCGTACATCTTTTGACATATGAAGTCAACATCACCATGCAGAATTGCGCTTTTTTGAAGTTCTCCCTCAAATCAGCAAGCGATGTGCGGCCAGAAAGATCTCTCTGCATCCACAAACACGATATCGAGATGAGGAGATCACCTTATAGATTGATGGGATCAAGTCACGTAATGCGCAAAAATAATACCCATGACTGTCTAATTCCCACAAGCTGAAGGCTAGTGGGAACAAACTATTGTTCGATCGCACTAAGTAGAGTTCCTCTGTACTTATCCAGGAGAAAAGTCCCATCAAGGCATAGAACTGGGTGACAATACTGCCAACCTCTTATTGAAGGCTCAAATGACCAAAATAGTCTTTGGAATCTATTCGATTTTGTTGAGTGTACCCGATATACTGACCCTGGCATAGATGCACAAACAGCAGCCATGAATTTTCCCAATGATCTGTAAGATTCCTCCCAATTGCCAAATATAATCTTAACTGCCTTTCGATGTGCATCCCAGGCCTTCATGTAGGACACTCTTATATTGAACTTGGACTCAATACGACCTACAATTTTCCTGGGCTTTAAATCTAGTTGACATCTTACTGCGGGTTGGATGAAATAATTAATGAATTGTGACATACATTGCGTGTCTATTAAGCTAAGATACTGGTATGAGGTGAGCGTTGAACTAATCCCGCCACCCAAAATTGATCTCACATGTAAGCTCCACAAAACATGGTACCGGTTAGAATGGTGAGTTAGTAGATTAATTGATTTGAAGCACATATGACATACTCAACATTGTTCATGATGATAACCACGAACAACAAATTATACGCTTCTTGAATTGAAAACACATATCTTCAAATAATTCATCTGGAATGTCGTTCTCCTCCTCAAAGACCGAATCATCTGATGGGCCATCAAATGTAAGGTCATCATCCCATTCTCTAGCTGATTCAGCGCTACACAAATATTCATTGTTCTGTATCAGGTGCTCTTCCATGTGACTTGTTCTAATTGAGTAATCAACAATCAAGTCTCTGACCCTGAGGGATGGCTCTGTGGCCCGTAAGTCAGCCCGCTCTGCGTCATTATCATCCTCCTCATCATCATCACTACTAGCTCCACTCGGCATAGTTTCATATCCAACATCTTTGGGAGGTAGTGGATTCATGTCATTATCTTCTGGGTCACCCATAGCAGCAGAACTTGTCCCAGCAAAATAATCATGTTCTCTTGCTTCAGACCCATAGCATTCCTTTGTACTTAGAAAAGGTGCTCGTACTCGAGCTCGTTTGAGCTCTCTGACATTCCTCTATATTGTTAACCTCCATATCTCCACACGGCGGTTCCTCAACTTCAACATAAACTATAATTGGTTGCATCTTTGCATTAAGTATAGACTTCTTCATCATTAATGAGACTTGCAATAAATCCAGCACCAATAGGAAAACGACCCACCAGATTGACAAAAAACTTTGTTGGATCTAGCTTCAACGACCTAATTATTCGTTTCTGTAATTCTTCGAATCTAATCTACCGTGGTATTTGGATTGGACGATTTTTCCCACCAACATATGTTGGAATAAAATCATCGCTTACTCTGAGTTCACCGCCATAATAAAGAACTATAAATATAGAACTCATCACTGTAGTAATAACGAACACCGTAATCTCATCTCACCTGATCAATGCAGATAATTTAATTCAGGAGAAATACAGTGAGGGGACTAAATGAACTACTACCTATTAAGCATAAAAATGATTGGATTAATAGAAGATATAGAAGGCTGAAAAATATATTGAGATTTTATATCCTAAATGGTATACTCTAATTTATCTTATATCCTAACATGTCATATATGAAATTGTCAAATATAATATAAATTAAATGTAACTGATGATGAAAGTGCAAGAAATGCATTAAGATGACCTAGGCATCTAATTTTCCCTAAAAAAATAAGATAAAAATGCATGTAGACCCATGTAACTTAACCCAAAATTCATGATTTTGTTCCCAATGAGAAACTCTACTTTTCTGAACTTCACATATGCATTTGTTTTAAATGGTGTGAAAAGCAATGAATGGTCATATAAAAAAACCATGAAAGCCACTATACAAAGAATTTAAATGAATACGATAAATTATCTCTTCTAATACAAACATAAAAAATAATGTATTCTTTGACTCAGCATGTATCAAGTAGCCTATGCAGAAGAATGGTAAAATCATGAATCCACAATGAAAATTCAAAATTGCACCACGATGGTAAAAACATGATTTCAATCAGTTTACAATGAATTTCTTTAAACTAAATATTAAAATGATTGAAGAATATTTAAATTATATATATGAATTTGTTGAAGAGAAAAAAAAGATGTGTAACTCATGTGCCCGTGAAGAAAAATAAATGCAAAATATTTACCCATCTCATTCATGTACTCATAAAGTACTCATAAAAAAATGGTACCAACTTAAAATAACATTGCAGGAAATGAGAAAGCAAATTTTTTTAACCTAGGCATCTAATATTCTAATATATACTTTTCTAACCTTAATTTTTTTTTCATTTATAATTTGATGAAATGGCGGTTTAACACTTTAAATATTTTCTCTTTCTCTCTACTTTATTGTAGTATCAATAATTAAAAAATTCTCAAACTCATGAAGGTAAAATATATGTCTTATTTTAATTTCATTGTCATTTAACCAACATCAAAAATGAATTTCCCCAAACATAGCCTTCAAATATCTGTCTTGATTATCTTTGCACATATGTAACAAAAAAATATGAGCACAAATTAACTTTTCCTAAAAAAATAACAACACAACATACAAAATGAGATTTAACACAAATTTATCATGAAAATCAAACTAAATAGCTTAAACATACCAACAATACTCATAAAAAGAAAAATCTAACAATTTTTTTTGATTTAGGGTTAAAAATACCAAAATCGGCAAAAAAAAAAAACCAACAAAACCCTTCCTAGCTTCTCCTTCACCGGCAGCGAGCTTCCTTGGCCGGCGACGAACTTGCTTGGCGGTGAAATGTCTTTGGCGACTCCCAGACAGCGGTCTGGATGGGGACGGAAAAAATGAACAAAATCGAGGAGAGCTCTCGGTTTTCGTTTTTTCATAAGTGTAGCGCCGCACGACGTCAGGCTATTTTAATTTCTTTTCTACTAGCTAATTTAAGTTATTAATTAGGCCTAATTTGAAAATTAAGCCATTTACAAATAGAAGCTAATAACATGAAATTTTGTTGAATTAAGTCTTTAGAGATAACAATGGGGATAATTAAATATTTTTAAAACAAAATATTACAAACTTATTTTTAAAATTTTTATATTTTATCACAAAAATAAAATGAAAAGTTAAAATGATATTCAAAATATCATAATAATAATCCGTTTTAAACTAAAAAGATAAAAATGTTTCCTTCAATCTCAAAATCAAAATTTTGAATCACTTTCACAAATATAAAATAATAAATCTCTCTCGCTTTATAAACAAGCTCATAATTATGAGAAAATATTATATGCAGAGTTTGGATATAGCTCTGTATCCGGATGCCAATCAGATTTGGGCACGTGTCGAAGCTTAAAATACTAATTTCTTACTTTCACCTCGCGGTAATGGCGGGACCTGATGTTATTAATGTGCCGGGGCCCGACCCAACCAGTTAAAACAATGAGATTGCACAGCACACTGCTTCCAAGCGCGGTCAGATGCCATTTGAATACGCGGGAGAAATTTAAAAGCAATATATAAATGGATTTAGGGCACTCAAACAAAGAATAATCATATTTAAATTTTTTTCAAATGAACTGGAGAAGAGAAACAAAAATCTCTCATTTAATTGAGAAAAAAAATGTGAAGATGGAGAATGAGCAACAAAGTGGTTGACTTCATATGAAGACAAATTTAGAGGATGATGTCATAAATATGAATGCATCGGTAACTTTTCTATATTATTTTGAAACACTGCTTAGTGATCTTCTTTGAAATCTTTTTTGAAATATAAATTTCCTACACTTTTTGAGTGCTTTCCAAGAGGATTTTAGTAGTTTTGTTGTAGTTTTTTAGGAGTACAATTTGCACACTTTACAAGTTTGAAGTTCATTTTAATGGTGATTGTTAAGTGATTAGAAGTGTTTTATTAGTTTATATGTGTGATTAGTGAATGTATATGCTAGATCTTTAAGGTTGCATCTATGTTTGCAATTTTAGGTGAAAAATAATTAGTTAAACGTGGATGTGTGTGTGTTTTAGATTGTATGTGATGTTTGTTTAAATTAATTTCTAGGATATAGAGTTGTTTCATCTACTTTCTAAGGTGTTTTTTTAACCCTAAATTTTTTAAATGGCTGTGTTTGTGATTGTTGAATGTTTAAGTGTAAATTGTTAGTTTAAATGTGTGATTAGTAGGTGTAAATGCTAGTTGTAAGCTTAGATTGAGATTTTTGAGTAAAAATATATCTTTTAAAGTAGATGTGTGTTTAGGATCGTCTCGGATATGTGTTTAAATATTTTCTAAAGTTTATAGTGGATTCATTTATTTTTGAGGTATTTTTGCCACCTTCATTTGTATGCTTAATGTTATTTGTGATTGGTAAATGATTAGGTGTACATAGTTAGTTTAAATTGTGGATTCATTTGCCATCATTTGAAAATAAATTTAATTTATTATTTGTCCATATGAGATATGAGATTGCCTGTGTTGTGGTATTCTATGTTAAAAATGAGTTCAGATACTGTTTGCATAGTTCTATATTATGGTGGTGAACTGGCTGTAAGTGATGATTTTATTCCTACTTATATTGGTGAGAAAAATCGTCCAATACAAATCTCATGGCGAATTAACTTCATGGACTTACAGAGATGCATTATGAGGTCATTGAAGTTAGATCCAGTAAAGTTCTGTGTTAGTCTACTAGGTTCCTATTAGTGTTGGATTTATTGCAGCACACTTCTGATGAAGTGTGTGAGTCTATAATCAATGCAGCATGTAGTTAACTATTGTAGTTTATGTTGAAGTTGGACAATTGTCAAATGAAAAAAAATGGAATACCAGGAGTGTCGAGGTCCAGTTATTATTGAATACATTACACCAACATCTCAAGTAACCACTCAAGTCGAAGCATATGGATGCCGCATCGTCTACTTTCTTTGGGACAAGTTCTCATTTTATGGGTGACTCTCAAGATGGCGATCTCATAAATTCACTATCTTACGAAGATGAGGGGTATGAAACTATGCTCTTGCAATAGCGGGATACTGGCGATGATGATGATTGTGATATAGAACGGGCTACTTTATTGGCCACAAAACCATCTATTAGGACTGAAGAACTAATCAGGGAATATTCAATCATAACAAATCATACTGAAGAGCACTTGTTATCTAACAATGAGTATATGTGTTGTGCTCAAACAACCAAATAATGGGATGAGGAGCTTACATTTGATGGGCCATCAGATAAGTCAGCATTTGAAGTAAAAAGCATTCCATAACTACTAGAAGGTATGTGCTTTCATGATAAAAATAACTTGATTCACTCTTCAAGGAAGGTTTATCTTAAATAATATTGAATATGTGATATATACTTCAAACAAAACAAAGTTCACTCACATGCATGCATGTATCATGCAATTACACATAAGTGGCGATTACATGCAAGCTCAAGTAGAAGTTTGGGTGGTGCATGGTGAATTGGCAATATTGGCTCACCTCATACTTGCAATCATTCAGTGCTCAATGTTGGACTCAGGCAATGCACATATCAATTTATCAATTATTTCATTCAACCTTATAGTTAGGCATCAACTGGATTTGAAGCCTAGATAAATCATAGGCCGTATAAAATCCAAATTTAATATAAGAGTATCTTACATGAAGGTCTGGGATGCTCGCCGCAAGGCAGTGAAGGTAATTTTTGGCAGTTTGGAGGAATCCAATCGAACCTTGGAGAAATTTATGGGTGTTGTATGTGTAGTTATGTTAGGATCTGTATACCGGGTGTACTCTACAGAATCAAATAGATTCCAATTAGATTAGAAATATAATGGATGATGCTAATACAAGTAGCATCATGATATGTAATGTCTAAAACTATTGGCCAAAATAGAACAACATGTCCTCGATGACACTAGAATTTAAGCTAGTTCAGTGTTGTCTTATTTAGTTTAATTGTGCGCGTTGTACTGAACGTATATGTTTGGTGTTTAATGTACTATTTACAATTTAGTCTACTTTTGCTGTGTTATTTAGTTTGCTTTTGTCGGGCTGATGTCATGAATTTATTATGTATGTGTCTGATGCTACGTTTTAGTTTACTTATTATTTATTTTACTTGTGCTATTAATGTAATCGAACTTTGTTGTATGTTCGGTGTCTAATGTACCGTTACTATTTAGCCTACTTCTGATGTCTTATTTAGTTTACTTGTGCAATGCTACTATATTGAACTTACTCTGTTATTTGGTGTCTGCTGTACTACTACATTTCAATCTACTTCTGTAATATTACTTAGTTTACTTGTGCTAGGTTGT
The DNA here is from genome assembly GCA_021442155.1 of Cymbidium sinense. Taxonomy (NCBI): domain Eukaryota; kingdom Viridiplantae; phylum Streptophyta; class Magnoliopsida; order Asparagales; family Orchidaceae; genus Cymbidium; species Cymbidium sinense. The sequence continues at coordinate 133,429,032 of CM038224.1, forward strand.
TGTACTGAGCAATGATGTTTTTGAATACTGGTACATGTTAGTCTACTTCTGATGCACTGTCTATTTTTCTCACGCTATGTTATTTATTAATACTATAACGCATGTAATTATGCTTTGTTATACTTTATTGCCCGGTTGTAATACATAACTTATTTATAGGAACAATGCTTGAAGACCAAGATCACATAGGAGGACGCAAGGAGATTGTTGTGAACTACAACCCCCACCAAAGTTCACCACTGAATTACATCGCCGTGGGAGAGCCGTGATTCATTGTGGTGGTAGATTCATTCCGAACATGGTGAGCCGATCAACTGATACATGAGTGATATCGGTCTTGGGCTTCACTCTACATGTTGAAAGCACCAACAATTCCCCCGAACACTTATTACCCTCGAGCACTAGGAGAGCGGTTAATGGTAAGCTTATTTCTTACATAAAAATTGTTGCTTATATATAATGATCTGATCCTAACTAATTCTGCTTTCAATGCAGCGTGAGCACATCCTGAGGATGTATTCCAACATTACTTTGGGAAGGATGAGGACACAAAATTTTAGCATTCTATTAATGATGAGGAGTTGTGTAGAGAGATGTGCAATATGCATATCTCTAATAGTAGTACCGAAACGACATTCCTACTTCATCATCGCGGATGGGCACTATGGATGGTCCTTCCTTCCGCACCGTGGTCGGGACCTCTACATATACATTCTCACAGCTATCGCAGTATTCATATCAAGAAATTATGTGGACTCAGATGCATCGCGTGCACCAGTCCTCCCATATATGATCCCATCATTCCATATGATACCCCATATGGAATGTTACTACCGCTCACGGCTTCAAGCGTACTTTGTGTTACATCCTTAGGTTACTCATGACAACCACCAAGAAGGTTGAGGAGGAGGAGCGATCGAGCATCATCATCTAGACCCACCACTACCACCAGCACATTACACTCCCGGTAGTGATGCGATTCTGCCACGCATGCATCATTGGTGATAGTCCGCTGTGCTATTATCTTTTGCAAATAGTAGATACCATTTAGTTGTAGTTGTACTTCAGTTATTTTGGTTATTCATTTTGTTTTAATGTTGTATGCTCATTACCTATTTATTCTTTGTTGTTGGTTACTATTTGCACACAATAATGATTAATCTACTCATTTTTTGGTTGGATTACAACAAAGATCATATGTTCATATCTTCTTGCTTTAGTTCTAGATGTTCTTACTACACATTTACAATAGGTTGTATGCACATATCTTCTTGCTTTAGTTTTGGATGTTCTTACTACACATTTCCAATAAGTTCACAAAGAGTCTTGGACAACACTCATTATTGCATTTGCAAAAAAGCATAGGCGCATTCATAGTTTTTTTTTGGTCAACATAAAAGTCGTGGAGAATTTCATTATGATTCCAACGATACTAAGCTCGCGATGATGTGGATGAGTCCGATACGAAAAAATACCGCGGGTCCGATATTCCAACTAGCACGCAGCTTTTATGAGCATTTACAAATGCGCTCGAAATTCGTAGTTTTGGTTAACATGAAAGTCGTGGAAAATTTTGTTACAATTCCAATGATACCAAGCTTGCACAATTCTGATGCCGGATGAGTCCGATACGGCCAAAATACATGGTTGGTCCGATATTCCAACTAGGCACCTCAGTTTTTTGCGAGCATTTGCAAAAAAATGCAGCATACCGGGTCTCATTCACAGTTTTTGGTCAGCATAAAAGTCGTGGGGAATTTTGTTATAATTCCAACGATACCAAGCTCGCCGATCAAAGCGATGAGTCGATACACCAAAATACCGCTTCGAACTTTTTTTATTTTAAAATTGGCGATAGTCGGTGATGGCGCCGACGATGCCACGCCCGTCATTGATGTACCGTCGCCGTCGCCGCACATTGAATGACGACAGCCTATTTTAATTTTTTTATGCCTAATTATATAATTAAACTTTTAATTAAGCTTTATTTTACAAATTTAGCCATTTAAGAACTATATGCAAAATTTTATTTATTTCAGAGGTTGAATATCTACTATTATCTTTTCTAAATTTTAAATCAAACTTGTTGCTACTAGAAAATCATTCTGAGAATAAAAGTTTATGCCTTTAATTTTGTTTAGAATCCAAGCACATGATGTTTGAAGAATTAATAAGAATACTCAGAATTTTTTTGCGTGAAAAATGAAAGAGAGAAAAAATCAGGACGTACTTGATGTATCTATTTTAGAGTACAAAATTTTGATGGATCGATGTATATGGCAATGAATCCTAATACCATAACCTAGTGAGGATGCTGACTAAGTTGTGACATGATAGTGAATAATTGGTGATCAACTCTGTGGTATACCAAAAGATGGCGGATGATGCGACGGCAGTGGTGATCCAACATTTTATGATAATAACCAACTTATGTAAAAAATTAATTCGAGATGGATGACTATGGTTGACTATATAAATCAAACTCTTTTAAGTGATCTTGCGAAGAAACATAGTGCAATCACCATTATTAACATTATCTAAACTTAAGAGATGAATGATTTTTGTAATAACCAAATATTCAAATTCATGCAATATTGCAAATCTAATTACAAATTTATTAAAATTCAATTCAATTCCGTACAATGTAGGACCTCTACAATACCACTTATCACACAAAATATTGAGGTACTATTCTATTTTAACTATACAACTACTTTAAAAATTATATTCTCATCAATATATCTAATCTTTGAAATTTATCATACCTAGAATCATTTTTAAATAATATTAATAATAATAACTAATATCATAATTATTAAAATCATATATAGTATATACTTTAATCTTTATTCTATTAATTTTAAGATTATCAATCTTTGAAACATTTGATCGACTGTATTGATATACCAAAGCCAGATTGTAAAGGAGAGCATTTACTGGCCCAGCGTCGAACGAGAAGTTGATAAAAGTCCAAAACAATTAACAGAACATTATCTGGAAACAAATTTATCGAATGCAACGCAACGATAACACTAAATTGTCCCACAATATGTACTTAAAGCTGGTATGGCTACCATATAAATTGACTCGCTTAAAAATAATAGCAGTTCAATCACGTGACACAGAACAACGCAACGCAACCTCGTTCTCCTTCCCCGACAGCCCAACAGGTACTGCTCCTCTACCAAAACTCAAGCCGCAGCCCCTTTTTCCCTGCTTATCTCCAGCCCAATCACAAGCTTCCTCTCTCTCAGCCATCCACTACGTATCCGTTGAAGGCTGAATCCATCCCCTCTCCCCTCATCTCTCGTTTACAGAACTCCTAATGATTTAGCTTTGTCTGAATCCCGTGAATGCATATGCCAACTGGGCTTTGTGAATCGGCTTTAACAATGCAAACTTGCTTTTGGGATGCCATTTTGCTGGATTTCAGTAAAAGCCCTTGCTTGAATTTTATTACTAAACAATCTTATAATCCTTCTTAACAGCCTCACATTCCTCCCTAGTACCCAACAGCACACTCACCTTCCCTTTCAGCGACCTAGAGTATAGCTGAGAGACAACTCTGCCATCAGACAGATTCCTCTCAGCAACTACTCTTTTCCCCAGTCGAGAGGCAACTATGTCATAAGATGAGTTCTCCTCAACACTATCTCCCGCAGCTATTTTGTATCCCATATTTGACTGGAGTCCAATTCCCTTTGCCGCATCCAAGGGAGAACTCCGCATCAAGTAGGTTCCTCTCGGTTTCCGGTGTTTCTCCCATTCAACTCAAATAATCAATCCTATAATCTCTATTCAATTCTTAAACTCATGCAAAATTATTATTGTTGTTGTTGGTGGATGTATAGAAATGGTTGAATGTATATATATTGCATTGTCTTGATTTTTTTTTGCAGGCTTGAAGGCTTCGTCACGCTCATCACGACGTGACGAGATAAAAATTGGCTAATGTATTTCAAAACACCAACTGTCACACTCATTAAGGTGTGATGAGTTGGCCCAAAAAAATTATTGATCGCCCTTATAATTCTTTTGACTAAATTTTAGACTTAGAAAAAAAGGGGAAGAATCAAGATTCATCTAAAAGAAATCAATCACATCAAAAATAAATAATATAAAATGAAATTTGAATGTGTAGAAATTGCATATATATTTACTTTTATGCAGGTGATTGAAGACCGTTATGCTCATCGAGGGCATGATTGATCAGTGTTTCACCAATGCTCATTAGGGCGTGACGGGTAGGCCAAAATTATTCTAATGTAGCCTCACTACATGGGGACGATGCCGGAATACTATCAAAATGCTGCCAAAATTTTTACTAAATTTTGGACTTAAAAAAGGAGAAGAATGATAAAATCAATTCAATCATTTATGCTTATGTGCATACAAGCTAATGAATGTCCTCAATGTTAATTAAAGTTAATGAAAGATATATATATTCAACTCCATATAATGTGATTACAGTAGGCATAATCTTCTATACTTGAAATAGAGTTGATAAGGCATACTAAATGATCAACTTTTAAATGAACTCAAATTACATTAGATTATAAGACCCAATCCTCTATATTTGTAATAGAGTTGACAATGTCTGTTATAATATCAATTTTGTAAAAAATTTAAATTACACATAAGTCATAGACCCGATCATCTACTAGTAAATAAGTAGAATTGAGGGTCTACTGATGATCGAGTTGAATGAAGATATCAACTGGAGGGGTAATTATTATTAAAATATTTATGATATTATATTCAATATTCTCAAATTTAAAATACTTGAAATATAAATCTAGATATAATCCTCTATTATTAAGTAATAGAGTCGATAAAATCTGAAATAATAAACTAAATGATTAAGCAGACTTATATACCCGATGATAGCTCCGTTGATTGAAAAATCTCAATTGGAAGAGATATTATCATCAAAAGATACTTGAGCTCTAAATTAATTCATCATAAAACTAAATTTCAACTAAGTAAATATCTGAACTAAATAAAATGTATCATTTAAATACTTAAAGTAAACAATTCATCCACCCATCCACCATCGTTTGTTAGGGATGACAGATTAAGAAAACTCTAGCTCATAAAGAGTTAATGTCAAGTCAAATAAATCACTATATTCAAACTCAAATAATTTCATGCTAGTAAGGACGTGGCCCGTGTCATCAAGCGTGGTTTAGATAAGTTTCACTTATGATGCTTCTGACGACCTCTCGGTGGTTGCTAAATGACACCATGATATTACAGTCACGACTGTAGCCCGTATGTTCCACAAAAAATCAACCCTTTGAGTTATGAATCATAGGACATATTTAATAGGCACAAAGCCTTTTTGTTAGCAAAGGTGGACTTAAACTGTCTGCTGAACCACAGTTTCTGAGGATTACTTGGACGACGTAACCCATGATTGCTGATAAGGATCCTTTAATTTTACTATTTATAAAAGATCAAAATAATTTTAAATCAAATAAAAAGATTAATTTATTCTTTTAATTATTTTAAAAGAGATCAATTTAATTCTACCATCTAAATTAATAATTTGAGATATTAAAGGCTTGAGCATTTTAAAATTTAAAATTTTTTTAATTATTTTTTTTTTTTATGATATAATTATATTCAAGATGATTGGATTAATATTAATTAAATTTCTAAAAAATTAAATTTTTTAACATAAATTCTATGTATTTTATTTATTATATTTAATATTATTGTAATATTAACTTATTTTATAATTCTAATATTGCCAAACTTCTCCTTTACATGCCTATTTATGTTCATTCAAATCCAAACAATTGGACCAAATTAACCCATTTTTAAATAATCAAGAGACTAAAATAATCCTTCTATTTAATCTAAGACTATTTTAATCCTTCATAAATAATTAGAGAGTAATTTGATCCTTAATTCTTTTACATAAAGTTCCAAACAAACCCTTAGAACAATCCAAATAAAATGATACAATATAACAAATGCTTCTTATAAACGCCATAGCAACAAGCTTAGTTTGGGCAACTGATGTGAGATTCATCAATCAAGCCTACAACTTAAAGCCATAACTAGCAAATAACATTAGAATCGGCTTGCAACAAGTTACTAACGAATTAAAGTTAGTTAAGATTGATTTGATCAAAGTTTGAATTGTTAAATGTTCAATTTGATTAAGTTTGTTTTAATTTAGAGTTAGATTAATATGTAGTTCTTTTATTTAGATTTTATTTAAGGATTTATTTAACTATAACTAATTTTATGAAGTTCATTAGGTTTTATAAATTTAACTAGCTTATGGTTTGACTAATGTTTAATTTGATATTTTTATTTAAATTTTAATTAATGATTTCATAATTTATTAATTTGATTATTTATTTGAGTTTATGTTGATTAATTTAGTTTAATGTTTATTTGGAGTTAATAATAATTTAGTAAGAATTTAAAGATTTATAAGAATTTGGAGTTATACTTATTTGATTTGATTAATGTTTAAAATAAATTTATTGCAATTATTCTATTTCACATATTTTGATTGTTGGAATTTTTTTATGTTGATTATTAAATTTTAATTTGATTAATTTGATTAATTTAAGTTCAATTCACATTTATTTCATTTATTGAATTTGATTTTAAGATTTATTAAATTTTTATCATTCAAGTGATTTATGTTAATTTGATCATTATTTTAACTTTTACATTTTAATTAAACTCAATTGATGTGATCATTCATTACAATGATCTATGGATCATTTATTTGACCTACTTTTAGGCTAAGTTTAATTTATTTGATTCAAATAAGTCAAGTTAGTTTTCTTAGTCTAATTAACTATTTTAGGATTTAGATTAAAGTTCATTTGTGTCTTTATGTTCATTTTTCTATGTTTGAATTTGATTAGTTTCAATTGATTTAAGCTTGATTTTGATTCTAACTCAAATTAACCTATTTTGATCTAAATATGTTAAGTTGAGTTCAATTGAGTCAAATGATCAATTTGACTCAATCAAAATATGTTTAGACTCAAATCATGTTTGAGTAAGCATTTGATATGCTTTGGAGCAATTAGTTTTGATAAATCTGAATTTAATTTTGATTTTGATCTAAATTGAACTTAATGGATTAAGATGAGTTCACTTATGTCAAATGACCAAATTGTCAAATTAAATCTAAGGACAAGTTGAATCATTTGTTTAATTTCAATTAGTTTTAATTTAATTTGAGTTGGGACTCAATATAATCTATTTGGATCTACTTGTATTAAGTGATCCAACTAATCATTTGAGTACTTATTGGATTTAGATTTATTTAGATTTAAGTTTAGTCATGTTTGTTTGATGATTTTAAGCCTTGAGATGGCTCAATTTGATCAAGTTTTAATTAGTTGATTTTTGACTTAGTGGGGCCCACATTAGTCAATTTAAGCAAAATAATATAGCTAGCCACTTTTTACTCCATTTAAATTCAATTTTGTATTTATTTATTTTTATACATTAATTCTATGCTTTTGAATTGATTTAATTTTAATTAATTTGAATTATTTTAGAATTAGTAAAGCTTAAATGAATTAATTGAGTTAATCAACCTAATCACCTCAATCTTAATCGATTGTTAAATTTGAATTCATATAGATATATATATATATATATATATATATATATATATGAATTTAATAAATTTGGACTTGGTTGGGTTCACTTAGCCCAATTGGCTTTAATTTTGGTTTCAATTTTGAGTTTGATTTCATTTTAATTGTTTGATTTTGGTTCTTGTTAATTATACACCTAATCACTTAGTGTAATATTGTAAGTGTCTAATTATAAAGTTTTTTTTCTAGGATCAGAGATTCTAATTATTAAGATCATGATGAATGTCACCATTATTCAAAAATGAAGTCAACATATAACTTTTATTATAAAATTGCATAAATATTTTTTTAATTCAGCTAATTCTCATATATAGAAAACCAAACTAAAAAAATAAAACCAAATTGTTGTTTGATTTGTTTATATTTTATATTCTATTTGGCCGATTCAATCTAGATGATTGTATATCTAAAATTAATTGATTTCATAATTTCATCATCTAAATCATATATATATATATATATATATATATATATATATATATATATATATATATATATATATATATATATATATATATATAAACTCACACATTTAATGAAAATCTTTCATTTATTTATCTTTCTATAAATATAGATCCATTTGAATTTGATTGTGATTTAGATTTGAAAATTTTAGTTTAAATTTTAGTGTAATAATTCTTTTTTAATTGAGTTTATCTAATTATTCATATAGAGAACTAAATATTTAATGAAATAATAACTATAACTTTTATTGAGTTTTTTCTTGAATAAATAATAATATTATTATTTGTATCCATAATTGTTAATGAAATTACTAATAATTTACTTAGTAATATTTTAATCATGTTATTAATGATAAATTAAAATTCAAGTCAATTAATATAAAATCTATTTATTATTTAATTAACAATTATAAAATAAAATTATATTATTTTTTGCTATAAAATAAAATTGAAAACAACCAAATATAATCAAAGTAATGTAATAATATATTAATAAGTTTTAAAGCATCTCCAACATTGTACTTTTAAAATTTAAAATAATTTTTACAAATTAATAAATGAATAAATTATGAATAAAAATAAATAAAACTAGAAGATTCAAGAATCACTTTCCATTAATGGACGAGATCAATCAATAATATTTATAATTGCTAACTAATAATAATAATACATCAAGAGATCAAATTAAGCGACATATTAATCTAAATTCTAGAGCTAAGTTCTAAGAATAGAGTTTTTGGAACAGAATAAGATTACTGCAGCAGTGGCTACAAAGAATGAAGCCACAGCAGCTGCAACATGGTAGATCCATTTCCTCCACATTCTTTCACCATGCTCGGGCTCAGGAGGGTTTGCAGACTTCCTCTTGTGCTCTAAAGACTCAACTATGTTCTCTATCTTCTCCTGAATTTCATCTTTCTCTTTGTGGAGAGAGAGCAGCCGCATTTCCACGGCATTCAGTTTGGCAGCGGCCGACTCAGCCTTCTTGATTACTGCAGCCATCTCTGTGTTCCCGCGTGAGGTGGCTTCAGTGAGGGCAGACGAGATGACGAGTCTGATAACATCGCGTTCCATATCGGCTAGGATATCCTGCTCAGCGGTCTGTGTAGCCAACTCAAGGTTTAGCTGTTCAATCTGTTTCCGGAGCTCTTTCACTTCTTTGATTAGTTTGTTATTTTGGGTTTTCTGCAGCTCAAGACGGAGCTGCTCGATCTGTTTCCGGCTTTCTGCCACTTCGTACTCAAGTTGCTCATTGCGAGTCTTGAGGTTCTCAATTTCTTTGCTGCGGAGGCATGCTTCTTCTTGCCCATTTGGAGAGAACTGTATTAGTGTTTGAAAGGCTTCTTCTTCTTCTTCTTCTGCTTCCGCAACGAAAAGAACAGTTGGGTTGAGTAATTTAGAATGTAGAAAAATCGAATGCCGTGCCCTTTATTTATAGATAGTTTCGGGGAGGGCTCGCCGCTGAATCCGTTCTAACCTTGCAGAGAGAGATGGACGGATTTGTTAGCCGATTATCCTGAGACGGCGGTTTAGCATCCGTCCCAATAAAATAAATAAAAAAATCTAAAATTTTGAATTGAATCACACAATGGGAGTTCTGATCAATTATTATTCCTCTACAATGGCCTCTTGCTTCCTCTCCGGCATCTTCGGCTTCCCCAAGCTATTCGGCCGCCACCTGAAGAGATGGAGATAAGCGATACTAAGGGGGTGTTTAGCAACGGATTGGATTTATTCAAGTAGGATTTAGTAAATCCAGTATAATTGGATTTAGTAAATCCTGAGGTGTTAAATCTTGAAAAGTGTTTGGTAATAGATTTATTAAATCCTGTTAAATCCAGAAAGATATTTGGTAAGTTATACGAGGATTTAAATCTGTTATAATTAAATAATAATATTTTTAAAATATAAAAATAAATAAATTAAAAAAATATTAAAATTAAAATTCATTATTTAATAAAGATATGTTCATTACAAAATATAAATAAACATTACATTATTTGGATATAAGAAATTTTTACGATGATACAATTGAATTTTTTTTTTACTCTTTGAAAATTTCACACGTTGCGATGACTTCGCCCCAATTCCTGTATATGCGAAAAAATTATATTAAAATTATATAATAAAATATTATATTTTCTTAGCATTAAAACTACTTTTTTTGCGTGCTTCCCACATTGTAGTATTATTATGTCTCAAACCATCTCCTTGAACTCTTTTCGATAGTTGCATGCCGCATCGGTCTTCATCATCTACGGTCACCTCTCCTAAGTCACTATCATGTTGCATTTTGTTTGAGACATATTAAAGTAGTAGTCATCTCCATGATAACGACCAATAAAATTGTGTAGGACCGCACATGCAATTACAATGTCACCCTGCACAGTTAAAGGAAATTTACGCATGTGAGTCAAGACCTCAAATCTTTCTTTCCAAATCCCAAAAGTTCTCTCCACCACATTCCATAGTTGTGCATGACGATGGTTAAACAACTCCTGTGGCCCTGTATATCTACGAGTTGTACCTCCACGATAGTCACTTAGGTGATAACGAAAGCCTCTAAATGGTGCAATAAATTTATCTGTGTTGGCGTAACCTGAATCAACTAAGTAATACTTCCCTTGTGGAACACAAAGCCTTGCTCAATAGACCAATGTAAAACTCTCATACCTGATGCAGATCCTTCCCAACCAGAAGCTAGATAAACAAATTGACGATCAAATGAAATAACAGCCATGACATTTTGTGAAGTGAATATTTTTCTATTACGATATATGTTCTGCAATCGTGAATTATCAATAGCTGGTACATGTGTTCCGTCGATTGCACCTATGACATTATTGAAAAATGGATGGAATTGGGGATTACCCGATACAAATGAATGACAATCAGCTTGTGCTGGCGGTAGGTTGATGAACTCATCGGATAATGAAACGATAGCTTACAACACCTGATTGAAGTAGCATTGCTTTTAATGAATGTTGAAAAATTTACAAAGTTGTAATACATGTATGCGCAACACCTCTTAAAAAATGCTAATTGTTACGCAATCATGTTTCTTGTGTCAGTTAATAATCCTCGACTGACCAAAAGATCTCTGAGTTGTATAAATGCTTGCGTTGGTAACCTAAAGCAAATGTAAGAACGTCGTGGATGTCCGTTAAGAATATCAAGTACGTATTGATGCCCAGTGTATTGTCTATCAAACATAGGTCTCTGAATGTAACCTTGTTCATCAGGTGCTTGAGCATTATCATCGATAATAGATGATAACAACGCATTGATAGCGTCCGTCATCTCTAAAAAATTGTCAATTAATGAACAAACTAGGTCAGACAGCCCTCTTCTAGCATTATATGTCATTTTGTGTTATAACCAAAGTATAAGATGTCACATCAGATGCATAACAAATAACAGATTAAGTTCTCAATAAATTGCATCAAAATTACAGAAATGACACATCACACATTAACAAGAACAAAGCAAAATTACGCTAAATTAAGGAGCACAACATACGACGCAAAATTACAGTAATAAATAGTACAACTAACTAGAGCAATAAGAAATGCAAGCTAAAAAAAATGGATGACTGCGAATTTAGCTTAAATATTATTTTCTGCAAAGTATCATTTTAATGTCGGTTCTCTGATTTGTTTGAGGTAGGAATTTGAGATTGAGAAAATAAATAATAAAATTAAAATATTTTTAAGACTGAATCAAGTTTAGATTAAAGTCCATGATCAAACTACTAAGCCAAGCCCAATTTGCATTGATTTCAAAATGTGATGAGTCTATTGTGAAAACAACATGAGATTAGTTAAAAGTATACATTTATTATGTATGAATGCATATACACATAAATTTACAATTGTATTTATTTTTTAAATGAATGTGCATATATGGTTCAATGTGTTTAAACATAAAATGAAAACTACATCTAAATGAGATATAACAAGCACATATTGCTCATTCAAATTTATCATTTAAGCGAACTACAAATTCACCCTTGATCCACTTATTGTTAGGCCATTTTAGTTCCTTGAAAACTGAAAGAACTGATACATTTTCATTTTCAATTTCAATTTCTATAAGTGGGTGCTGAAAATTAGCTTTGATTCAAAAAAAATTTGTGTCGTTGAATTCCTCTCATTGATACACTCACTTTTGACTATAATTGAGTTCCTCATATACGCTAACAAGTACTTGTTTTTTCTTAAATCCATAACTCTCTTCTAAGTAAACATTTTGATTTATCTGTTGGTTTAATATTAAGCGGTGGTGATTGTTTTATTTGAACTATTTCTAGATTTTTGAACAAAGGCTCTATAACATATCGCATGCTATTTATACTTTGGAATTCTAGATTGGAATTTTGGAGGTGCCAAAAGAGTCATCAACAAGTGCTATTTGTGTTAAAATCATGAATTGATGACTTTAGTAAGAGACAAGAGTCTACAATCACCTCGGAGAAAAGAATAAGGTTTCAACCTTATTGTTTATAAATATAACAACTATCCCACCACCGTCTGAGAATTTTCACTATTGTTTGGAAAAACATGACCGAATCAACTTGAGAAAGCAGATAAAATTCTAAGAATTCATATTTTGCAAAGTAATGATGAATTAGTTTATAGATATAGCGCTTCATAATATGAATTATACATGCACTTATGTTTCAATGAATGCCTTGTGAAAAGTCTCATCGTATACAAAATTATTTTGTATGGAACACAACTAATAGCAACATCAACAAAAAATCATCTCAATAGAAGAAAGTAACCAGACATTAGCCAAAAAAATATGATATACTTAGTCACTACATGATCATTTTAGTGAGATAATTTCAAATATAATTTGACTTTGTTCTCTAACATCGCCTGTGTGTACAGCTTCAGTTCATCTCGTACTACAGCCTAGTGAACTAGCATATTTAAAAGGCCAAGATAGCCTAGATAATCAAGTTAGCTATTTTGCTACAAAGAAGTATAGGATAATTTTCATTGATCGACACTTCTTAAAGGTTGAGAACAAAAGAAATCAACATAGTTTATCCATTCTTAACTACATATGTGCTTTTGCAAGATTTACAAGATATTACTAGCTAGTAAGTATTATGCAATCAAAACACGATGACAACATGTTATTCAAGTCATGCAACAATCAATTGAAACACAAGGAAGATGTATTAATCAAGACATGGAATACAAAAACATCTTAAAGAGTCTTTGTTTTATTGGAATCACAAATTTAAAGAAGCCATCAAAATTTTTTTTAAAAAAAAAAGAGCTTTACTTGAACAAATTCTGAAAAAAAAAAACTTCCTTTTCCATTAAAACATCATGCAGTTGTTTTGTAACTTAACTTCACTTGCCACAAAGGTAACTTTTGAAACAAACAATGGGAAAAGCCAAATCAAAAGAGTGCTAAGAGACTAATTGAGCAAGGAAAACATACAAGTAAATAAACAACAAATAAAATGTAAATGAGAATGAAGCTTTCCAACATTATGCATCTTAGAGAATCATAAATTTAATTGAATACACATAATAAAAGGAAGAAAGTACTTTTCTATTAGATATCACCAAAATATTAGAGTATCATTGAAAACGTAATCCAATCTATATTGAAGCACGAAAGTTTCACATGTGAATTCAACAAGGACGCAAATCTATCTCAAAAAAGAAAAAAAATCTTAAAAATAACATGAACAATAGTGGTTTGATTTGATTCGAGGTGTGCCAGAAATCAGATTGATATTGCAGGTTTGCAATAGAAGAACCAAGTTAAGTCGAATTAAGAGAGGCTACCGTAAGGAAGCGTAAGAACCAACGCACCTGTATAGTAATCCACGGAAGACGCTAGCTGGGCGAGCTGCTAGGGCGAATATGGCGGATCAAGAGTGGACGATCCTTGAAGAAATAGGCGCTGTCGGAAGGGGTTAATAAATCATTAAATCAAGATTTAAATAAGGGATTTCAACTTTAGTTCATGGATATCTGACAAAGGATTTAGTAAATCATAATGTTTGGTAGGATTTGATTAAGCTAAATCCTTGGTAAAATCGTTACCAAACATAGCAGAGAGAGAGAGAGAGAGAGAGGTGGTTGATGGGAAAAGTACGCACAAATTCTAAGTAAAATCCTCAAGATTAGATATCACATTATATATCCTCAACTTTACTGCCTCATACTTAGATGTATAATCATAAATTTTCATCTTTTAAGACTAATTAAGTTATTATTAATCACATAACTTATTAACTTTAATTAATTTATCATATTTTAAGCTTAAGTAAAAAAATCATAATTATATTAATTAATTTAAATAAATAAATAGTATTATATTTATAAATAATAATTTATAAATTTATTAAAGTTATAAAAAAGTTCATTAAATGCTTAATCTAGGCTAATTCTTGAGCAAGTGTAAATTTTTAGTAAAATCTAACAAATGAACAAATGGGAATATAAAATTTAATCATTCAAATATTTAGACATTTAGCATAATTGCAAGATTTAACTATTTTAAAATCTCACCATTTTATTTGTATATTTTGATTTAAATTATAAAAAATATTTAATTTTTTAAATTAGTTTTATTATTTATTAATTTTAATATGATTAAACCTCATTTAAATCTTGCAAACAAACGAGTCTCCAAGATTTTCTTAAATAAATCCAAAATACTTTATGTATGATCCCAAATTGCTTTACAAGAAGTTATAAAGGGATTCATAAACTCAGAAAAGTAAAGTTAAAAGAGGTTATGATATAATAATATCATTTAAATTTATTTTTATTTTGCATCTTTTGATAGAGATTTTAAAAATTATAAATGAATTTTATCATGCATTATAAAGAAAATAATAAAATCAAGATATACATATTTTACATATGAATCCTCCTTATTGCGTGCTAGAAAATCAGTTGTGGTAGAATGAAATTTTACTCTTTTTATTGTGAAATCAAAGCAATTTAAAGCGGTAAATAAGAAAACTCATTTTACGTAGAAAATCTCAAAGAGAGAAAAATCGATAGCAGTAAAATCTTCCATATGTATTTATTTTGGAGTACAAAGTTTTCGATAGGATTATAGTTATATGAGAACAGAGAATAAGAATCGAATCATATACAAAATCATTTACGATTTGTTAAATGATACGTGGGGGTGACAGGAAATTCTATGAATCGAATCTTGATGTCAGAGTTAATTCCGGTTAAGGTGAGATCAATATCCTTAAAAACAGGATCCGGTGCCATAAATATCTTAAGCGTAGGTGTTTATAGTCAAATCGACATCTGGCGATCCCAATCTGGCCAAGATCTCATAATTGACTTGGTTTGAGCATTCAAATACCATACATCTTGAATCAAATGGTCGATGAAGCTAGTGGTTGATTTTTGTATTTATAGAGCACCTCCCTCTTAATAAATCGTTCTCATATGAGGGAGGCTAAACAAGAGAGAGGAGAGCTCTAAAGCAAAGATCGCTCAATGGACCACTCGGCCTTTGACCAAATTTTATGTGATCCTTGATGTAAAACCATTTGAGGTCTCATCGCCATCTCGCCATCTTGTTCACCATTGTTACGCTAAATTACTTCTCGCCTATTACTTTCGAGCGTGATTGCGTTTGTTGATTCTCTTCATATCAATTATGTAATCTTTATGGAAGATTTTGTATTTAACAGATATATTGGAAGACTTTCTTCATTTTTTTTTCGAGATTTTTAGTAAAAATTTAAGTTCTCTTTTTTTTTTTTTTTTTATCTTTGATTTAAATATAGAATAAACAAACTTTATCTATATAATTGTTTAAAATTTAACAATAAATATAGCACATTTCTATACTTCAAAAGTGAATTAAATTTTAAAAATTAAGAAAAATAATGTTTTTATTATAATAATAAAGATTTAAGTCGATATATATAAATATCTCAATATATATGTAAATATATAAGAATTGTGTGCAGTATGTAAATGCCTTTTTTATATTAATTTTGAGCTATTTATAATTCTATAATGATATATAATACTTAAATTTTGATATTTATATATATAATATTTAAATCTTTGATATCGAAAATAATTTTATTATTATCTTTTAAAATATTTAAAATCTAAATATCAAAATTTAAATATTAGTTTAGATAAATACAAAGAATTTGTGTGGTATTTATATAATTTTTTTTATTTGAGCAAAACAACTACTTGTAAATTTTGACTAAAAATGCTGATAGCCTACGTGACGACTTTCGTTACATTTTAATATTAAATTAATTGAATTTTTTTAAAAAATAAAATTAATAAGGATTTGCAAATCAATGGTAACGGTATGAAATTTTTTGCCGACTCAAACAATTATATAAATTCAATTTAAATTTTAAATTAATTAAATTTACAAATTGATAAGACTTATAAGCATTTGCAAATAGAGAAGATAATAACATGAAATCTTTGTTGAATTAAGTCTTTAGAGATAACAAAATGTAAAGTTAAAATGATATTCAAAATATCATAATAATAATCTGTTTTAAACTAAAAAGATAAAATGTTTCCTTCAATCTCAAAATCAAAATTATGAATCACTTCCTCAAATAAAAAATAAAAAATCTCACTCACCTAATAAACAAGCTCATAATGATGAGAAAATATTATGTCGGATGTATCGCATCCGGACTTGATTAGATGCGTGTAAATTAAAATTTTAATTTTCATCCTCGCATATGACGGGACTTGATATCATTGCGGTGGCCATTAAACAACAAGATTGCATTGCGGCGTTTGTGTGGGGATGACGTTTGAATGCGTGAGAGAAATTTAAAGCAATATATAAATTGATTTATGACACTCAAACAATGAATAAGCATAATTAAATTTTTTCAGACGA
Source organism: Cymbidium sinense (assembly GCA_021442155.1). NCBI lineage: Eukaryota > Viridiplantae > Streptophyta > Magnoliopsida > Asparagales > Orchidaceae > Cymbidium > Cymbidium sinense. Next base: position 133,446,028 of record CM038224.1, read on the forward strand.
ATTGGAGAGAAAAGAAACAAAAATCTCTTATTTCAACTGTAAAAAAAAAATGTGAAGATGGAGAACGAGCACCAAAGTGTTTGACTTCATATGAAGACCAATTTAGCCGATGATGTCATAAAATGAATAAATCGATAAATTTTCTACACATTATATCAAATAACTAAGTATCTTTCACCACATTGTATGGCGAGTAATGTGGACCGTCGATGAGCATGTGATCATTAACTTTAGTATGAGAATAAAGATGAGAACGTGCTTTTGTTTAAGCAATAATTAATGTCTTGATCAAGAATGAAAATTTCTTTGAAGTAATGATATAATTTTTTATTAAAAATATAATTAATTTTTATTTTAAAATAAATAATATTTTAATAAACTAGTTATGATAGTTAAAATCAAAGTATCTTGAAAGAAATCCCTTAAATATCGAACTAATTTAAAAACCTATAGTGCATATAATATCTATGCTTTTATTACTATATAATTATTGACAAGATATTATTTTGTTAATTGATTTATTTTTTTTTATTTCTTGTAGGGATCAAAATTACAATAATATCTTTAACCTTCATCTATGACTTGATTTATAAGCCTAAATTTTAAATAAAATAAATTTCAATGTGAGTAGCGTCCTTCAATACATTTTAATTTTAAATTATTTTATTTATAATTCAAAAACAAAAATATTTTATTAGAAAATATGAAAAATTTTATAATTTTAAAATCTTTGAATTTCGAAATCACATTTAAAACCATCGTAAAATTTTATTTATTCCAACAGAGATTGAATATCTGCTATTATCTTTTAAATTTTAAATCAAAGATGAAATATCTCTAAAGCTCAATTTTGAAGGATCAAGAATCGGTCGAGATTAGGTAAGTCTTATGTTTATACAAGATAACAAGATTATTGTTTATTTTAAAAAGAGATTAAGTCCTTAAACTCACTTCCTAAGAAACTAGATCATGTAAGGGCATGAAAAATGACCTAAATCTAATACAAAACATATTATATTTACTTTCATTTTTGACAATCATTTGACTTAGGCTTATATGATTCATCGTAATGCATGAGAAATAAAATTATTGGCCAAAATTACGAAGGGAGGAGGTTTATGTCCACCATAGCTCTCAAAGCAAGTTTCTCGACAAGAGATGGAAGCCCTCCAATCAAGAGAGATGCTTTTATGCATGATGTTATAAAGAAAGACTCATCAACTAAGAGATTGCTAATTCTTTTATTATTGATTTTAACTTAAGCTTTAAATGAGGTTATGAGTTCTTTATTTTAATTTTGAATTGTTAAATTTGGTAAAAAAATTTATTTTTCCCAGAGATTTGAGTTTGACTTGAAAGAAGGAAGTGAGGAGTTAGTTCAAGTTATAGGGTAGACAAATTTTCCTTAACACCCTAAGGCATGACCTTCCTATGGGTAACTCTTAAGTCTCTAGGGCTAGGTTGAGTGTCCACCTAATCAGTAGATGTGTCTTAAGACTAAAGAACTCTTAAAGTCTAAGAGAAGCCCTATGTTGGAGGGGTTAAGAGCTCATCCTAAAAATGAGGTCAATAACTTTTTAGGCCAATTTGGGTCAACTTGGGTCAAATGGCCAATTGGACTTGGTTTGTCTCAATTGAGGGTTTATTCATGTTCAATCATTGATTATGGGTTGGTATGAATCAATGGTTTCAATTGATTTTGTGTATGATGAGTTTTGGCTAGTTTAAGTTTCATTTGGGCTAAAGTTTGACTTGGTCAAAGGACTAAGTTGACTTGGTTTGATCCAATTCAATGTAGTTGATCATCTTAGGGTGATCAATGATCATGGTGTGAGGCTTGGATGGTCTTGATTCAATCTAATTTGGGTTGGATTGAAACTTGGTTCATATGGGTTCTTTAGGCCATTTTGGGTCAAGTGGACCTAAACGGGTTAATTGACTTGGTTTTGGCTTGATTAAAGTTTAGTTGGATTTGCATATGAGCTTTGAATTGAAATATAAGTCAAGCGCAATCAATTTTATGATAGGTTTTGGCTCATTTAGAATTTTAAGTCAAAAGGGTTAAGTTGGGCTTGACTTGGGTTGATTTCAATTTGGCTAGATAATTGTAGGTTTCATTTATGTTTGAATAAATGATTGAAGGAATGTTTGATTCAAGAGAAAATCTATTATTTGGCTTGGTTTTGGATTTATTTTAGTTAAGTCCAAGAAATTAGCTTAAAGGGTATAAATTGGGTTTTGGTTTGATTTTGGATTTGGTTTTGGCCATTTGAGTTTATATTTCATTTATATTTATAAATATAAATGAAGATATAAATGATTCATGAAAATCACTTGAGTTTGGAGTGATTTGAAATCAAATTTTCCAAGCTCAAGGATGCAGGTCAAAAGGGATAAGAAGGAAATCAATTTAGTTTGATTTATTTTTGGTCATTAGAAGGTGGGTTTCATTTATATTTATGAATATAAAGGAAGGAATAATTGATTTATAAAGAAATCGATTGATTTTGGGTGATTTAGGTTAAGATTTAGTTAGGCTTATGGAGATAGGTCCATATGGCCTAAGAAGGTCTTGACTTGGTTTAGTTTGATTTGGTTTTGATCATTTGAGTATGGATTTCATTTATATTTGTGAATATAAATGAAAGAATGATTGATTTATAAGGAAATCAATCAAGTTTAGGATAACTCAGGTGGAGATTTGGCTAAGCTTATGAGAGTGGGTCATATGGCTTAGGAAGGAATTTTAGAACTTGGATTTGATTTTGGGTTTCAATAATTTGGAATTGAGTTTAGATTTTGATTTGATAAATAATTGAGAGATTGAATTTATCTTTGAAAATCAATTGAATTGGGTTTGGCTAAGGTTAAGGCCATGAGATTCAATCATAAAGTTTATGGAGAATTTTGAGCTTGGATTTGATCATGGGATTGATTATGAGTTTAGAAATTTGGATTGGATTTGGAATGAATTTGAGGTTTGGTTTGAGAAGGAAAGCATGGATTGGGTTTAGGCTATAGGGTAGGCAAATCTCCCTAAGTCCCTAAGGCATGACCTATCTATGGTTAACCCTTCTAAGTCTCTAAGCTTAGGTTAAGTGTTCACCTAATCACTAGAAGTGTCTTAGGACTAAGGAGCTCTTATTATCTATAAGAGTCTTAGATTTATGATGAGGAAGTTGATAACTCACTCCAAAAGTGAGGTCAACATCTATTTTTTTATTTTAAAGCATTGTGGGACTTTCAATTATGAATCTAAATGATATTATAATTTTGAGTTCTTTCCAAGAAGATTTGGACTATTTTCTATATATTTTCAGAGTACAATCACAGACACTCTAGAGTGTACTCCAATTTTTTTTAAATTTTAAAGCACTGAGACTTCTAATTATGGATCTAATTAGTATTATATCGTTTGAGTTCTTTCCAAGAATTTGGGATGTTTTCTATTTATTTTTTAGAGTACAATTTGTATAGTATCTATTTTTTAAAAAAATTTAAAGCACTCTCACTTACAATTATGGATCTAAATGGTATTATAATCAATTTTGAGTTCTTTCTGAGAGAATTTGAGTTATTTTGCTGTAGTTTTCCAGGAGTATAATATGTACACTCTAAAGTGTACTCCTTTTTTTATTTTTTTTAAAGCACTCTCAGACTTCCAATTATGGATCTAAATGGTATTATAAGCTGTTTTGAGTTCTTTCCAAGAGTATTTGGGCTGTTTGCTATAGTTTTAAGGAGTACAATATGTTTTGGAGTGTACTCCTTTTTTTAAATTTAAATGATGGGGACTTGAATAATGGATCAAAATGGTATTATAAACTATTTTGAGTTTTTTTCAAGAGGATTTGGGTTGTTTTAATATTTTTTCCGAGTACAATCATACTTGTAGAGTGTAATCCTTTTTTAAAATTTTAAAACATTGTGGGGCTTTCAATTATGTATCTAAATGATATTATAATCTATTTTGAGTTTTTTTAAGAGAATTTGAGTAATTTTTGTTTGGTTTTCTAGAGTGTATAATCTGCACACTCTAGATTGTACTCTTTTTTAAAAAAAATTTAAATGATGTGGGGCTTCTAGTTATGGATCTAAATGATATTAGATGCTATGTGGAGTACTATCCTAGAGGATTTGGGATGATTTTTATCTATTCTTCAAGAGTACAATCACACACTCTAGAGTGTACTCTTTTTTTAAAAAAAATTTGAAGCAGAGACTTCCAATAATGAATCTAAATGGTATTATAATCTATTTTGAGTTCTTTTCAAAAGAATTTGGGCTATTTTTATCTATTTTTTAGTATTACAATATGTACACTCTATAGTGTAGTCTTTTTTTTTAAAAAAATCTTTTTAAAGTTGTGGGGGAGTTTAAATAATGGATCTAAATTATATTATAATCTATTTTGAGTTCTTTCTAAAAGGATTTGGATAGTTTTACTACACATTTTTAGAAGTACAATCTGTACACTCTTGAGTGTACTTTTTTTAAAAAATTTAAATGATGGGGGACTTCCAATAATGAATCTAAATGATATTATAAGCTACTTTGAGTTCTTTCCAAGAGGATTTCAGTAGTTTTACTATAGTTTTTTAGGAGTACAATCTACACTGTAGAATGTACTCCTACTTTTATTTTAAAGCATCGTGAGACTTCCAATTATAGATGTAAATGATATTATAAGCCATTTTAAGTTCGTTCCAAAAGAATTTTGGTAGTTTTGTTAAAGTTTTCTAGGAGTACAATCTGTACACTTTGGAGTGTACTATTTTTTTTTAAAATTTAAATGATGGGGGACTTCCATTAATGGATATAAATGATATTATATACTATTTTGAGTTCTTTCTAAGAGGATTTGAGCTATTTTCTACATGTTTTTAATAGTACAATATGTACATTCTAGAGTATACTCCATTTTTTTAATTTTAAAACCTTTGTGACTTAATTATGAATCAAAATGGTATTATAATCTATTTTGAGTTCTTTCTAAGAGAATTTGGGATATTTTTATCTATTTTTTAGGAGTACAATCTGTACACTCTAGAGTGTACTCCTTTTTTTAAAAAAAAATTTAAAGCACTATGAGACTTCCAATTATGAATCTAAATGATATTATAAATTTGGTTTAAGTTTTTCCAAGAGGATTTGGGTTCATCGTTATACATGTTATATAGATTTTCATAATCGTGTGTTTGTGTGTGTGTGTGTGTGTGTGTGTGTATATGCATTGCATGTGAATGCGATAAAATATTGGTGCAATGATGAAGCTGTTATGTCTCATGAACCAATTTTAGGCAAACTCTTTGACACTATTGTTCACAATGAAAAGGAGGCATATGAATTCTATTATGATTATGCATATCAAATTGGATTTAGTGTATGGAAAGATCATGCTAGTTATTGGCAAAACTAGAAGAATTTGAACTTAAAGTATTTCTTATGTGCAAAAGCGATTTTAAAAAAAGTCTTAATTTAAACTCCTCAATGAAAATTGACAGACTCTGGACCAGTTATCTTGTAATGATTAATTAATTTGGATGAGAATTGAAAGGTTAAGAAATTTATAGAAAGTCATAATTATTCCTTAGAAAAGCTGAGTAACCAACATCTTTTAAGATCTTACGAGCCATCAAGGAAGAGAAGACAGTTAAGTCAAGTGATGATAGAATTAGAGCAAGCATGCATTCAACTATCTACCGAGGAAGTTGGCGAGCGGAGAATGTTGGGTTTACAAAAGAGATGTTTTCAATTATATTCAAAAATAAAGAATAACAAGGATTGTGGATGGTGATACTAATACATTAATACAAATTGAGGAAATACAAGCAAAAGATGAAATATTTGCATAAGATGTCTAAATTGATGAGTCATAGTTTAGTTTAATTTTATTTGTTAGTGTTTATTTTAGTTTATTATTATTTTATGGTTTGGTTTAGTTTATTAGTTAGTTATTTTAGTTTATTAGGGTTTAGTTTTAGTTTAGTTATTTATTAGTTTAGTTTTAGTTTATTAGTTATGTTTAGTTTCTTATTATTAGTTTTAGTTTATTTAGTTTATTATTATTAGTCATTTAGTTTGGTTTTAGTTAGTTATTAGTTTTATTTAGTTTAGCTTAGTTATGGTACCGGGGTAGTTTTTTTGAGTGATGGCATGTCAAGGATATATGACTATTTTTTGTGATGTCATAATTTTTAATAAAATTATTGACTCAATAAAATAATCTAGTTTGTGTACATTTTGTTGGAGTTAATCATCATTGTCAAAATATTTTATTTGGAGTAACATTTTTATCCGAAGAAATAATTGAATCATTCAAATGACTATCCAAAATATTTCTCCGGATAATGAATGAGGGGCATCCTTTAATAATATTCACTGATCGATCAAGAAACAATGACGATAACTATTGAAATTGCATTACCTCATACTCGCCATGGATTGTTATGACATATTTCAAGAAAGCTCCTTCAAAACTCTGTTTTAATAGTAATAAGATTGTTGAAAGTTTCTTTTATACATGCATAAGTAAATGTGATTAAGAAGAGTTTGAACAGCTTGGTCTAAGATGCTTAGAAGAGAGAATTTGTATGATCATGCTTAGCTAAGCGCTATATAGAATTAAAAAGCAAGTGATCAATCACATTCGGTAAAGATTCATTTTGCATGGGTATTTTATCACAATGTAATGTAAATGAATAATATATGTGTCAATCTAAACCAACAAGTTCTATCATTGATTATTTTTTGGGATTGGAGAAGATTATGAACACGAATAATAACTATAACTCTTATTGAGTTTTTTCTTGAATAAATAATAATAATATTATTTGTATCCATAATTGCTAACAAAATTACTAATAATTTACTTAGTAATATTTTAATTATGTCATTAATGATAAATTAAATTTTAATCAATTAGTATAAAATATAGTTATTATTTAATTAGTAATTATTAATTAAAATTATGTTATTTTTTAGCTATAAAAAAAAATTGAAACTACCAAATAGAATCAAAGTAATGTAATAATATATTAATAAGTTTTAAAGAATCCAACATTGTATTTTTAAAATTTAAATAATTTTTTTTAAATTAACAAATGAGTAAAAATAATTAAACCAATTAACATTTAAGTTGGTTCATTCATGTATCAAATATAAATAAAATATTATTTATTTATTTAAGTATTGAAATAAATAAATATAAATGATTAAATATAAAATTATTAATATTCTATATAAATATCAAAATATTTAGGCTTAATTTTTAAATTAGGCTATTTTATAAACTTAATTAGGTGATTAGCCATTTTAAAAAAAATTTAAAAATAGGCTATGGCGTCATTGATCACTAAAAAAAAAAATAAATAAAATCACATTTTTTGGCCATATCGACTCATCAGGTTCAAATTTAGCTTAATATCATTGGAAATATAATAAAAAATTATACAACTTTCATGTTAAGAACTTTCGATGAATCTCGTGTGAGCAGATTTTAATTAAAATTACAAAATTGAAGATATTGATCGACTCATTTTTTGGCCATATCGGGCTCATTAGATGTTGGGATTTGGCATGGTTATCGTTGGAAAGATAAAAAAAATTATACTCTATGTTGACAACTTTTGACGAATCTTGATAGTTTTTAAATGTGTGACTTAAGTTGAAAAAATATATATTATGACAATTTTTTTTTTTTTTGCCATGATACAAGGATATATTATTTTTTTAATATCAAACACTCTCATTATATTCTATATATAAAGCGTTTGTTCGTCTAACGTTATGGTAGTGAAAGTTTATGCCTTTTGCTTGTTATGAAAGATACAATATTTAAAGATTGAACAAGAAAACTCAATTTTAACTGAAAAATCTCAAAAGAGGGAAAAGCCATGGTAGCCTAGTAAAATCATCCACTATGTATCTATTTGAGTACAAAATTTTTCGATAATGGGATTACGAATTGATATGAGAAAGACAACAAATGTAGCGGCAATTCAGGTTGTAAATTCTTAAGTAGATGATGGTGAACGGAAAACAACGACGGCGATGGTCATTGATGGAGGCAAGCGAGAGATTGACGATGAGGATCGTATGGCGGTGGTGGTTGACGGCCATTGTGGTGTATGTGCTTGGAGGATCTTCAAGCTTTAGAGATCTCTCCTCCCTCTTGCTTTGGCTCCCCTCATATGAGGAATGAGGAGCTATTTATAGATTGTAAGAGTAGCGTCTTTGTAAGTACATGCAAAATCCGAACCACTCCTCTCCATCCGGATATGATGATTTCTTTGATGTGTATTTTTTGTATTTGAATGCTCAAATGAAGTCAATTATGAAATCTTGGGCTTGTTAGATCAGGCATCGAGGCCTTCGATTTGACTATAAACACTCTATATTTGAGAGCTTTTAACAATTTAATGATGTCCCAAAGTTTTATGATATTTTAAGTGCTTGATCTCGACCAGTTTCAATTTCTGATTAACTTGCTTTTAGCATTAAGATTCATGCTTCGACTAGTAGTATTTTAAGTGTCATATCAAGTTTGAATCTTTCCTCTTCGCGAGTAAAAACTCAATTTATATATAGAATATAATGTGAGTGTTTGATATTATCTCTTGAAGGAAAGATTCTAAATATATAAAAATTCAAAATTAATTTATATATAGAATATAATGAGAGTGTTTGATATTAGAAAAAATAATATATCCTTATATTATGGCAAAAAAAAAATAGGGGTTGTCAGAATATATTTAATTTTCGCAAGTTACATTTTATAGCTTACATACAAAGATTGTCAGTTGTCCATGGAAGTTGTAGAATTTTTCATTATCTTTCCAAGATACCAATACCAAAACTCAACCTAATGTGATATGACTAAAAAATGAGAACTACATCAATATCTTCAATTTTTGCAACTTAAGTCATTTTAAACATTTGCTCGGACTAGATTAATTAAAGTTGTTAACATAAAGTTGTAGAATTTTTTATTATCCAACAATATCAAGCAATCAAAATCGACACGATGGTCATATATCCAAAAAATATTATATTTAATTATTTTTTTTAAAAAAAATTAAAGAGAGCATTAATCATTCTATCGCCTCCCAATATAAAATTTTTTTAATCACCTAATTAAGTTTATAAAATGGCATAATTTAAAAATTAACCTAAATATTTATTTATGACATATAATAATATATATATCAAAATACTCATTATTGCAAATAATTAAGTATCTCTCACATTGTATTTAGATGTGGATTTGATGAGTATTATGCGATCACTAACTTCTTAGTAAGAATAAAGATGAGAGCATCTTCTTTTTTATAATAATTAATGTCTTGATCAAGAATGAAAATTTCTTTGAAGTAATGATATAATTTTTTTATTAAAATATAATTAATTTTATTTTAAAATAAATAATATTTTAATAAACTAGTTATGATAGTTAAAATCAAAGTATCTTGAAAGAAATCCCTTAAATATCAAACTAATTTAAAAACCTATAGTGCATATAATATCTATGCTTCATTTTATTACTATATAATTATTTACAAGATATTATTTTTTGTTAATTGATTTATTTTTATTTATTTCTTCGGCGAGATAAAAAATCACAATAATATTTATGACTTGATTTATAAGCCTAAATTTTAAATATAATAAATTTCAGCGGACTCATAATCCTGTGACGTTGAGTCCTTCAATGCATTTTAGTTTTAAATTATTTTATTTACAACTCAAGAAAACAAACAAAAAATATTTTATTAGAAAATATGAAAAAATTTATAATTTTAAAATCTTTGAATTTCGAAATCACATTTGAAAACCATCTGAAAAATTTTATTTATTTCAACAGAGATTGAATATCTGTTATTATCTTTTTTGAATTTTAAATCAAACTGATAAAATATCTCTGTAAAAGCTCAATTTTGAAGAATCAAGAATCACTTTCTATTGAAAAACGAGAACAATAATATTTATAATTGCTAACTAATAATAATAATACATCTAAGAGATCAAATTAAGCAACAGATTAAATTAAATTCTAGAGCTAAGTTCTAAGAATAGAATTCTTGGAACAGAATAAGATCACTGCGGCAGTGACTACAAAGAATGAAGCCGCAGCAGCTGCAACAGGGTAGATCCATTTCCTCCGTATTCTTCCACCATGCTCGGGCCTAGGAGGATTTGCAGACTTCCTCTTTTGCTCTAAAGATCGAAGTCTTAAATACCTCTCCTCAACTTTGAGCTTTATCTCCTCTTGAATCGCATCCTTCTCTCTATCAAGAGAGAGCAGCAGCAGCCTCTCCTTAACTATGAGCTTAATCTCCTTTTGAACCGCATCTTTCTCTCTATCAAGAGAGAGCAGCTGCATTTCCACGGCATTCAATTCAGGCCGACTCAACCTTCTTCTTTATTACTGCAGCCATCTCCTTGTTCCTGTGCACGGTGGCTTCAGCAAGGGCAGAGGAGATGGAGAGTCTGATAACATCGCACTCCATATCCGCAAGAATATCCTTCTCTGACGTCTGTGAAGCAAACTCAAGGTTTAGCTGTTCAATCTGCTTCCGGAGCTCTTTACCTTCTTTGATGAGTTTGTTATTTTGGGTTTTCTGCAGCTCAAGACGGAGCTGCTCGATCTGTTTCCAGCTCTCTGCCACTTCGTTCTCAAGTTGCTCATTGCGAGTCTTGAGGTTCTCAATTTCTTTGCTACCGGAACTTTCCGCAGCACAGACTTTGGCGGAGACAAGCTTCTTCTTGCCCATTTGGAGAGAACTGTATGAGTGTTTGAAAGGTTTATTCATCTTCTTCTTCTTCCACAACGAAAAGAACAGTTGGGTTGAGTAATTTAGACTGTAAAAAAATCGAATGTCGTGCCCTTTATTTATAGATAGTTTCGGGGAGATGGACGGATTTGTTAGCCGATTATCCTGAGACGACGGTTTAGCATCCGTCCCAATAAAATAAATAAAAAAATCTAAAATTTTGAATTGAATCACACTATGGGAGTTCTGATCAATTATTATTTCTCTACAACGGCCTCTCGCTTCCTCTCCGGCATCTTCGGCTTCCCCAAGCTATTCGGCCGCCGCCTCAAGAGATGGAGATAAGCAATACTAAGCATTCTAATATCTATCATTCTACTTCTCCGGGAGCTTCCTCCTCCCTATTTGTAGGTTAATTCCAGCCGCACCTCAACAGATCGAGATTCGAGATAAACCACACGGAACCAGTAACTACACCTCCCACTTTGAATTTCATTTTATTTTTATTTTTTTTCATTCAAGATAATACGCACATACTCAATACTTACTCGAATATACGTCACACCATTGAAGACAAAGCCCCCAACTGACGAGACCCCTTTGAATCAACCCACTCTTCCTACATTAATATTCTGATATCCACCTCTCCATCTCTCCGGGATTATATATATATATTTATAGAGAGAGAGAGAGAGAGAGAGAGAGAGAGAGAGAGAGAGGGGGGGGCATTGATGGGAAAAAATCTTAATTCTAAATCTTAAGATTATATATATCACATTATATATACTCAATTTGAACTCAAAACAGCCTAAATATTTGCACACTTTATAATGTACTCCTTTTTTCATATATAAAGTATTGTGTACTTCAAATTATAGATCTAAATTATATTATAAGTTGTTTGAGTTCTTTCCAAGAGGATTTAGGTTTTTATTTTCAAGAGTACAATCTATACACTCTAGAGTGTACTCTTTTAAAAAAAAAAAAATTTAAGGCACTATGTGACTTCCAATTATGAATCTAAATGGTATTACAATCTGTTTTGAGTTCTTTCCAAGAGGATTTGAGTTGTTTTCTATCTATTTTTTAAGAGTACAGTCTGTATAGTACAGAGTGTACTCAATATTTTTTAAAATTTTAAAGCACAGTGAGACTTCCAATTATGGATCTAAATGATATTATAAGCTAGTTTGAGTTCTTTCCAAAGAGAATTTAGGTTGTTTTCTATCTATTTTTTTTGAGTATAATCTGTACACTCTAGAGTATGTTCCCTTTTTAAAAAAAAATTAAAGCACTCTCAGACTTTCAATTATGGATCTAAATGGTTTTATTATCTATTTTGAATTCTTTTTAAGAGGATTTGGGTTATTTTTTCTCTGAGTGTACTCTTTTGTGGTGTTTATTTTAGATGTTGTATAGACATCAGATTTGAGGGGTCATTGAAGTGATGTATGACATTTAAGTATGACATATTATCTTGAAAGATGGACATCACCAATGGACTAATCACTAATGAGGACTCCAAGGCATGATTGTCTGAATATAGATTTTTCCTTACTATACATAGATGAATAAAGTAGGGTTTATTTAAAAAAGTTCTAAAGTTCTCTATGGGGCAAGCCCCATATTACATCTATGAATCCCAGGAATACTCGATTAAAGTAAGCATTGTCTCCAAAGATTTCAATGATAAGACTTTTAGTTATATTTGAAAAATCAATTGGGATAGATCAAAAGAAAAGACTTATTATGAAAAGGAGATGAGTAGAGAATGCATGACACTAGGATGCTAGTGAGCATTCCAACTATAATATGGTTGGACTTTATATATTTGAAATTGAAGAGTTATTTTTTTTGAATCTTATTGGATTGTTTAAAGCTTATAATCCAATAATACAAGATTATGGAAATACCTTAGAGGAAATTTATGCTTGTAGCCTAAAGGTAACAACAACCTTAAATTCTAAATCTAGGGAGCTTTGGCATAAGCCAAAGCGACCTAAATCTAAATGAAGATGGGCATATGATTTACCTCCATAGGAGAGAGTAAACCACCCGACTGTTGGACTTATAATTGCTTGGAGTGCCTGATCTTTCTTAGCTTTAAAATCATGTGGTCAAGTCATATGATTTTACAAAATAGTTGGGTTATTTTTATTTAGAAAGAAAACTAAAATCCATAAACCCACTCTATAAACTAGAAATTAATGATATGAGAAATGACTTAGTCTAATGCAAATTTTTCAATTTTATTTGATTTTGACTCTTCATTTTGACAAAAGGCCATAGGATTTTTGTATGCCTAAATATATGTTGAAATGAGTTATGGGTCAAATCAAGGGAAAATAGGGTAAAGCTCTATCGGTAGGAGTTGCTCTAACATGTCAAGCGTTCCCTATATGTGTAAGGACGGAGGCCTTCATTTACAAGAGTGGTATAATATGATATGTATGGTGTGAGACATGCAACATTTAGCTAAGGGGTTGCTAAATCTTTTAGTTATCTTAATTTAATACCCATGCTTTATAGTGAGGTTATGAGTTGCAGAAAATTTTAGTTATGAGTTATAGTTGGATAGAAAAATTAATTTTTTCCTAAGAGACTAATCGGATCCAGACCACCCATTAAAGCATCATTTATTTAAGAAACTATAAAGAAGCATGTCATTTTTATTGCACAATTTAAAAAAAATATCAATCAACTTTATAAATCTAATGAAAGAATAATAAAGGCGGTCGATCGGATAGCGTCAAAAGAGAAGTGGGTAGCCGAGCTCTACCCTTATACAACCCGGTAAATGAAATAATAATTATAATTTATAAATGAAAAGTGCTTTGGAGGACTTCAAATTCAAGTCTTCATATCTCCTTCATTTCCTCATTTGATTTGTTTCTTTTGATTTGGTAGGCTTCAAAGCATCACATGATACTCCAGGACTAAACTTTTTGGCCAATGTTCATCCTGAACCCCCATAGCACTAATTCTAATTCATGATGCAAAATTATATTAAAAATAGGGAAAGTAAATCTATCTACACATGCAAAATAAGTGTTAGCTTAACACACCATACAAATCAAGTAGTTATATGTATAATTTGGACTTAGCCATGCACAGATAAGTCCACATGTCTTAATTTGGATTATGCTTAGGAGTTAAGAAACTTACAAAATAGAGTATTTATATTTATTTTAAGCACCATTTTAAGCACAATCCCCTGAAGAAAATATGATTAGGCTAATCACAGCCTAACATCCAGTCTACGAATCATACACCCTAACATCCAATCTATAATAATACATTATAAAACCAAATACACATCACTCCATGCACTGCCCCAACATAAAGCTAGAAGTTGTGACTTAATTTTAAAGTGTGTGTATTAAGGCTCGTGTGATATACCTTTTAACTAAGCTTTGTTATAATTTTCTACGTATAAAAGGGTGTTTGATGATAAGAAGTTGATTTCACTTTAAATCGTTTAGTTGATTTGAGAATTTTTTTTTAATGTTTTCTTTTATTTTATTTGACTTACACTTAACAATAAAGTGTTATAAAGAAGAAAAGAGAAGATTACTCTCTTTTATCCCAACCTTAAGTCACTTCTAAAGCATATCAATTAGACTTAATTCTCTTTAGTTAATGACTTATTATATATTTTAATTAATCCTAACTTTAGGTTCACTTTAAATGAATTTAATCATTTGAAATGCATCTTAAGATTAATTGAATTAATTACTATCACATGACACATGTGTATTCATTCGTTTCCATCATATGTAACATGCACATGATTAAGTTTTAAGTATAGCTACACATATAATATGTCTTTTTCACACTTAAATAATGGATATGAATGTGTGTATTTAGAGTTTATAATTTTATTTTGATTGATTTATTTTATCATATTAATTTAAAGCTTTATCTAAATTCTTATACAAAAATACATAGAGATGAAATTAAACAAGTACGTGTCATTGTTAACCAAGGAAGTGAGGTAATCAAATGACCTCCTTAGGGTTAACTAAAGCCTCATATTTTTGGGAAGTCCATACTCTATACCCACTTGCATTCAAACATATGTAAATTTGTATACATGAATATAAGAAAGAGATATCCCAATAACATGATTAATTAATTCAACAACTTAATCATGCATGAATTTTTTATAAAAGAATGAGGAGTTCTAATTCCATAATCAAATACACACACATGTATAAGAGACATAAGCTATTTCATGCCATTGTTAACCAAAGAAGTGAGGAAATCAAATGACCTCCTTAGTAACTAAAGCCTTTTATTTAGGATGTGACTAAATATTTGCTTTTCTCAAATACATATGGATGTATACATAACTAAAGGAAGGAAAACCATGCAAAAGTTATATTTTTATTTGATTAAAATATTTATGCATATGGACCAACAAGAGAATGTTGGATGGTGCAGAATGTTGGCCAATAAAAGAGAAGCAAAAGACTAAGTTAAGTGTTACAAAGATGAGGATGCTCAGGTGGATGAGTGGCTTTACTCTTAGGGATAAAATACAAAATGAGTATGTTCGAGAAAAAGTTAGAGTAGCTTCGGTGACAGATAAGATTAGAGAGAGTCGCCTTAGATGGTTTGGCCACATAAAGCGTCTAGTCCAGATGACATTAGGAGAGTAGATGCATTAGATTTGCCTTATGTTAAAAAAAAGGTTGAGGTAGACCTAAAAAGACTTGGTTAATATGTATAAAAAATGAAATTAGTATACTTGAATTAAATGAGAATTTGACACATAATATGACACAATGGAGATGAAGGATTCATATAGCCGACCCCACTTAGTGGGATAAAGGCTTGTTGTTGTTGTTGTATGGACCAAAGTCTTATATAAATTCTAGTATTGAAATACATAAGAATGAAACCAAATAGAGTACGTCTATTATTAAATCGAAAGTGAGGTAATCAAATGACTTCCTTGAAACTAAAGCCTCGTTTCTGGGATGCCCAAGTTATATACCCATTAACATTCTTACTTATGTAAATCAATTGAATGAAAGAAAAGAAACTTTACTTCATACACTTAAACTATAATCACATACATCTCCTATGTATTTATAACTATTCATAGCATATATAATCATTCATTTATCAATTTTGAAAAATAGATTTGAATTTAATAATGATAATAACCACACATATATTATTTTAAATCAACACATGCAAGCTTGACATAAAGGAAATCATTTTATTTAATTAATTTTTGAAAAAGATGAATGCATGAATCAAGTGATATTCAATATTTAATATGATTGAAAAAAATAAAGAGACATAAGCACATAATTTCATTCAATCTAACTAATTTCTAGGGACAATCGTACTAAATAAGCTTATTTAAAATAAATCAAAGTTCCTTAATGTCATTTTCAATCTTATGTTTAATTTGATTTATGAAGTGTGAGAAGAGGGTTTGCTAGTCCTAATCCCATCCCATATTTATAAGTTTATTTGATTTAATGAAAGATAATTAAGCCAATTTTAAGGATTAATTAAGTTAAGCCATGAATTAAATCAATTAATTAAACTCTTATCTATGTTGCCTTAAAGTAATTAATCAAATGATTATGAGCTAATATAATATGCAAATGAATTGAAAGGTAAATAGCAATGAACCTATAAAATGAAAGGGGCCTAATGCAATTAGCTTACAATCATTGGTTAATTAAGCTTAAGGAACTCACTTAATTACTTTCATGATTTTCTCACACATGTGAGCTAACCATGATTTCACTAAACCTCTTTGGGTTATTAAACACCTAAAACTCTACCCATGAATCAATTAAGAAAAATCAGATATATTTAAAATTTTACTTTAATTAATCAAGTCATTAATCCATTAATTCATTTCTCTTTTAATTAGTTGCCAAATTTGATTAACTATCTTTTATAAATGAAATGGGCTTATGGGGAGTAGGTTGGGAAAGAGGTTCCAACCTAATTCCATAAGCCTCTTACTTAACCAAACATGATTTAGTATGATTTGAGTTTCAATTTAACTAATTAAGTCATTAATTAGTTAATAATCTTTAATTATCATTTTGTTGAAAAATAGAAGAAAACTTGGGGAAAGATTGAGGAGGCCCTAATCTAATTCCTTAAGTCTCACCATTGTTAAACAATGATTAAGGGATCCAATTTGTTGATTAATTCTGTTCACATGCTTAATTATCACTTAATTACGTTAAAAAAGATAATTAGGGCTTAAACAATCAATTTTCCCAATTAATCAACCAATAAATTTCAAGAAAAATATGGGAGGCAGAAGTCATCTCCCTAAACGTTCTCAGAAAGTTTGAAATTGATTGGCTAATTAATTAGGAAGTCATTAAACTAATTAAGTTTTTAATTAAACCTTAATTAAGCCAAAATTACTATTCAAAATTAACTAAGAATAATTTTAATGGATACCCCTGTGAAATACCTTTAAAATGAGTCATTATTTATATTTTTTTAGATTTTTCTATAATTAGTTATGAATTATTGAAGCTTTAACCTTAAAAATCTATTAATGAACCTAATTAAAGCATTAATCCCATGGGCGCCATGTGGAATGTTGACATTGCGCGCTTTCCACATGGTGCCATGGGATTAGCTATTTAAGTTGTCACATCCGCACGCTAAGTCAGCTGGCGGCGGACGCGGTATTGATCTCCGTCGTCCGATCTTGGATTAGACGGCGTAGATCAATCCCATGGCATAAAAGGAGAAAATTGAGGAAATTTAACATGATTTGATCAAAGCCGTCCATTCCAATCATGCGGAACAGACTGTCTGTGATCCTTCTTCATACAAGTGACGAACAACGGAGCCCATCCACCATGGATCACTCAATCTGAGCTAACCTGAGCTCAGATTCACACCAAAATCAACCCACACCTTCGTGTGAGGGATCCACAAGGATCCAACGGCTAGAATGGGTCACATGTAAATTTTTTTCACAAAGGACCAAGGAAAATTTCATATATCTACAATTTTGAGGAATTACGTCGCCAGAACTTAAGACCGATGGATGTAGTTTCGTCTAGTAGAGATGAGGTCCTATTAAGCAACAATTGGATTGGTTCCACCCGGATTGCTCGGAATGCCAAGGATTGAGCTTTAGAGCTTCGGTCTTGATCGAAGTCTCTCCTCCGATGGCTTTGAAGCTTGTGAAACAACTTGGGTGGCTTCGACGACGTGCATGGAGGGTGTGTGTAAGAGGAATTGAAGTTTGGTTGAGAAATGAGCAAGCTTGGATCGATTGAGCTCCCATCTCGGTTACTGCATTAAGATTCAAGGAAGGCATGTAATCACTTTGGGAGGTGCTAGGGCATTTTCTTTCACTCTTAGTAGCTCTCACAAATTGAATGGTGTGATTTTCTGTGAGAATTGAGGGGGTATATCCCTCGATTTGCTAAGGTGGACAGACGAGGTTGCCTCCCATTTCTTGGATGGCCAGCCACCATCAAAGCGTTGGAGGGGTCTTAATTGAGTTCACTTGGCTTGGTTTGGTTGGAGGAAGGAGTGAGAGGTGGCTCAAGGCTTGATCTTGGCTTATCTCTTTTCTTGGATCCTTTAGTTTCTCAGTTTGCATGGGAGGTGAGTTAACTCACATCCCTTTGGTTCATGGCAAGCCTAGCCCACTTAGGGTGGGCTAGCTGGCTTAAGTGATCCTTCATTTGGAAGCTTGATGGGCATTGGGATGAGAGGAGGCTGAACTTTTCCAGAGGAAAGAATCTAATGTGAGAGGATCCATGGAGGATTTATAGTGGGCTTGGCTCCAAATGTGGTTGTGTTGATTTTGGGCTGACCTAGGATGGGTTTGAGTCAGGTTAGGTCAGCCTCCAAAGTCTCATGGGTTGGTTTTATGAGTTTTGGTTCAATTGGGTCATATGGGTTCATATTAGATCATGTTAGGTTAGGTTGACCAATTGATCAAATTTGGTTAAACCAAGGCTTGGATTAAGTTCAAATGATGATTTGGAGGGTTTTTGTTCAAGTGGTTTTAATTAATTTGACATAGGTTTGATTTTGGCTCATTTAGAATCAAATGAGTCAAATGGGTCAAGTTGACCAATTTGACTAGATTGATCAAATTGAGTTGGGTTAGGTGTTGGTTCATGTTCAATTGGTAAACTATATGTTCGGTGTTTAATGTACTGTTTATAATTTAGTTTACTTTTGTGTTATTTAGTTTACTTTTGTCGGTGATGTCATGAATTTATGATGTATGTTTCTTTGTGGAATGTCTTTTACATTTTTCTACTTATTGCATTATTTATTTTACTACTATTTTTGTTGTTGTCTTACTACATTTCAATCTCTTAGTAATATTACTTAGTTTACTTGTGCTAGGCTATTGTACTAAGCAATGATGTTTTGAATATCTTTACATGTTAGTCTCGCCGATGCATCTATTTTTCTCACGCTATGTTATTTCTTAATACTATAATGCATGTAATTATGCTTTGTTATACTTTATTGCCCGGTTGTAATACATAACTTATTTATAGGAATAATGTTTGCTGAAGACCCAGTACGCCCCACACGTAGGAGGCGACGGCGCACAGAGGAGATTGTTGTAAACTACAACCCCCCACCAGCCGAAGTTCACCAGACTTACATCGCTCAGTGGGAGAGCCGACGTGATTCAGTTGTGGTGGTAGATTCATTCCAGCAACATGGTGAGCCAGCGATCAACCGATACATGAGTGATATCGGTCTTGGGCTTCACTCTACATGTTGAAAGCACCAACAATTCCCCCGGACACTTATTACCCTCGAGCACTAGGAGAGCGGTTAATGGTAAGTTTATTTATTACATAAAATTTTTTGCTTATATATAATGATCTAATCTAAACTTTCAATGCGGCGTGAGCACATCAACGAGGATGTATTCCGGCATTATTTTGGAAGATGAAGACACAAAATTTTAGCATTCTATTAATCAGCACGAGGAGTTGTGTAGAGAGATGTGGTGCAATATGCATTTCTCTAATAGTAAGTGACACGACATTCGGTACTTCATCATCGTCTGACGGATGACTATGGATCTTTGGTCCTTCCTCTGCGCATGGTGGGACCTCTACATATACATTCTCACAGTCATCGTAGTATTCATATCAAGAAACTATGTGGACTCAGATGCATCAGTGGCAGGCACCAGTCCCTCCCATATATGGAATCTCGTCATTCCATATGATACCCCCGTATGGAATGTACCACGGTTTTCGCTCCAGCTTGCATTGTACTTTGTGTTACATCCTTAGGTTACTCGACAACCAAGAAGGTTGAGGAGGAGGCGACATCGAGCATCATCTACAAGCCGGCCACTACCACCATCACATTACACTCCCGATAGTGATGCGATTCTGCCACACATGCATCATTGGCGATAGTCCTTGTCTTTATTATTTTTGTAGATAGTAGATACCATTTAGTTGTAGTTGTACTTCAGTTATTTTGGTTATTCATTTTGTTTTAATGTTGTATGCTCATTACCTATTTATTCTTTGTTGTTGGTTAGTATTTGCACACAATAATGATTAATCTACTCATTCTTGTTTTGGTTGGATTACAACAAAGATCACTCTATGTTCATATCTTGCTTTAGTTCTAGATGTTCTTACTACACATTTACAATAGGTTGTACTGCACATATCTTCTTGCTTTAGTTTTGGATGTTCTTACTACACATTTCCAATAAGTTCACAAAGAGCTGCAGTTGGACAACACTCGTCCTTGCATTTGCAAAAACTGCAGCATACCGGGTCTCATTCGTAGTTTTTGCTCAACATGAAAGTCGTGGAGAATTTTGTCATAATTCCAAAAATACTAAGATCACATGATTACGATGTTGGATGAGTCCGATCTGGCAAATACCGCGGGCGGTCCTATATTCCAACCACGGTTTTCGAGCATTTGCAAAATGCGCTTCTTGAGTGGCTTTGGTTTGGTTAACATAAAAGTCATGGAAAATTTTGTTAGAATTCCAACGATACTAAGCTTGCACAATTTCGATGCCGGATGAGTCGGATACGACCAAAATACCACGGTTGGTCCGATATTCCAACTAGGCACCTCAATTTTTTGCGAGCATTTGCAAAAAAATCCGGCATACCGGGTCTCATTCAGTTTTTCAGCATAAAGTCATGAGGAATTTCGTTGATTCCAAGCTTGCTTCGATTCTCGAAGCGGATGAGACGTCACAAAATCGCATCGAACTTTTTTATTTTAAAATTAAGCGGATATGGGTGGTGGCGGCGGCGATGATATCACGTCCGTCTGGCAATGATGTGGATGTCACGTCATTGTCAGTCGCACATTGAACGGATGACTAGGCCTATTTTTTAATTTTTTTATGCCTAATTATATAATTAAACTTTTAATTAAGCGTATTTTACAAATTTAGCCATTTAAGAACTATATGAAAAATTTTATTTATTTCAACAGAGGTTGAATATCTGCTATTATCTTTTCTAAATTTTAAATCAAACTTGTTGCGTACTAGAAAATCAGTTACGGTAGAATAAAAGTTTATGCCTTAGTTTTGTTGCAGAATCCAGCACACACACAGATGTTTGAAGAATTAATAAGAAAACTCCAGAATTTTTTACGTGAAATTCTGGTGGTTGATGACAATGATGATTGATGGTGGCGACGACGGCGGCTGGCGGTAGTCGGCAGCGGCAACCGGCGACGGTGGTCGGTGACGGTAGTCGACGGGGATGACCGGCGGAGATGGCGACTATGGTTGACGGCTATATAAATCCAAACTCTTTTAAGTGATCTTGCGAAGAAATCATTCAGTGAGATAGTGCAATAACCATTATTAACATTATCTAAACTTAAGAGATGAATGATTTTTGTAATAACCAAATATTCAAATCCATGCAATATTGCAAATCTAATTACAAATTTATTAAAATTCAATTCAATTTCGTACAATGTAGGACCTCTACAATACCCACTTATCACACAAAATATTGAGGTACTATTCTATTTTAACTATACAACTACTTTAAAAATTATATTCTCATCAATATATCTAATCTTATGGGATTATTTTTAAAATAGGCATATTATTAAGTGTAATTAGCAATTTAGGCATAAAATTTTTTTTTATGAAAATAGGCCTAGTCGTCCGTTTGACGGACGGATCTAATCGTCCGTCAGCGGACACTAACGTGAACCCGTGGCGCCCGTCATCCGTTTGACGGTCAGCTCTGATTTAAATTTTTTAAAAAATGTGTAATCAGTCTCGGGCATAGATTTTCTAGGTACGACTAAATAAACAAATCAAAACAAGAATAGCGGTATGAAAATTTTCCCATGAAGGACACTTTAGTGGCTTATGCTCATTGACATTCAAGCCTCCTACTAGAAATAAATATCACACGGCATATCTTGTTTATGCTTTATTGATTCATGATATTATGAGAAAGAAGATGATCTATATGCTTTCAATAAACATAAGAGAAGCCTCGGTTCAAACTACAGAAAGTATCCAGGATGCTATATTTAGGCTAAACAATGATGTTTTAACATACATAAATTTGCCGGTTTAAATAGGAATGCAGGTTTCTCAAGCGAAATAACTCATGCCATAAAACATGAATACAAAATAACCTACATGAAAGGCAACTTAATAAAGTCCTTCATGATGCAAGTTAGAAATAATAAAGTTAGAAGGTTCAAGCAAAAGGTACTCTAAAGCTAAGAACGATAGCATCACATACCGTGAGATTAACACCAAATTGCCTTCCACATGATAAATGAAATACATACATAAAATGAATAAATTATTTCTAGAAAGAAAATAACAAAAATAAAAGGTTTACTTGTTTCATATAATAACCACGAAGTACACATACAACAAAATATAATCCCGTATAGGCAGAATATAATAGTACATCTGACTATCTCTGATGATGCCTACGATGCGGTATCACATCACTACCGGGTGTATAATGGGCGGTGGGTATTCGTGGCCGGTCTCGGCGATGCTCCAGTGGCGGTCCTCGTTCACTTGCTTTCGGATGGTTGTTGCGTAACATGATACTCCATACGGGGTGTCATATGGAATGAGGAGGCCCATCAGGAGGAACGGTTGTTGCAAGGGTATCTATGACCACATAGATCCACAGTACGAATCTGTGGTCGTGTGTATATGTAGATGGTTCGACCACTGGTGGAGATGATGGACCAATATCCATCACCGGCCCATCCCGGCTGCGGCGAGGTACGGAATGCTTAATGTCCCGTCCGCTATCGAAATATACATGTTTATGTGCAAGTCCCTGCACAACCCCTCATACTCGTTGATTGATTCTTTGAATCTACTGTCATCCTCCCAAAATAGCGAATATATCCTCAATATTGATATCACGCATTGACGAGCGTATTATGATGTAATTAGAAAAAAATGATTATCACAGTTAAGAAATGCCAGCTTACCATGAGTCGATCTCCAGGAGCTTGAGGGTAATACGTGGGTGTGTGGGTGCCTTCGGCATATATAGTGAAGCCAGACGATACCATCTCATGTATCGATTAATGGCGCACCCCCACCGGGTAGAGTCTACCACAACAACTC
Source organism: Cymbidium sinense (assembly GCA_021442155.1). Classification (NCBI taxonomy): domain Eukaryota; kingdom Viridiplantae; phylum Streptophyta; class Magnoliopsida; order Asparagales; family Orchidaceae; genus Cymbidium; species Cymbidium sinense. The sequence goes on from CM038224.1 coordinate 133,469,413, forward strand.
TGCTCTCCCATGCGCCAATATATGTCGGTGGTAAAGCGACCCAATCCATGTCGCTTTCCTTCAACCATCCACTCGCCAGAAGACTCTACCGGTGCAACCTCAGTCATAGGTGGAAGGCCGAACTGCCTGAGCACACGATCGGGTAGGTGCCACTCAACTCATTTCCAACTAATCAGGGGTACTCTAGCCAACCATATGTCATCCCCATGTAAGCATATATCTGCGACACGTGCACGGATCTGAACTCCGTATGGCTCCCAGATCACCTGTGTTGTTTGAGATGAATATTAGGGTTGCTATTTACATACAAAAGTTGTCCCAAAAAATGCACTTACAAAAAAACATACCTGACTCTGCAGTAGGCCATCTAGCTCGTCTCGATAAACTCTAATATGGGCTGGCGTCACCTCTCGGACAAACCCTTCATTCCAGCGACAACCCACACTGAGCCCATCTATGTCTGTCGGGTATGGAATATGTAATGTCGGTCTGCCGACATGAACATGCTCCCCACCATAGAGTAGCATAAGCAAACCATTATTGCGGCGTTGCCTCATGGAGCTCCACGTATAAATGAGCAAACCCGCTCTAATGAGAACTCTCACGAGCGTGTCAAGATCCTCCCGGTGAGGCGGTGTAGGTGAATCTCAGAACGCGAAATACGGCATAAGGAAGCGACCAATGCAAAAGAATGTAAGCTCGACATGCATGCTAAAGCTGAAGCTGGCATCTAAGTAAGAATCCTGTCGTACGCAACCACCGTAAGGGCAAACAGGTCTGTGCGTGCGCTTGCCCCATTCTGAACTCTGATGTGATGTCAGGCTGGATCGGATCGTGATAGACAGTGTGTGGCTCAGGATGTGCTCCTATCAACTCATCGCGACAATCAGCCCGCGATGCCGTCGCCTACAACATTCTCCCAATAATGGCGGTATCTATCGAATCGAGATCATAGCAACATCCTACGGTGTGGTCATCATCGCCAATGGGCAAATGGAATGAATTGGTGCGAGAAGACCACCATTCCGAATCTTTGTGAAGGTGGTGATCTGAATGTCTTGCATCAGGATCAATCCAAGCTGTCGTAAAGGCGGTCATGAATCTAGGGCGATTCACCGCCACTCTTTGAACATAAGCGCGTGATGACATATCGAGCGAAACACGCACGGTATGAAATTATATTTCAGTAAACAGAAAATATAAGAAAAACCAATACACACAGCTTGACTTACAAAATCTTACCAGGTCAGGATGTGCTGCTCTGTGCCGACCACGTAGTGCCGCTATACTAGGGTGGACTTCAGCCGGCACAGGCCCGTAGTCCACTACAGTCTCCTCTGCACGTCTTCGCCTCCTGCGTGCGGGGCGAGCACCTTCTTCGGCAGACATCCTACCTATAACACAGACAAATCAATTAAATTCAAACTAATTGACATGAAAGCTTTAGTAATATAAAGATAGATTCAGTGGCTTTGAAATAATCATCCCAACGTACGATCAGTGCTCCACATCCCTAAACATGGAGAACAAATTATGTAAACACGGTTGCTTTGCTGAATACAAAAATTTTTAGAGCAATATTTCTGAATTTAAAAACTGTTAGAAACAAGCATCACCCTCTTGCATATGCCATACCAAATATGTATACTTACAAGATTTAAGAGAGAACAAAATAGATTCATGAATTGTAATCCTCATCCTAAATATTCACACCCAAATACGTTAATGATGTTTTACTTCCAATTTTCTACAGCAACTAACCTCAATCTACTAATTCTTTCTTACTTTACTTTTTGCAATTACATATAGCTAATTACACAACCACCCAGAACTTAATGTTTCCTAATTACACATATAGCTAATTACATATAGCTAATTACATATCAACAAGTTTGAGAAACATCGAGATGAATAAGGACCTGCTACAATGAAACAGATTGCTACAATGAAACAATGAGACCTGTAAACAGATTGCATCAACATGTAGAAAGAGTATATGTACATAAAAGACTGAAAATCAAAGCGAACTCAGAAACTACAGCATAAAGAAAGAGTGTATGTACATAAAGACTGAGATGAACAGAGATGCACAGATGACTTCATAATTCTTCAAAGACTACAGACCAAAAACAGCAATGATATTCGTTCCGGCTCCATGCACGAACGAGCAAAATCTGCTGCGCGTTGGGCTGCAGTCGGCGTGTTCGACCAACAGGAGAGTCGTTGAGAAATCCGTTCCGGTTCCAACAATATGAATTTCGCTCCATTCCGACACCGTTTGACAACGGTACGCGGGATTTACGCTGGCTGCGTCACATTTCCTGCACAGCGCAGCAGATAATGCACGAACGCGCGAAATCTGCTGCGCTTCGGGCTGCAGTCGGTGCGTTCAACCAACATGAGAGTCGTAGAGAAATCCATTCCGGTTCCGACGATATAAATTTCGCTCCATTTCGACACCGTTTGGCACGATGCGGGATTTCGCCCGGTGCAGAAAATGTAGCAGCTGGCATAAATCCAGCGTTACGGTGCCAAGCGGTGTCGAATGGGCGAAATCTCGTCGGGAGCAATTTCTCCGACATGACCGAATCGCCAACTGTGGCCCGACGGCGCGGCAGATTTCGCGTTAGTGCATTATCTCTGCACTTGCGAAAAATGTGCAATGCGCAGCGTACCGTGTCAACGATAATGAGCGAAATTCATCGTTGACGAACAATTCTCGACTCTCCTGTTGGTCAACGCATAACTAAACCCGACGCACAGCAGATTTCGTGCGTTCGTGCATGGAGCGGGAAAGAATTTCATGGGATCTCGCTGAAAATCAAAGCTAACTCACAAATCACAACATAAAGAAAAGAGTGTATGTACATAAAAGCTATATCAATAAGTTGGTTAATATTCATAAAGCAGCACGAGCAATGAAGCTTTTAGATAACACTATCCGTTAGATAACACCCGTTTGAGAATTATGAAGTCATCTGTTTTTCAAGAATGACTTGATTGAGAATGTGAATTGCATATTATAACTACTTTTCAAATTCTATCCTTGGGATCAATCCTGTAGGAAAAGTAGGTCAAGAACAATTCAAAATAAAAGAATCAGACATAGGAAATCAGATTTATATAAAATTATATGAGACATAATAATTAGTTCTTCCTTGACAATTTATGTTATATACTTTGGTTCATGGATGTTGAACTATTTGAGTGCAATAAAAGTGAGAAAACAAGTATTTTTATGGTAAGTAATCTCATGTATCAACATAAGATTTGGATATATATTACCATAGATCATGGGTTTGAAGTTTGATTATATTTACATTTGTCAGAGTTTGCAAAATTTACTCAAAGTTGAAAATTGAACTTTTTATTGTACACACACATACATATGTATGTATATATATAGATGCATACATATATGTATATAGATATGTATATGTATGTATATGTTTATTATATATATATGTATATATATATATATATATATATATATATATATATATATATATATATATTCCATATCTATTTATTATGAAAATGTTGATATTGCATTATTAAAATTTATTCAATTGAAATCATATTAGTTTAGTTTGGAAATATAGCAAACAAGAAAATCATTGAAACTAAAATACTATTTGAAGACCACTTCAATTGAAGTTTGAAAACCTTAGTTTAACCGTATGAAAGTGCAGGATCTAAAGTTTGAAAATCATTGAAACCTAGTTTAACCTTGGCTTATCAAATCTTTACTATGGAGGAGAACAGTTTTCCAATGAGCTTGATTTTCGTGTGATTGAGGTAGTTGATTGTACAGTGTCTGAGATTCCATCAATCCCCATAACATTGAATGGTTTAGGTGTGGTAAATGCAAGTAAAACTAATGTTGGGGACCTAATTTTATCCATTAAACTATATATTAGCATTAGAGACCCTTGGCTAAGATATATTACATTAATTATAATGTCGAAACTTAGGATTACATAGATATAGTGACAGAACAATTTATCCATAATGTACAATTAGCTCACACTACAACGTTGCTCTATTATGACCACTATTTTTATATAAACTACAAGTTCGATTACTTATTGTGGTATTTTCATCCATAGTATTTCGAATCACGATAAGGCATTAATTGACGACTTCCTCTTGATATCGGTGGGGTGTACTGGAAGTTCCCGGCGGTGATGTGTTCGGCCACTCATCCGCGATCGGGATGACATGAAAGCGTTCCCTCGTATGTTTTCGGTAGTAGTCCAAGGTGTAGTAGGCGACCGCGTCAAGCGTGGCTTATATACTGCCTAACAGAGAAATGGCGTGAGGACATGGCATGTGATAAGCTTGTGTGCGCATGTACATCGAGACATATGATTCTCATACAGCTCCACCTTGTATGTTATGTTGTTGGAAGCAAAAACTTGGTACTCATTATTGTTAATTCGTGTATCAGGAAATCTCCTTGCCTCGTGTTCACTACTCTGCAAAGTTGCCTTAGTCGGGGAGAGAACATGGAGTCGTCTTTGGTTCTCGATGTTCTTTGAGTCAGGCGTTTCATGATGTAGCGACTATGTTATAATATATTAGAGAGGATGCACGAATTGGCAAACGCGTGCTCTCTTAAGTACTTTGTTGAAGCATTCGGCATTTGTAGTCATGGTGCCATACGTACCCATCAGTTAGAGACCAGCGATGTACATCCCTTCTACAATCGTAGCCTCTGTTTGATGTTCTTGATATCAGTCATACACCTTTTAAAAATGCGTATATCATCAGTATTACCCGCCACATACATTTTTTGGCATATGAATTCAACGTCTCCGATTCCAAGTTGTCTAACTATTTTTTGAAGTTTTCTCGCAAATGTCTTAGGCAAAAGCGATGTGCAACCCACGGTAATATCTCCCTGCAGCCCCGCACCAACCCCGCGTGCCGGTCAGAAATGATGCACAAATCACCTCTTGTACAGATCAATGGAACCAACTCTTATAGTGTCCGTATAAACCAACACCACGACTCAATACTTTCTGATTCTACTACTGTAAAGGCAAGTGGAAATAATCCGTTGTTGGCATCAATTCCGACTGCAGTTAGTAGAGTCCCCCTGTACTTACCTAGGAGGAAAGTCCCATCCAGACATAAAAAGCGACGATAATGAATTGAAGGCTCGAAGGACCAGAATAATCATTGAAATCGGTATGACTCTGACGACTGTACTCTGTAGACCGATCCTGGCATTGCTGAGCATATAGCAGACATGAATTTCTCCAACGATCGGTAAGATTCCTCCCAACTTCCGAAAATAACCTTCAGTGCCTTGCGACGTGCATCCCAAGCTTTCATGTACGACACTCGTATGTTAAATTTTGACTCAATCGATAATCTCTCGGGCTTTAAATCAGGATATGGCCTTTAATTGCGGGTTGAATGAAATAAGCGATAAACTATGTTGTACATTTCATGTCCGGCGAACTGAATGACTACATGTATATGTCTTGCCAATTCTCCATGCCTCTAATCTCTTACTTGAACTTGCATGTAAGCACCACGCAAGGTGTAGCTGTTATATTGAGTGCACAATATGGTGAACTTGGATTTATTTGAGTAGATCACATAGTCGGCGTTGTTTATGATAGACCAACCACACGCAACAATACGCTTCTTATCAGAAAGCACATTCCTTCATGCGGTTCATCACGGAATGCAACTTTCAAGTACAAAGTTGACTCATCGAAGGCATCAAATGTTAGCTCTTCATCCCATTCTCGGTTGTTTGAGCATGGCCATTATACTCATTGTTAGATGCAGTACTCTCTGTTTGGCTTGTTCTAAGTAGTCCCTAATAAGCTCTCGACCTTGCTAGATGGATATTTGCCCCTTAAAGAAGATTCATCACGCATCCTTTATCGCCCTCGCCTCATCGCCGGTGCTTGTTGCATAAGGCATGGTTTCATACCCGCCACTACGTCACCGACATCACGCTGGTGCGAACTTGTGACGGTACATTACGTAGGCGCGATACGTCGCTTCTGGCGGCGGTTTCAAATCAAGTGTGATGAATTCATCACTAATTGAAGCTGATGCTCATGAATGACAACATCTCTTTCCTCACAATTTAACTCCTGAACTTCAACATAAATTACTACAGGTTGCACCGACGTTGCGTTGAGTACCGATTCACATACCGTCAATAATATGTGTAGCGATAAATCCGGTACCAATAGGAAACCGACTATAAGATTAACACATGACTTTGCATGGCTTCAATGATCTCATGATTCGCTTTTGTAACCCAGTTAGTCGCCGCGGGATCGGGTGGTCGATTTTTCCACCAATGTAGGTGGAAAGAAATTATCAATACATTCATTAGCCATCATAATAAAGAACTATGCGGCAATTTACTTCGTAAACTAACAACAACTCCAACCGGTAAGAATTCTTCCTCTCCGCTTTGGAGAAAAATATTTCAAGATATCTGATTGCACATTGTAGTTGGCGATATTTTGCAAACTCATAATTCTCCTTAATTTACCTACTATTTTAGGAGTAACTAGAGATTTATTGATAGTTAAATCATAAAATATATAATTATTCATCTTACAGTTTAAAAATCCACAACTAATTCAAATCAAAGCATAAAAATAAAAACTAAAATTCAGAGAACCAAATTAAAATCTACAATCGGTAAAATATAAAATTAAAATTAAATAATTAATACTTTAATTACCATAATTAAATCATCTTTATTATAAAAATAAAATATATAAAATTTAAATTATATCCAAATAACTCATAAATTTAATAGATACATCTACAGCAATAGTAACCCTTGGAAAATTTTCATAAAATATTAATTACATTGGTATATATTTTAAAATAAAAATAATTAATTATTATTTTTTAATTAAAAATACTAAATAATATAAAAAATAAATTTTTTAAAATATCTAAAATGTTTTCCTTACTATCCTTAGATGAAATATTTAGTCATTATTACAATTATTTTGACATTAATTTAATTTTTCTTAGAAAATAATTAACTAAAAATATACCAAATAATAATTAATTCTAAAAATTCACCAAAATTTCATGAAATATCCTTAAGGTCCTTCCTGATCCTAAGAAATAATTTCATGAAGTTTAGAATGATTAGGTCTCTTGATTGAATTTCAAATAAAGATTTTATTTATATTTAATATAATATTCAATTAATTTACTCTTTAATTCAAATGTTAACTTTTTTTATTATTTTTGGCATTCTTAAAATTAATTTGAATTATTTTTGTGGCTTGTTTTAGCTTTATATATATATATATATATATATATATATATATATATAAATAATATTTTAATCCCAAAGTGAAAGTAACTTAACTTGGTTAAATATCATCTCACATGAAAACTCCATTATATGAAAATTCGATCCATTATTTAAACAAATTGAACAGTTTAAATTTATGAACTATCTGAAGCTAAACATGAATAATAAATTTTTCTAATAATTTGAATACAGTCAAATTTGAATTCATAAATTTTACATCACAACTCATTTTATTATTATTATTCTTTAAATATATATATAATGCTTCAAAATGATCAAAAGATAAGTGCTTTGCATTCGGAAAAAATACAAATATAGCAAAATAATGGGATTTTGCTAGATCTATCACAAAAGATCTATCACGTTCGCATTTAGAAAAAATTACCTTAATCGGACAAGCGAAGAAATATCCCATTTAGGCGGTGGCGCGCTCGACGGATGGCGGAGCTCTCCCTTGGCCCGTGACCTCCCACCAGCGGCGTGCTTGAAATCCCGTGGAGGGGTAGCCGGTTGGGAGGAAAGACAAAAAAAAAATCGCGCGGTTTGTTTGCCGAAATAGGGGCGGCGACCTCTCCTTGGCGGCGAGCTCCCCCGGTGGTGCCCGGTTCTTTGAAATCTCGCGGCCAAGCGGAAGGGCGATAGCGGAAAGCGACAGCGGCAGAATAGAAAAGAAAGGAAATGGGCTCGGGGTCACGGGTTTTCCATAAAGGTAATGAGCGGTCGTCCATCAAGCGGACGGCTGGCGCTGATGCGTCAGCCGTCGTCCGTTGTGGACGGCTGGCGCGAGCGATAACGGTCGTCAGATCAAACGGACGGCCAGCGCCGGCGTGGGCGCGTCCGCATATCGTCATCTGCGACGGCCATTTATTTCTAAAAAAATTTTCGTCTAAACTTCTAATTACAATTAAGACTAAGCCGATTTTAAAAATAATCCCCTAATCATATTCAAAATCGAACAAAGGTATTTAAATTTATCATACCTAGAATCATTTTTAAATAATATTAATAATAATAACTAATATCATAATTATTAAAATCATATATAGTATATACTTTAATATTTATTCTATTAATTTTAAGATTATCAATCTTTGAAACATTTGATCGACTGTATTGATATACCAAAGCCAGATTGTAAAGGAGAGCATTTACTGGCCCAGCGTCCAACGAGAAGTTGATAAAAGTCCAAAACAATTAACAGAACATTATCTGGAAACAAATTTATCGAATGCAACGCAACGATAACACTAAATTGTCCCACAATATGTACTTAAAGCTGGTATGGCTACCATATAAATTGACTCGCTTAAAAAATAATAGCAGTTCAATCACGTGACACAGAACAACGCAACGCAACCTCGTTCTCCTTCCCCGACAGCCCAACCGCAGGTACTGCTCCTCAAAACTCAAGCCGCAGCCCCCTTTTTCCCTGCTTATCTCCAGCCCAATCACAAGCTTCCCTCTCAGCCGAAATCCACTACAGTATCCGTTGAAGGCTGAATCCATCCCGTCTCCCCTCATCTCTCGTTTACAGAACTCCTAATGATTTAGCTTTGTCTGAATCCCGTGAATGCATATGCCAACTGGGCTTTGTGAATCCGGCTTTAACAATGCAAACTTGCTTTTTGGGATGCCATTTTGCTGGATTTCAGTAAAAGCCCTTGCTTGAATTTTATTACTAAACAATCTTATAATCCTTCTTAACAGCCTCACATTCCTCCCTCGTACCCAGCAGCACACTCGCCTTCCCTTCTGCGACCTAGAGTATAGCTGAGACTCTGCCATCAGGCAGATTCCTCTCGGCAACTACTCTTTTCCCCAGTCGAGAGGCAACTATGTCATAAGATGGGTTCTCCTCAGCACTATCTCCCGCAGCTATTTTGTATCCCATATTTGATTGGAGTCCAATTCCCTTTGCCGCATCCAAGAGAGAACTCCGCATCAAGCAGGTTCCTCTCGGTTTCCGGTGTTTCCCCCACCTGTTCAACTCAAATAATCAATCCTATAATCTCTCATATTCAATTCTTTCTAGCCAAACTAATGCAAAATTATTATTATTGCTGTTGTGGATGTGTGGAAATGGTTGAATGTATATATATTGCATTGTCTTGATTTTTTTTTGCAGACTTGAAGGCTTCGTCATGCTCAAGATAAAAATTTAAATGTTTCAACAACACCTCATTAAGGTGTGATGAGTTGGCTCAAAAAAATTATTGATGCAGCCCCCTATCAATTCTTCAAATTTTGACTAAATTTTAGACTTAGAAAAAAAAGGAGAAGAATCAAGATTCATCTAAAAGAAATCAATCACATCAAAAATAAATAATATAAAATGAAATTTGAATGTGTAGAAATTGCATATATATTTACTTTTATGCGGTGATAGAAACCGTTATGCTCATCGGGCATAACGGGATTAATCAGGTGTTTCAAAACACCAACCGTCATACTCATTAGGGCGTGACGGGTAGGACAAAATTATTCCAATGTAGCCCTACTACATGGGGAATCGAATCTTGTCAATCTTTAGAAATTTTTACTAAATTTTGGACTTAAAAAAGGAGAAGAATGATAAAATCAATTCAATCATTTATGCTTATGTGCATCCAAGCTAATGAATGTCGTCAATGTTAATTAAAGTTATTGAAAGATATATATATTCAACTCCATATAATGTGATTGTAGGCATAATCTTCTATGCTTGAAATAGAGTTGATAAGGTCTAAATGATCAACTTTTAAATGAACTCAAATTATATTAGATTATAAGACCAATCCTATATTTGTAATAGAGTTGACAATGTGTTATAATATCAATTTTGTAAAAAATTTAAATTACACATAAGTCATGTAATCCTCTACTAGTAAATAAGTAGAATTGATAAGTCTATGATATGAGTTGAATGAAGATATCAACTGGAGGGGTAATTATTATTAAAATATTTATGATATTATATTCAATATTCTCAAATTTAAAATACTCGAAATATAAATCTAGATATGATCCTCTATTATTAAGTAATAATTGATAAAATGAAATAATAAACTAAATGATTAAGCGACTATATAGATGATAGGCTGTTGATTGAAAAATCTCAATTGGAAGAGATATTATCATCAAAGATACTTGAGCTCTAAATTAATTCATCATAAAACTAAATTTCAACTAAGTAAATATCTAAACTAAATAAAATGTATCATTTAAATACTTAAAGTAAACAATTCATCCACTACCCATCCACCATCGGTTTGTTGGGATGAAAGAAAACTCTAGCTCATAAAAGTTAATGTCAAGTCAAATAAATCACTATATTCAAACTCAAATAATTTCATGCTAGTAAGGCGTGGCGTGTCATCACAGTCCGTGGTTTGGCCATAAGTTTACTTATGATGCGGATCACGAGACCCGACGGGTGGTTGCCACTAAATGACATGATATTTCTGATCATGTAGCCCGTATGTTCCACAAAAAATCAACCCTTTGAGTTATGAATCATAGGACATATTTAATAGGCAAAGCCTTTTGTTAGCAAGGTGGACTTAAGCTTCTCCAGACCACAAATTGAGGATTACTTGGGCGGCGTAACTCATGATTCCTGACAAGGATCCTTTAATTTTACTATTTATAAAAGATCAAAATAATTTTAAATCAAATAAAAAGATCAATTTATTCTCTTAATTATTTTAAAAGAGATCAATTTAATTCTACCATCTAAATTAATAATTTGAGATATTAAAGGCTTGAGCATTTTTAAAATTTTAAATTTTTTTAATTAAATTTTTTTGTGTGCTATAGATATAATTATATTCAAGATGATTGGATTAATATTAATTAAATTTCTAAAAATTAAATTTTTAACATAAATTCTATGTATTTTTTTATTATATTTAATATTATTATAATATTAACTTATTTTATAATTCTAATATTGCCAAACTTCTCCTTTACATGCCTATTTATGTTCATTCAAATCCAAACAATTGGACCAAATTAACCCATTTTTAAATAATCAAGAGACTAAAATAATCCTTCTATTTAATCTAAGACTATTTTAATCCTTCATAAATAATTAAGAGAGTAATTTGATCCTTAATTCTTTTACATAAAGTTCCAAACAAACCCTTAGAACATTCCAAATAAAATGATACAATATAACAAATGCTTCTTATAAACGGCCATAGCAACAAGCTTAGTTTGGGCAACTGATGTGAGATTCATCAATCAAGCCTGCAACTTAAAGCCATGACTAGCAAATAACATTAGAATCAGGCTTGGCTTCAACAAGTTACTAACGAATTAAAGTAAGTTAAGATTGATTTGATCGAAGTTTGAATTGTTAAATGTTCAATTTGATTAAGTTCGTTTTAATTTAGAGTTAGATTAATATGTAGTTCTTTTATTTAGATTTTATTTAAGGATTTATTTAACTATAACTAATTTTATGAAGTTTATTAGGTTTTATAAATTTAACTAGCTTATGGTTTGACAAATTTTTAATTTTATATTTTTATTTAAATTTTAATTAATGATTTCATAATTTATTAATTTGATTATTTATTTGAGTTTATGTTGATTAATTTAGTTTAATGTTTATTTGGAGTTAATAATAATTTAGTATGAATTAAAGATTTATAAGAATTTGGAGTTATACTTATTTGATTTGATTAATGTTTAAAATAAATTTATTGCATTATTCTATTTCACATATTTTGATTGTTGGAATTTTTTTATGTTGATTATTAAATTTTAATTTGATTAATTTGATTAATTTAAGTTCAATTCACATTTATTTCATTTATTGAATTTGATTTTAAGATTTATTAAATTTTTATCATTCAAGTGATTTATGTTAATTTGATCATTATTTGAACTTTTTAGCTTTACATTTTAATTAAACTCAATTGATGTGATCATTCATTACAATGATCTGTGGATCATTTATTTGACCTACTTTTAGGCTAAGTTTAATTCATTTGATTCAAATAAGTCAAGTTAGTTTTCTTAGTCTAATTAACTATTTTAGGATTTAGATTAAAGTTCATTTGTGTCTTTATGTTCATTTTTTTATGTTTGAATTTGATTAGTTTCAACTGATTTAAGCTTGATTTTGATTCTAACTCAACTTAACCTATTTTGATCTAAATATGTTAAGTTGAGTTCAATTGAGTCAAATGATCAATTTGACTAAATCAAAGTATGTTTAGACTCAAATCATGTTTGAGTAAGCATTTGATATGCTTTGGAGCAATTAGTTTTGATAAATTTGAATTTAATTTTGATTTTGATCTGAACTTAATGGATTAAGATGAGTTCACTTGTGTCAAATGACCAAATTGGTCAAATTAAATCTAAGGACTAGTTGAATCATTTGTTTAATTTCAATTAGTTTTAATTTAATTTGAGTTGGGACTCAATATAATCTATTTGGATCTACTTGTATTAAGTGATCCAACTAATTCATTTGAGTACTTATTGGATTTAGATTTATTTAGATTTAAGTTTAGTCATGTTTGTTTGATGATTTTAAGCTTGAGATGGCTCAATTTGATCAAGTTTTAATTAGTTGATTTTGACTTAGTGGGGCCATCATTATTTAAGCAAAATAATATAGCTAGCCACTTTTTACTCCATTTAAATTCAATTTTGTATTCATTTATTTTTATACATTAATTCTATGCTTTTGAATTGATTTAATTTTAATTTAATTTGAATTATTTAGACTCGGTGAGTAAAGCTTAAATGAATTAATTGAGTTAATCAACCCCAATCTAGACTCAATCAATTGTTAAATTTGAATTCATATATATATTTGATTTTAATAAATTTGGACTCTATTGGGTTTACCTAGCCCAATTGAGTCAAATCAAGTCCTCATGAGATCCACTAGACTAACCTAGGATTTCACATTAAGGTGTTTGGTTTTAATTTTGAGTTTGATTTCATTTTAATTGTTTGATTTTGGTTCTTGTTAATTATACACCTAATCACTTAGTGTAATATTGTAAGTTTCTAATTATAAAGTTTTTAATCTAAGATCAGAGATTCTAATTATTAAGATCATGATGAATGTCCATTATTCAAAAATGAAGTCAACATACAACTTTTATTATAAAATTGCATAAATAATTTTTTTAATTCAGCTAATTCTGATATATAAAAAACCAAACTAAAAAAATCAAACCAAATTGTTGTTTGATTTGTTTAGATTTTATATTCTATTTAGGCGATTCAATCTAGATGATTGTATATCTAAAATCAATTGATTTCATAATTTCATCATCTAAATCATATATATATATATATATATATATATATATATATATGTATATATATATATATATATATATATATATATAAATATATATATCTTTATATATATATATGTCTATATATATATATATATGTTTATTATATATATATATATGTATATATATATATATATAATGTTATATATATATATGTATATATATATTAATAATATATTTATATATATATATGTTTTATATCTATGTTTATAATATATACATATACATATATATATATCATATACATATAATATATATATATGTATATATATATCAATAAAGAAACAAACATTTAATGAAATCTTTCAATTTATCTCTATTTTAGATTAAGTTCTAAGAATATTTTTGGAACAGAATAAGATCACTGCAGCGTGGCTACAAAGAATGAAGAGCAGCTGCAATATGTAGATCCATTTCCTCCACATTCTTTTACCATGCTCGGGCTCAGGAGGGTTTGCAGACTTCCTCTCTTGCTCTAATGACTCAACTATGTTCTCTATCTTCTCCTGAATTTCATCTTTCTCTTTATGGAGAGAGAGCAGCATTTCCACGACGTTCAGTTTGGCAGCCTCTCAGCCTTCTTGATTACTGCAGCCATCTCTGTGTTCCCGCGTGAGGTGGCTTCAGCGAGGGCAGAGGAGATGACGAGTCTGATAACATCGCGTTCCATATCGGCGGATATCCTGCTCGGCGGTCTGTGAAACTCAAGGTTTAGCTGTTCAATCTGTTTCCGGAGCTCTTTCACTTCTTTGATTAGTTTGTTATTTTGGGTTTCTGCAGCTCAAGACGGAGCTGCTCGATCTGTTTCCGGCTCTCTGCCACTTCGTACTCAAGTTGCTCATTGCGAGTCTTGAGGTTCTCAATTTCTTGCGGAACTTCCCGCAGCACAGACTCTGGCGGTGCCATGCTTCTTCTTGCCCATTTGGAGAGAACTGTATGAGTGTTTGAAAGGCTTCCTCTTCTTCTTCTTCTTCCACAACGAAGAGAACAGTTGGGTTGAGTAATTTAGAATGTAGAAAAATCGAATCCGTGTGCCCTTTGTTTATAGATAGTTTCGGGAGGGCTCGCCGCTGAATCCTTCCTTGCAGAGAGAGAGACGGATTTGTTAGCCGATTATCCTGAGACGGCGGTTTTGCATCCGTCCCAATAATAAAAAAAAAATCTAAAATTTTGAATTGAATCACACTATGGGAGTTCTGATCAATTATTATTCCTCTACAACGGCCTCTCGCTTCCTCTCCGGCATCTTCGGCTTCCCCAAGCTATTCGCCTAAAGAGATGGAGATAAGCGATATTAAGCGTTCTAATATCTATCATTCTACTTCTCCGGGAGCTTCCTCCCTCCTCCCTATTTGTAGGTTAATTTGAATTGCGTTATAAAAATTCTAATTTTTAATTTTTATTGACTAAAACGGATTCCCTCTTCATCTCCGCCATTTTGGCTTCCGCAAGCTTTTCGGCCCACCTCAACAGATCGAGATTCGAGATAAGCCACACGGAACCGATAACTACACCTCCGGCTTTGAATTTTATTTTATTTTTATTTTTTTACTGTTGAGCCCCAAGATAATATGCACCTGCTCAATACTGAAAATATATTGAAGACAAAGACCCCTTTGAATTCCACTCTTCCTACATTAATATGCTCATATCCATCTCTCCATCTCTTGGATTATATATATATATATATATATATATATATATATATATATATATATATATATATATATATAGAGAGAGAGAGAGAGAGAGAGAGAGAGAGAGAGAGAGAGAGAGAGGAAGGTGGTTGATGGAAAAAGTATGCACAAATTCTAAATCTTAAGTAAAATCCTCAAGATTATATATCACATTATATATCCTCAAGTTTAGTACCTCATACTTAGATGTATAATCATAAATTTTCATCTTTTAAGACTAATTAAGTAATTATTAATCACATAATTTCTTAACTTTAATTAATTTATCTATTTTAAGCTTAAGTAAAAAAAATCATAATTTTATTAATTAATTTAAATAAATAAATAGTATTAATTTATAAATAATAATTTATAAAATTATTAAAGTTATAAAAATAAAATTATTTAAAGTATAAATATCAAAATTTAAATATTAGTTTAGATAAATATAAAGAATTTGTATGATATTTATATGAAATTTTTTTTATTTGAGCAAAACAACTACTTGTAAATTTTGACTTAAAATGCTGATGGCCTATGTGACGACTTTCGTTACATTTTAATATTAAATTAATTGAATTTAAAAAATAAAATTAATAAGGATTTGCAAATCAATGATAACGGTATGAAATTTTTTGCCGACTCAAACAATTATATGAATTCAATTTAAATTTTAAATTAATTAAATTTACAAATTGATAAGACTTATAAGCATTTGCAAAGGCTTAATTTTCAAATTAGGCCTCATTAATAAATTAATTAGCTAATTAGGCCGAAAAAAATTTAAAATAATTTGGTCGGTGGCCGGCGACAGACCACTACATAAATTATTTTTAAAAAATTTAATTAGACAGCCCCCGTTTTTTGGTCATATCAGGCTCATCAGGTGTCGGATTTCGGCGTGCTTGGTATCGTTGGAAAGATAATGAAAAACTAAACATCTTTCATGTTGATAACTTTCGACGAATCTTGCCTGGGTAGCCGCAGTTTTTGCGAATGTATGAATTTTGAAGTTGCGAAAGTTAAAGTTATTGTGACAGTCCTCATTTTTTGGCCATAAAATAAGAATTGTTGAATATATATGATTCTTTGGTAATATCAAACACTCTCAATATATTCTATATATAAATTGAGTTTTAATGGGTTTACTCATTCTTAAAAAATAATCAGCTCTTTTCTTATATTTGACGATATTATCTAACACTTGCTAATATTTACTTCTCTAAAATACATTAAAACTAATAATGTGAATTTTGACTTGAGATATACCTCCATTTGACTCTTTACCATAATAAATACATATATGACAAAAAGTTCTTAAATTAAATTTGAACTATATGTAATTCTACAGTGAATCTTCACTCCTCACATGTGAATTAACTAAAATAAATAAGCGAGGGACATGCGTGCCATGGGTGCATTTGAATTGATGTCTGCCATATTCCTTTTAAAAATTTGAATGTCATCCGTGTTTCACACGCAATGTACATCTTTTAACATATGAAGTCAACATCACCTATGAGATTGTCTAACTCTTTTGAAGTTCTCCTCAATGCCGTAAGCGATGTCGAGGAAAGATCTCTGCATCCATGAACTAGACTTGCATGTTTATCGAGATGAGAGATCACCCCTTGTAGATACTGATGGGATCAAGTCATGTAATGTGTGCAAAAACCATACCCATGACTCGATGCACTCTAATTCCACAACTGCGAAGGCCGGTGGGAACAAAAGTTGTTAGCGTGATCCAGCTAAGTAGAGTTCCCTGTACTTATCGGAGAAAAGTCCCATCAAGTCTAGAGCGGGCGACAATCACCCTCTTATTGAAGGCTCAAATGACCAAAATAGTCTTTGGAATCTATTGATTTTGTTGAGTGCGATATCAACCGCATAGATCATGAAACAACCATGAATTTTCCAATGATCATAGATTCCTCCCAATTGCCAAATATAATCTTAGCCTTTCGATGTGCATCCCAGGCCTTCATGTAGGACACTCTTATATTGAACTTGGACTCAATAAGACCTACAATTTTCTTGGGCTTTAAATCTAGTTGACGTCTTACTGCGGGTTGGATGAAATAATTAATGAATTATGACATACATTGCCTGTGTCCAGCATTAAGCACTGAATGACTACAGCTATGAGGTGAGGCCCATTGAACTAATCCGCCAAGCACCACCCAACCTCTTAATTGATCTCGCATGTAAGCTCCACAAACATGGTCTACCGAGTGGGAATGGTGGTTGCATATGATTAATTGATTTGAATCACATATGACATACTCAACATTGTTCATGATAGACCAACCCTGAACAACAAATTATAACTGCTTCTTGAATTGAAAAACACATATATTCAAATAATTCATCTGGAATGCCGTTCTCCTCCTTAAAGACCGAATCATCTGATGGGCCATCAAATGTAAGGTCATCATCCCATTCTATAGCGATTGACACAAATATTCATTGTTACGTATCGGTGCTCTTCGTGTGACTTTGGTGAGTGCGACAATCAGTCGACCACGAGGGATGGTTCGTGGTAAGTCAGCTTCCGTCATTATCATCCTCCTCATCATCATCACTACTAGCTCCACTAGGCATAGTTTCATATCCAACATCTTCGGGAGGTAGTGGATTCATGTCATTATCTTCTGGGTCACCCATAGCAGCAGAACTTGTCCCAACAAAATAATCATGTTCTCTTGCTTCAGACCCATAGCATTCCACTGGAGTACTTAGCTGAGAAGCTGGTGTGATGTACTCAGTGCTCGTTCGAGCTCTCTGACATTCCTCTATATTGTTAACCTCCCATCTCCACCGGAGTTCCTCAACTTCACAAACCATAATAGGTTGCATCTGCATTAAGTATACTTCTAACTTCTTCATCATTAATGAGACTTGCAATAAATCCGGCCAATAGGAAAAGCGACCCACATTGACAAAAAACTTTGTTGGATCTAGCTTCGACTAATTATTTGTTTATGTAATTCTTAATCTAATCCATGTGGATTTGGATTGGAGATTTTTCCACCAACATATGTTGGAATAAAATCGTCCACTGAGTTCACCGCCATAATAAAGAATGCGATCGAACTCATCACTAACTAGTAATACAGAACAGATCTCTTTATCAATGCGAGATAATTTAATTCGGAGAAATACATGAGGGGACTAAATGAACTACTACCTATTACGCATAAAATGATTGGATTAATAGAAGATATAGAAGATTGAAAAATATATTATTTTTTATCCTAAATGGTATACTCTAATTTATCTTATATCCTAACATGCATATATGAAATTGTCAAATATAATATAAATTAAATGTAATTGATGATGAAAGTGCAAGAAATGCATTAAGATGACCTAGGCATCTAATTTTCCCTAAAAAAATAAGATACAAATGCATGTAGACCCATGTAACTTAACCCAAAATTCATGATTTTGTTCACAATGAGAAACTCTACTTTTTTGAACTTCACATATGCATTTGTTTTAAATGGTGTGAAAAGCAATGAAGGGCCATATAAAAAAACCATGAAAGCCACTATACAAAGAATTTAAATGAATACGATAAATTCTCTCTTCTAATACAAACATAAAAAACAATGTATTCTTTGACTCAGCATGTATCAAGTAGCCTATGCAGAAGAAATGATAAAATCATGAATCCACAATGAAAAATTCAAAATTGCACCACGATGGTAAAAACATGATTTCAATCAGTTTAAAATGAATTTCTTTAAACTAACTATTAAAAAGATTGAAGAATATTTAAATTATAGATATGAATTTGTTGAAGAGAAAAAAAATGCAAAATATTTGCGACATAAATACATGTCTGAATTCAAGTACTCATAAAGTACTCATAAAAAAATGGTACCAACTTAAAATAACATTGCAGGAAATGAGAAAGCAAATTTTTTTTAACCTAGGCATCTAATATTCCAATATATACTTTTCTAACCTTAATTTTTTTTTCATTTATAATTTGATGAAATGGCAGTTTAACACTTTAAATATTTTCTCTTTCTCTCTACTTTATTGTAGTATCAATAATTAAAAATTCTCAAACTCATGAAGCTAAAATATGTCTTATTTTAATTTCATTGTCATTTAACCAACATCAAAATGAATTTCAAACATAGCCTTCAAATATCTGTCTTGATTATCTTTGCACATATGTAACAAAAAATATGCACAAATTAACTTTTCCTAAAAAAATAACAACACAACATACAAAATGAGATCTAACACAAATTTATCATGAAAATCAAACTAAATAGCTTAAACATACCAACTATACTCATAAAAATAAAAATCTAACATTTTTTTTTTTGATTTAGGGTTAAAAATACCTAAATCGGCAAAAAAAAAAACAAAACCCTTCCTAGCTTCTCCTTCTCGAGCTTCTTGGCGACGAACTTACTTGGCGGCGGCGATCATTGGCGGCACAGCAAGATCACCGGAAAAAAAATGGGCAAAATCGAGAGCGAGCTCTGGTTTTTTCGACTAAATAATAGCATTCCTTGATCGTGACTATGGCGACCAGTCAACATTCGATCTTGAATTATTTTAATTTTTTACGGCCTAATTAGCTAATTAAGTTATTAATTAGGCCTAATTTTAAAATTAAGCCATTTGCAAATAGAGAAGCTAATAACATGAAATCTTTGTTGAATTAAGTCTTTAGAGATAACAATGGGGATAATTAAATATTTTTTAAAACAAAATATTACAAACTTATTTTTTAAAAATTTTCGTATTTTTAACACAAAAATAAAATGAAAAGTTAAAATGATATTCAAAATATCATAATAATAATCTGTTTTAAACTAAAAAGATAAAAATGTTTCCTTCAATCTCAAAATCAAAATTTTGAATCACTTTCACAAATATAAAATAATAAATCTCTCTCACTTTATAAACAAGATAATTATGAGAAAATATTATGTCGATGGGATATAAATCATCATGTCAATCGATTTGGACGCGTGTCGAAGCTTAAAATACTAATTTCGACTTTCACCTGTAAGCTGGACTGATGTCATTAATATGTTGGGACCCAACCAATTAAAACAATGAGATTACGCACACCGCTTCCAAGCGGCTCACCATTTGAATACGCGGAAGAAATTTAAAAGCAATATATAAATGGATTTTGGGCACTCAAACAAATAATAATCATATTTAAATTTTTTTTCAAACGTACTGGACAGAAGAGAAACAAAAATCTCTCATTCAATTGAGAAAAAATGTGAAGATGGAGAACGGCACAAAGTGGTTGACTTCATATGAGACAAATTTAGAGGATGATGTCATAAATATGAATATCGGTAAATTTTCTACACACAATTGTATATATATAGTTATTTTGAAACACTACTTAGTGATTTTCTTTGAAATCTTTTTTTGAAATATAAATTTTCTACACTTTTTGAGTGCTTTCCAAGAGGATTTTAGTAGTTTTGTTGTAGTTTTTAGAGTACAATTTGCACACTTTAGAATGTACTCTTTTTCATATATAAAGCATTGTGCACTTCAAATTATGGATCTAAATTGTATTATAAGTTTTGAGTTCTTTCCAAGAGGATTTAGGCTATTTTTTATTTATTTTTCAAGAGTACAATCTATACACTCTAGAGTGTACTCTTTTTTTTTTAAAAAAAAATTTAAGGCACTATGTGACTTCTAATTATGGATCTAAATGGTATCACAATCTGTTTTGAGTTCTTTCCAAGAGGATTTGAGTTATTTTCTATCTATTTTCAAGAGTACAATCTATACTACAGTGTACTCAATATTTTAATTTTAAAACATAGTGAGACTTCCAATTATGGATCTAAATGATATTATAAGCTAGTTTGAGTTCTTTCCAAAGAGAATTTAGGTTATTTTCTATCTATTTTTTAGGAGTATAATCTGTACACTCTAGAGTATATTCCCTTTTTTAAAAAAAAAAATTAAAGCACTCTCAGACTTTCAATTATTGATCTAAATGGTTTTATAATCTATTTTGAATTCTTTTTAAGAGGATTTGGGTTATTTTTTATCTATTTTTTTAGTATAATCTATACACTCTAGAGTGTACTCTTTTGTGGTGTTTATTTTTAGATGTTGTATGGGGACATCACACAGATTTGGGGGTACTTATTGAAGTGATCGGAGTACGACATTGAGGTATGACATACTATCTCGAAAGATAGGGACATCACCCTTCAATGGACATAATCACCTAATGAGGACTCCTAAGGCATGATTGGTCTTTGAATATATCAGAGATTTTTCCCTACTTTACATAGATGAATAAAGTATGGTTTATTTAAACTGAGTTCTAAAGTTTCCTATGGGGGCAAGCTCCCATAATTAATTACATCCTAAGGAATGTGAATCTTTTAGGAATACTCTCGATTAAAGTAAGCAATCGTTGTCTCCAAAGATTTCAATGGTAAGACTATCAATAAATTAGTTATATTTGGAAAATCAATTGGGATAGATCAAAAGAAAAGACTTATTATCGAAGCCAAAGGAGATGAGTAGAGAATGCTCATGACACTAGGATGCCTAGTGAGCATTCCAACCTATCATATGGTTGGACTTTATATATTTGAAATTGAAGAGAGTTATTTGTTTGAGTTGAATCTTATTAGATTGCTAGAGCTTATAATCCAATAATACAAGATTATAGAAATACCTTAGATGAGAGAATTTATGCTTGTAGCTTAAAGGAAACAACAACCTTAAATTCTAAATCTAGGGAGCTTTGGCATAAGCCAAAGCACGACCTAAATCTAAATGAAGATGAGCATATGGTTTACCTCCATAAGAAAGAGTAAATCACCCCTTGGACTTATAATTGCACAGTGGACACTCCTCCTACACTTTAAAATCATGTGGTCAAGTCATATGATTTTACAAAATTGTGGGTTATTTTATTTAGAAAGAAAACTAAAGTCCATGAACCCACTCTATAAGAGACCATTAATGATATGAGAAATGACTTAGTCTAATACAAATCTTTTCAATTTTTATTTGATTTTGACTCTTCATTTTGACAAAAGGCCATAGGATTTTTGTATGCCTAAATATATGTTGAAATGAGTTATGGGTCAAATCAAGAGAAAAGAGGGTGAAGCTCTATCGGTAGGGGTTGCTCTCACAAGTCAAGCATTCCCATATGTGTGGTGAGGCCTTCATTTTACAAGAGTGGTATAATATGGTATGTATGGTGTGAGGCATACAGCTTTCTGCTAAAGGGTTGTTAAATCTTTTAGTGATCTTAATTTAATACCTAGGCTTTATGGTGAGATTATGAGTTACAGAAAATTTTAGTTATGAGTTGTAGTTGTGTAGAAAAATTAAATTTTTCCTAAGAGCCTAATCGGATCTAGACCACCCATTAAAGCATCATTTATTTTAGAAACTATAAAGAGGCATGCCATTCTTATTGCACAATTTAAAACATCAATCAACTTATAAATCTAATGAAAGAATAAAAAGGTCGTCGGATACATACAACCCAAAAGAGAAGTGGGTAGCCGAGCTCTACCCTTATACAACCCGGTAAATAAAATAATAATTATAATTTATAAATGATAAGCGCTATGGAGGTCTTCAAATCTTCAAGTCTTCATATCTCCTTCATTTCCTCATTTGATTTATTTCTTTTGATTTGGTAGGCTTCAAGGCATCACATGATACTCTAGGACTAAACTTTTTGGCCAATGTTCATCCTAAACGCCCATAGCACTAATTCTAATTCATGATGCAAAATTATATTAAAAATAGGGAAAGTAAATCTAACTACACGTGCAAAATAAGTGTTAGCTAAACACATCATATAAATCAAGTAGTTATATGTATAATTTGGACTTAGCGCCATGCACATAGATAACCAAGTCCACCTATCTTAATTTGGATTATGCTTAGGAGTTAAGCAACTTGCAAAATAGAGCATTTATATTTATTTTAAGCATCATTTTAAGCACAATCCCCTATAGAAAATATGATTAGGCTAATCACAAAACATCGTCTAATCATACACTCACATCCAATCTACAATAATATCATAAAACCAAATACACATCACTCAATGCACTGCCCTAACATAAAGCTAGAAGTTGTAACTTAATTTTAAAGTGTGTGTATTAAGGCTCGTGTGATATGCCTTAACTAAGCTTTGTTATAATTTTCTATGTATAAAAGGGTGTTTGATGATAAGAAGTTGATTTCACTTTAAATCGTTTAATTGATTTGAGAATTTTTTACTTAGTGTTTTCTTTTATTTTATTTGACTTACACTTAACAACAAAGTGTTATAAAGAGAAAATAGAAGATTACACTCTTTTATCCCTACCTTAAGTCACTTCTAAAGCATATCAATTAGACTTAATTCTCTTTAGTGAATGACTTATTACACATTTTAATTAATCCTAAGTTTAGGTTCACTTTAAATATAATATGTCTTTAGCACACTTAAATAATGGATATGAATGTGTATATTTAGAGTTTATAATTTTCTTTTGATTGAATTATTTTATCATATTAATTTAAAGCTTTATCTAAATTCTTATACAAAAACACATAGAGATGAAATTAAATAAGTACGTGTCATTGTTAACCAAGGAAGTGAGGTAATCAAATGACCTCCTTGGGGTTAACTAAAGCCTCATATTTTCGGGAAGTCCATACTCTATACCCACTTGCATTCAAACATATGTAAATTTGTATACATGAATATAAGAAAGAGATATCCCAATAACATGATTAATTAATTCAACAACTTAATCATGCATGAATTTTGATAAAAGAAAGAGGAGTTCTAATTCCATAATCAAATACACACACATGTATAAGAGACATAAGCTATTTCATGCCATTGTTAACCAAAGAAGTGAGGTAATCAAATGACCTCCTTAGTAACTAAAACCTCATATTTAGGATGTCCAGACTAAATATTTGCTTTTCTCAAATACATATGGATGTATACATAACTAAAGGAAGGAAAACCATGCAAAAGTTATATTTTTATTTGATTGAAATATTTATGCATATGGACCAACAAGAGAATGTTGGCCAATAAAAGAGAAGCATAAGACTAAGTTAAGTGTTATAGAGATGAGGATGCTCAGGTGGATGAGTGGCTTTACTCTTAGAGATAAAATGCGAAATGAGTATGTTCAAAAGTTGGAGTAGCTCGGTGGTAGATAAGATTAGAGAGAGTCGCCTTAGATGGTTTGGCCACATAAAGCGTCGGTCAGATGACCCGTTAGGAGAGTAGATGCATTAGATTTGCCTTATGTTAAAAAAAGGTAGAGGTAGACCTAAAAAGCCTTGGTTAAGATGTATAAAAAATGACCTTAGTATACTTGAATTAAATGAGAATTTGACACATAATAGGATACAATGGAGACAAAGGATTCATATACCAGTGGGATAAAGGCTTATGTTGTTGTTGTTGTTGTATGGACCAAAGTCTTATATAAATTATAGTATTGAAATACATAAGAATGAAACCAAATAGAGTGCGTCTATTATTAAATCGGAAAGTGAGGTAATCAAATGACTTCCTTGAGAACTAAAGCCTCATTATTCTGGATGCCCAAGCTATATACCCATTAACATTCTTACTTATGTAAATCAATCATGAATGAAAGAAAAGAAACTTTACTTCATACACTTAAGCTATAATCATACATCTCCTATGTATTTATAACTAGCATTCATAGCATATATAATCATTCATTTATCGGTTTTGAAAAATAGATTTGAATTTAATAATGATAATAACACATATATTAATTTAAATCAACATATGCAAGCTTGACATAAAGAAATCATTGATTTAATTAATTTTTTGGAAAAGATGAATGCATGAATCAAGTGATAGTTAATATTTAAAATGATTGAAAAGAAATAAAGAGATATAAGCACATAATTTCATTCAATCCAACTAATTTCTAGGGACAATCATACTAAATAAGCTTATTTAAAATAAATCAAAGTTTCTTAATGTCATTTTCAATCTTATGTTTAATTTGATTTATGAAGTGTGAGAAGAGGGTTTGCTAGTCCTAATCCCATCCCATATTTATAAGTTAATTTATTTAATGAAAGGTAATTAAGCCAATTTTAAGGATTAATTAAGTTAAGCCATGAATTAAATCAATTAATTAAACCCTTATCTATGTTGCCTTAAGGTAATTAATCAAATGATTATGAGCTAATATAATATGCAAATGAATTGAAAGGTAAATAGCTGATCCTATGAAATAAAGGGGCTGCAATTAACACAATCAGGTTAATTAAGCAGGAACTCACTTAATTACTTTCATGATTTTCTCACACATGTGACCTAACCATGATTTCACTAAACCTCTTGAGGTTATTAAACACCTAAAACTCTACCCATGATTCAATTAAGAAAAATCAGATATATTTAAAATTTTACTTTAATTAATCAAGTATTAATCCATTAATTCATTTCTCTTTTAATTGATTGCCAAATTTGATTAACTATCTTTTAAAATGAAATGGGCTTATGGGGAGAAGGTTGGGAAAGAGGTCCCAACCTAATTCCATAAGCTCTTACTTAACAAACATGATTTAGTATGATTTGAGTTTCAATTTAACTAATTAAGTCATTAATTAGTTAATTAATCTTTAATTATCATTTTGTTGAAAAAGAGAAGAAAACTTAGGGGAAAGATTAGGAGGGAGGCCCCAATCTAATTCCTTAAGTCTCACCATTGTTAAATAATGATTAAGGGATCTAATTTGTTGATTAATTACTATGCTTAATTACATTAAGTTAAAAAGATAATTGGGGCTTAAACAATCAATTTTCCCAATTAATCAACCAATAAATTTCAAGAAAAATATGGGAGGCAATGTCATCTCCTAAACATTCTCAAAGTTTGAAATTGATTGCTAATTAATTAGGAAGTAATTAGACTAATTAAGTTTTTTAAACCCTAATTAAGCCAAAATTACTATTCAAAACTAATTAAGAATAATTTTAATGGATACCCCTCTGAAATACCTTTAAAATGAGTCATTATTTATATTTAGATTTTTCTATAATTAGTTATGAATTATTGAAGTTTCAACCTTAAAAATCTATTAATTAACCTAATTAAAGCCTTAATCCGTTAGTGCCATGTGGCATGCTGACATTGTGCGCTTTCCACATGACGCTATGAGATTAGCTATTTAAGTTGTCACATCTGCACGCTGAGTCAGTTGGCGGCGGACACGGTATTGATCTCCGTCGTCCGATCTTGGATTAGGCGTAGATCAATCCCATGGCATAAAAGGAGAAAATTGAGAAATTTAATGATTTGATCAAAGCTCCATTCCAATCATGAGCACTACTGTGATCCTTCTTCATACAGTGATGAACAAGCGTCCACCATGGATCACTCGATCCAAGCTCACCATTCACTCAAAATTCCACACCTTCACGAGGATCCACAAGGATCCAACGGCTAGGATGGCTCACATGCAAATTTTTTTCACAAGGACCAAGGAAAATTTCATTTATTTATAATTTTGAGGAATTACATCACGAGCTCAAGACCGATGGTGGGATCGATGAAGGTAGTTTTTGTCTAGTAGAGAGGCCCTATTAAGCGACAATTGGATTGGTTCCACCTTGCTCGAATGCCAAGGATTGAGCTTTAGAGCTTGGTCTTGATCAAGTCTCTCCTCAGATTTTGAAGCTTGTGAAACAACTTGGGTGACTTCACGGCGTGCATGGAGGTGTGTGTAAGAGGAATTGAAGTTTGGTTGAGAAATGAGCAAGCTTGGATGGGATTGAGCTCCCCATCTTGGTTATGCATTGAGAGGAAAATTCAGTGGGAAGGCATGGAATCACTTTGGGAGGTGCTAGGGCATTTCCTTTCACTCTTGGTAGCTCTCACAAATTGAATGGTGTGATTTTCTGTGAGAATTGAGGGGGTATACCCCTCGATTTGCTGAGGTGGACAGATGAGGTTGCCTCTCATTTTTTGGTTAGCCAGCCACCGTCAGAGCATTGGAGGGGTCTTAATCGAGTTCACTTGGCTCGGTTTGGTTGGAGGAAGGAGTGAGAGGTGGCTCAAGGCTTGATCTTGGCTGATCTCTTTTCTTGGATCCTTTAGTTTCTCAGTTTGCATGGGAGGTGAGTTAACTCACATCCCTTTGGTTCATGGAAAACCTAGGTAGGTGGCTAGGTAAGTGATCCTTCATTTGGAAGCTTGATGGGCAGGATGAGAGGCTGAACTTTTCCATTAGAGGAAAGAATCTAATGTGGGAGAGGATTCATGGAGGATTTATAGTGGGCTTGGCTCCAAATGGGGTTGGGTTGATTTTGGGCTGACCTAGGATGGGTTTGAGTCGGGTTAGGTCAGCCTCCAAAGTCTCATGGGTTGGTTTTATGGGTTTTGGTTCAATTGGGTCATATGGGTTCAAATTGGGTCATGTTGGGTTAGGTTGACCAATTGGTCAAATTTGGTTAAACCAAGGCTTGGATTAGGTTCAAATGATGATTTGGAGGGTTTTGTTCAAGTGGTTTTAATTAATTTGACCTAGGTTTGATTTTAGCTCATTTAGAATCAAATGAGTCAAATGGGTCAAGTTGACCAATTTGACCAAATTGACCAAATTGAGTTGGGGTAGGTGTTGGTTCATGTTCAATTGGTAAATTAAAAATGATTGTAGGCTTTGGTTTGAATCAATTTGAATTTAATTTGGATTTTGGCCAATTTAACCCTTTAGGTCAATTTGGGCTAGGTTGGGTCAAGTTGACCAATTGATCAAATTTGGCTCAATTATGGCTTTGGTCAAGTTCAATAAAAAATTTGGAATGAACTTGAGCCATTGGTTGCAATGAATTTGGGTTAGATTGTGATTTGACCCACTTTGACCTTTTAGGCTAATTTGGGTCAACTTGGGTCAAATAATATTGGACTTGGTTTGGCTCAATTGAGGGTTTATTCATGTTCAATCATTGATTATGAGTTGGTGTGAATCAATGGTTTCAGTTGATTTGGTGTATGGTGGGTTTTGGCTAGTTTAGGTTTCATTTGGGCTAAACGTTGACTTGGTCAAAGGACCAAGTTGACTTGGTTTGACCTAATTCAAGGTAATTGATCATCCTAGGGTGATCAATGATCATGGTGTGAGGCTTGGATGGCCTTGGTTCAATCTAATTTGGGTTGGATTGGAACTTGATTCATATAGGTTCTTTAGGCCACTTTGGGTCAAGTGGACCTAAATGGGTTAATTGACTTGATTTTGGATTGATTAAGATTTAGTTGGATTTGTATATGAGCTTAGGATTGAAATATAAATCCAAGCAACCAATCAAATGATATGTTTTGGTTCATTTAGAATTTTTAAGTCAAAAGGGTTAAGTTGGGCTTGACTTGGGTTGATTTCAATTTGGCTAGATAATTGTAGGTTTCATTTATATTTAGATAGATGATTGAAGGAATGATTGATTCAAGAGAAAATCTATTGATTTTGGCTTGGTTTGGGTTGATTTTGGTTAAGTTTAAGAAATTATCTTAAAGGGTATAAATTAGGTTTTGGATTGATTTTAGATTTAGTTTTGTCCATTTGAATTTATATTTCATTTATATTTATGAATACAAATGAAGATATAAATAATTTATGAGAAATCACTTGAGTTTGGAGTGATTTGAAAGCAAATTTGACTAAGCTCATGGATGTAGGTCAAAAGGGCTAAGAAGAAAATCAATTTAGTTTGATTTATTTTTGGTCATTGAAAGGTGAGTTTCATTTATATTTATGAATATAAATGAAGGAATAATTGATTTATAAACAAATCGATTGATTTTGGGTTGATTTGGGTTAAGATTTGGTTAGGCTTATGGAGGTAGGTCCATATGGCCTAAGAAAGTCTTAGCTTGGTTTGATTTAGTTTGATTTTGTTTTAATCATTTGAGTGTCAATTTCATTTATATTTTTGAATATAAATGAAATGATTGATTTATAAAGAAATCAATCAAGTTTGGGATAACTTAGGTGAAGATTTGGCTAAGCTTATGAGAGTGGGTCATATGGCTTAGGAAGGAATTTTGAAACTTGGATTTGATTTTGGGTTTCAATCATTTGGAATTGAGTTTAGATTTGGATTTGGTAAATAATTGAGAGATTGAATTTATCTTTGAGAAAATCAATTGAATTGAATTTGGATTTCACTAAAGTTAAGGCCATGGGATTCAATCATAAAGTTTATGGAGAATTTTGAGCTTGGATTTGATCATGGGATTGATTATGAGTTTGAAAATTTGGTTTGGATTTGGCATGAATTTGAGGTTTGGTTTGAGAAGGAAAGCATGGATTGGGTTTAGGCTATAGGGTAGGCAAATCTCCCTAAGTCCCTAAGGCATGACCTATCTCTATGGTTAACCCTTCTAAGTCTCTAGGCTTAGGTTAAGTGTTCACTTAATCACCAGAAGTGTCATAGGACTAAGGAGCTCTTAGTGTTATAAGAGTTCTAGATCTATGATGACGAAGTTAAGAACTCACTCTAAAAGTGATGTCAACATCCTTTTTTTATTTTAAAGCACTATGAGACTTTCAATTATGGATCTAAATGATATTATAAGCTATTTTGAGTTCTTTCCAAGAAGATTTGGGCTATTTTCTATCCCATTTTAGTAGTACAATCTATACACTCTAAAGTGTACTACAATTTTTTAAAAAAATTTAAAGCATTGTGAGACTTCCAATTATGGATCTAATTGGTATTATAAGTTGGTTTGAGTTCTTTCCAAGAGAATTTGGGCTATTTTCTATCTATTTTTTAGGAGTATAATCTATACACTCTAGAGTATACTCCTTTTTTTAATTTTAAAGCACTTTGGACTTCCAATTATGGATCTAAATAATATTATAATCTGTTTGAGTTCTTTCCAAGAGGATTTGAGTTGTTTTGTTGCGGTTTTCAGTACAATATATACACTATAGAGTGTACAACTTTTTTTAAAATTTTAAAAGCATGAGACTTCAATTATAGATCTAAATGGTATTATAAGCTATTTTGAGTTCTTTCCAAGAGTATTTGGGTTATTTTGTTGTAGTTTTCTAGAAGTACAATATGTACACTCTGAAGTGTACTCCTTTTTTTAAAAAAATTTAAATGATGAGGGACTTCGAATAATGGATCTAAATGATATTATAAGC
The DNA here is from genome assembly GCA_021442155.1 of Cymbidium sinense. NCBI lineage: Eukaryota > Viridiplantae > Streptophyta > Magnoliopsida > Asparagales > Orchidaceae > Cymbidium > Cymbidium sinense. The sequence continues at coordinate 133,499,910 of CM038224.1, forward strand.
TATTTTGAGTTTTTTTTTCAAGAGGATTTGGGCTACTTTTAATCTTTTTTAGAGTACAATCGGCATATTGAGTGTAATACTTTTTAATTTTAAAGCATTGTGGGACTTCTAATTATGGATCTAAATGATATTATAATCTATTTTGAGTTTTTCTAAGAGGATTTGAGTAATTTTTGTTCAATTTTTCAGAGTGTATAATCTATACACTCTAGAGTATACTCATTTATTTTTAATTTTAAATGATGTGAGGTTTCGAGTTATGGATCTAAATGATATTATATGTTCTGTGGAGTGTTATTCAAGAGCATTTGGGTTGATTTATATATCTATTCTTTGAGTACAATCACTCTAGAGTGTACTTTTTTTTAAATTTAAAGTACCAAGGGACTTCCAATAATGGATATAAATGGTATTATAATCTATTTTGAGTTCTTTCTAAAATAATTTGAGTTTTTTCTATCTATTTTTTTAGGATTACAATCTGTACACTCTATAATGTAATCTTTTTTTAAAAAAAACTTTAAAGCACTGAGGGACTTTAAATAATGGATCTAAATAGTATTATAATTTGTTTTGAGTTCTTTCCAAGAGGATTTGGGCAATTTTGCTATACTTTTTCAAGGGTACAATCTGTACACTCTGGAGTATAGTCTTTATTTTTTTTAAAAAAAATTAAATGATGGGGGACTTCCAATAATGAATCTAAATGATATTATAAGCTATTTTGAAGTTCTTTCCAAGAGGATTTCAGTAGTTTTACTATAATTTTTCAGGAGTACAATCTAGAGTATACTTTTTTTTTTAATTTTAAAGCACCGTGAGACTTCCAATTATAGATCTAAATGATATTAAAGCACACTGTTCTCCCGATCATTCCTCCCTCCCGACCCTGCTCCTGATTATTTCCCAACCCGAGACGTTCGCTGCTGCCGCCGATGCCGCTTCCGATGTCGCCGTTGTCGCCACTGTTGGTGTCCGATCTAGGGTTTTTGAGGTATTTTTTGCAACCGCAAAGTTTGAAGTTCATTTTAATGGTTATTTCTAAGTGATTATAAGTGTTTTATTAGTTTATATGTGTGATTAGTGAATGTATATGCTAGATCTTTAAGGTTGCATCTATGTTTGCAATTTTAAAAAAAATAATTAGTTAAACGCGGATGTGTGTGTGTTTTAGATTGTATGTGATGTTTGTTTAAATTAATTTCTAGGATATAGAGTTGTTTCATCTACTTTCTAAGGTGTTTTTTTAACCCTAAATTTTAAATGACTGTATTTGTGATTGTTGAATGTTTAAGTGTAAATTGTTAGTTTAAATGTGTGATTAGTAGGTGTAAATGCTAGTTGTAAGCTTAGATGCTACGTTTGAGATTTTTGAGTAAAAATATATCTTTTAAAGTAGATGTGTGTTTAGGATCGTCTCGGATATGTGTTTAAATATTTTTCTAAAGTTTATAGTGGATTCATTTATTTTTGAGGTATTTTTTGCCACCTTCATTTGTACAATTAATGTTATTTGTGATTGGTAAATGATTAGGTGTACATAGTTAGTTTAAATTGTGGATTCATTTGCCATCATTTGAAAATAAATTTAATTTATTATTTGTCCATATGAGATATGATTGTGTTGTGGTATTCTATGTTAAAATGAGTTGAATGCTTGCATAGTTCTATATTATGGTGGTGAACCGTAAGTGATGATTTTATTCCTACTTATATTGGTGAGAAAAATCGCCCAATACAAATCTCATGCAATTAACTTCATGGACTTATGAGATGCATTATGAGGTCATTGAAGTTAGATCCAGTAAAGTTCTGTGTTAGTCTACTAGGCTGATTTCCTATTAGTGTTGGATTTATTGCAGATCACACTACTGATGATGAAGTGTGTGAGTCTATAATCAATGCAGCATGTAGTTAGCCTATTGTAGTTTATGTTGAAGTTGGAGAATTGTCAAATGAAAAAATAGGGGTGGACAATACTGAGGAGTGTCAGAGAGGTCCAGTTGTTACTGAATACATTACACCAACATCTCAAGTAACCACTCAAGTCGAAGCATATGGATCTGCACCATCAGAACATGTCTACTTTGCTGGGTCAAGTTCTCATTTTATGGGTGACTCTCAAGACGATCTCATAAATTCACTATCTTCTGAAGATGAGGGGTATGAAACTATGCCTATTGCAATAAGCAGTGATACTGATGATGATGATGATTGTGATATAGAACGGGCTATTTTATTGGCCACAAAACAATCTATTAGGACTGAAGACCTAATCAGGGAATATTCAATCATAACAAATCATACTGAAGAGCACTTGTTATCTAACAATGAGTATATGCATTGTGCAAAACAACTAGAGAATGGGATGAGGAGCTTACATTTGATGGGCCATCAGATGAGTCAGCATTTGAAGTAAAAAAACACCATTCCAGATGAACTGCCAGAAGGTATGTGCTTTCATGATAAAAAATAACTTCAGTTCACTTTTCAAGAAAGGTTTATCTTAAATAATATTGAATATGTGATATATACTTCAAACAAAACAAAGTTCACTCTGCTATGCATGTATCATGCTCACCCAATTACACATTATAAGTGGCGATTACATGCAAGCTCAAGTAGAAGTTTGGGTGGTGCATGGTGAATTGGCAATATTGGCTCACCACATACTTGCAATCATTCGGTGCTCAATGTTGGACTCAGGCAATGCACATCTCAGTTTATCAATTATTTCATTCAACCTATAGTTAGGCATCAACTAGATTTGAAGCCTAGATAAATCATAGGCAGTATAAAATCCAAATTTAATATAAGAGTATCTTACATGAAGATGGGATGCTCGGCAATGAAGGTAATTTTGGCGTTTGGAGAATCCAATCAACCTTGGAGAAATTTATGGGTGTTGTACGTGTAGTTATGTTAGGATCTGTATACCGGGTGTACTCTACAGAATCAAATAGATTCCAATTAGATTAGAAATATAATGGATGATGCTAATACAAGTAGCATCATGATATGTAATGTCTGTAAAACTATTGGCCACAATAGAACAACATGTCCTCAGAGTCGACACTAGAATTTAAGCTAGTTCAGTGTTGTCTTATTTAGTTTAATTGTGCTAGGCCGTTGTACTAAACGTATACTGTATGTTTGGTGTTTAATGTACTGTTTACAATTTATTCAACTTTTCTTATTTAGTTTGCTTTTGTCGTGATGTCATGAATTTATGATGTATGTTTTTCAATGTACTACATTTTAGTCTACTACTTGCATTATTTATTTTACTTGCTTTTGATGTCTTGAACTTTTGTTGTATGTTCGGTCTTAATGTATTACTATTTAGCCTATCGATGTCTTATTTAGTTTACTTGTGCAACTACTATATCTTGAACTTACTCGTTATTTTTGTGTCTGTTGTACTACATTTCAATCTACTTACGTATTACTTAGTTTACTTGCTAAATGTATCGAAAGCAATGATGTTTTTGAATACTAGTACATGTTAGTCTACTTCTGATGCACTGTCTATTTTTCTCACGCTATGTTATTTCTTAATACTATAACGCATGTAATTATGCTTTGTTATACTTTATTGCCCGGTTGTAATACATAACTTATTTATAGGAACAATGTTTCGACCAGACGCCCGCACGTAGGCACGCCTGAGGAGATTGTTCTGAACTACAGCCCCCCACCAGCCGAAGTTCACCACCATAATTACATCGCTCAGTGGGAGAGCCGACGTGATTCAGTTATTGTGGTAGATTCATTCCAGCAATATGGTGAGCCAACGATCAACCGATACATGAGTGATATCGGTCTTGAGCTTCACTCTACATGTTGAAAGCACCAACAATTCCCGACACTTACCCTCGAGCACTAGGAGAGCGGTTAATGGTAAGCTTATTTCTTACATAAAAAATTGTTGTTTATATATAATGATCTGATCCTAACTAATTCTGCTTTCAATGCAGCGTGAGCACATCCTGAACACTGAGGATGTATTCCAGCGTTATTTTGGGAAGGATGAGGACACAAAATTTTAGCATTCTATTAATCAGCATGAGGAGTTGTGTAGAGAGATGTGGTGCAATATGCATATCTCTATTAGTAGAATCACGACATTCCGTACTTCATCATCTGCAACCGATGGGCTATGGATCGGTCCTTCCTCTACACCAGTGGTCGGGACCTCTACATATACATTCTCACAGCTATCGCAGTATTCATATCAAGAAATTATGTGGACTCAGATGCATCAGTGGCAGGCACCAGTCCCTCCCATATATGGGATCCCATCATTCCATATGATACCCCCATATGGAATGTACCGTTACTGCTCCCACAGCTTCAAGCGTACTTTGTGTTACATCCTTAGGTTACTCATGACAACCAGCCAAGAAGGTTGAGGAGGAGGAGCATCATCAGGAGCATCATCTACGAGACCACACGCCACCACATTACACTCCTTGGTGATGCGATTCGCCGCATGCATCATTGGATAGTCATTTGTCTATTATCTTTTGCAGATAGTAGATACCATTTAGTTGTAGTTGTACTTCAGTTATTTTGGTTATTCATTTTGTTTTAATGTTGTATGCTCATTACATATTTATTCTTTGTTGTTGGTTACTATTTGCACACAATGATTAATCTACTCTTTTGCTTTTGGTTGGATTACAACAAAGATCGACTCTATGTTCATATCTTCTTGCTTTAGTTCTAGGTGTTCTTACTACATATTTACAATAGGTTGTACTGCACATATCTTCTTGCTTTAGTTTTGGATGTTCTTACTACACATTTCCAATAAGTTCACAAAGAGCTGTAGTCGGACAACACTCGTCATTGCATTTGCAAAAACTGAAGCATAGCAGGCCGCATTCATAGTTTTTCGTCAACATGAAAGTCGTGGAGAATTTCATTATGATTCCAACGATACTAAGCTCCGCGATTCCGATGCTGGATGAGTCCGATACGGCAAAAATACCGCGGCTGGTCCGATATTCCAACTAGGCACCGCAGTTTTTGCGAGCATTTGCAAAAGCTGCGGCTTACCGAGCTGCATTCGTAGTTTTTGGTTAACATGAAAGTCGTGGAAAATTTTGTTACAATTCCAACGATACCAAGCTTGCACAATTCCGATGTTGGATGAGTCCCATACGGCCAAAATACCATGGTTGGTCCGATATTCCAACTAGGCACCTCAATTTTTTGCGAGCATTTGCAAAAAAATGCGGCATATCGGGTCTCATTCACAGTTTTTGGTCAGCATAAAAGTCGTGAGAAATTTTGTTACGATTCCAACGATACCAAGCTCGATTCAAGTCGGATGAGTCCGATACGTAAAATACCGCGGTACTGAACTTTTTTTTATTTTAAAATTAAGCGATGTGATCGGGTGGACGCCGACGCGATGACGCTCCGTCTGGCGCTGATATGGATGTCACGTCGTCGTCAATCGCACATTGAACGGACGACTAGGCCTATCTTTTAATTTTTTTTTATGCCTAATTAT
>CM038224.1:133505530-133603354 GCA_021442155.1 Cymbidium sinense
GTCCAACGAGAAGTTGATAAAAGTCCAAAACAATTAACAGAACATTATCTGAAACAAATTTATCGAATGCCAACGCATAACACTAAATTGTCCCACAATATGTACTTAAAGCTGGTATGGCTACCATATAAATTGACTCGCTTAAAAAATAATAGCAGTTCAATCACGTGACACAGAACAACGCAACGCAACCTCGTTCTCCTTCCCCGACAGCCCAACCGCAGGTACTGCTCCTCTACCAAAACTCCAAGCCGCAGCCCCCTTTTTCCCTGCTTATCTCCAGCCCAATCACAAGCTTCCCTCTCAGCCGAAATCCACTACAGTATCCGTTGAAGGCTGAATCCATCCCGTCTCCCCTCATCTCTCGTTTACAGAACTCCTAATGATTTAGCTTTGTCTGAAACCCGTGAATGCATATGCCAACTGGGCTTTGTGTGAATCCGGCTTTAACAATGCAAACTTGCTTTTTGGGATGCCATTTTGCTGGATTTCAGTAAAAGCCCTTGCTTGAATTTTATTACTAAACAATCTTATAATCCTTCTTAACAGCCTCACATTCCTCCCTCACAGCAGCACACTGCCTTCCCTTTCATGACCTAGTATATGAGAGGCAACTCGCCATCAGTGATTCCTCTCGAACTACTCTTTTCCCCCGAGGCAACTATGTCATAAGATGGGTTCTCCTCAGCACTATCTCCCGCAGCTATTTTGTATCCCATATTTGATTGGAGTCCAATTCCCTTTGTCGCATCCAAGAGAGAACTCCGCATCAAGCAGGTTCCTCTCGGTTTCCGGTGTTTCCCCCACCTGTTCAACTCAAATAATCAATCCTATAATCTCTCATATTCAATTCTTTCTAGCCAAACTCATGCAAAATTATTATTGTTGCTGTTGGTGGATGTGTAGAAATGGTTGAATGTATATATATTGCATTGTCTTGATTTTTTTTTGCAGGCTTGAAGGCTTCGTCACGCTCATCACGACGTGACGAGATAAAAATTGGCTAAGGTGTTTCAAAACACCAACTGTCACACTCATTAAGGTGTGATGAGTTGGCCCAAAAAAATTATTGATGCAGCCCCCTATGCCGAATTGCTGCCGAAATTTTGACTAAATTTTAGACTTAGAAAAAAAAGGGGAAGAATCAAGATTCATCTAAAAGAAATCAATCACATCAAAAATAAATAATATAAAATGAAATTTGAATGTGTAGAAATTGCATATATATTTATTTTTATGCAGGTGATTGAAGACCCCGTTATGCTCATCAGGGCATAACGGGATTGAATTCAGTCGAGGTGTTTCAAAACACCAACCGTCATGCTCATTAGGGCGTGACGGGTAGGCCAAAATTATTCCAATGTAGCCCTACTATATGGGGACGACGCCGGAATACTATCGAAATGCTGCCGAAATTTTTACTAAATTTTGGACTTAAAAAAGGAGAAGAATGATAAAATCAATTCAATCATTTATGCTTATGTGCATGCAAGCTAATGAATGTCGTCAATGTTAATTAAAGTTAATGAAAGATTTATATATATTTATTCAATTCCATATAATGTGATTACAGTAGGCATAATCTTTTATGCTTGAAATAGAGTTGATAAGGTCTACTAAATGATCAACTTTTAAAAACTCAAATTACATTAGATTATAAGACCTAATCCTCTATATTTGTAATAGAGTTGACAAATGCATTATAATATCAATTTTGTAAAAAATTTAAATTACACATAAGTGTAGGCGATCTCTACTAGTAAATAAGTAGAATTGTGAGTCTACCCCAATGATGTGAGTTGAATGAAGATATCAACCGGAGGTAATTATTATTAAAATATTTATGATATTATATTCAATATTCTCAAATTTAAAATACTCAAATATAAATCTAGATATGATTCTATTATTAAGTAATAGAGTCGATAAAATCAAATAATAATAAACTAAATGATTAAGCACTTATATACCCCATGATCTGCGTTGATTGAAAAATCTCAATTGGAAGAGATATTATCATCAAAAGATACTTGAGCTCTAAATTAATTCATCATAAAACTAAATTTCAACTAAGTAAATATCTGAACTAAATAAAATGTATCATTTAAATACTTAAAGTAAACAATTCATCCACCCATCCACCATCGTTTGTTAGGGATGACAGATTAAGAAAACTCTAGCTCATAAAGAGTTAATGTCAAGTCAAATAAATCACTATATTCAAACTCAAATAATTTCATGCTAGTATGGGCGTGCGTTTCATATCATCCGCGTGGTTTGGCTAAGTTTCACTTATGATGCGTTACGTGAGAGACTATGTGGTGGCCAAATGACACCATGATATTATCCATGTAGCCTTGTTTCACAAAAAATCAACCCTTTGAGTTATGAATCATAGGACATATTTAATAGCACAAAGCCTTTTGTTAGCAAAGGTGGACTTAAGCTTGTCTCCTTAGACAGACACCACCCCTCTAAGGATTACTTGGACGACGTAACCCATGATTGATGACAAGGATCCTTTAATTTTACTATTTATAAAAGATCAAAATAATTTTAAATCAAATAAAAAGATCAATTTATTCTCTTAATTATTTTAAAAGAGATCAATTTACTTCTACCATCTAAATTAATAATTTGAGATATTAAAGGCTTGAGCATTTTTAAAATTTTAAATTTTTTTAATTATTTTTTTTGTGTGCTATAGATATAATTATATTCAAGATGATTGGATTAATATTAATTAAATTTCTAAAAATTAAAATTTTTAACATAAATTCTATGTATTTTTTATTATATTTAATATTATTATAATATTAACTTATTTTATAATTCTAATATTGCCAAACTTCTCCTTTACATGTATATTTATGTTCATTCAAATCCAAACAATTGGACCAAATTAACCCATTTTAAATAATCAAGAGACTAAAATAATCCTTCTATTTAATCTAAGACTATTTTAATCCTTCATAAATAATTAAGAGAGTAATTTGATCCTTAATTCTTTTACATAAAGTTCCAAACAAACCCTTAGAACATTCCAAATAAAATGATACAATATAACAAATGCTTCTTATAAACGGCCATAGCAACAAGCTTAGTTTGGGCAACTGATGTGAGATTCATCAATCAACTTAAAGCCATGACTAGCAAATAACATTAGAATCAGGCTTGGCTTCAACAAGTTACTAACGAATTAAAGTTAGTTAAGATTGATTTGATCAAAGTTTGAATTGTTAAATGTTCAATTTGATTAAGTTTGTTTTAATTTAGAGTTAGATTAATATGTAGTTCTTTTATTTAGATTTTATTTAAGGATTTATTTAACTATAACTAATTTTTTGAAGTTCATTAGGTTTTATAAATTTAACTAGCTTATGGTTTGACTAATGTTTAATTTGATATTTTTAATTAAATATTAATTAATGATTTCATAATTTATTAATTTGATTATTTATTTGAGTTTATGTTGATTAATTTAGTTTAATGTTTATTTGGTTAATAATAATTTAGTATGAATTAAAGATTTATAAGAATTTGGAGTTATACTTATTTGATTTGATTAATGTTTAAAATAAATTTATTGCAATTATTCTATTTCACATATTTTGATTGTTGGAATTTTTTTTATGTTGATTATTAAATTTTAATTTGATTAATTTGATTAATTTAAGTTCAATTCACATTTATTTCATTTATTGAATTTGATTTTAAGATTTATTAAATTTTTATCATTCAAGTGATTTATGTTAATTTGATCATTATTTGAACCTTTTAGCTTTACATTTTAATTAAACTCAATTGATCATTCATTACAATGATCGTGGATCATTTATTTGACCTACTTTTAGGCAAGTTTAATTCATTTGATTCAAATAAGTCAAGTTAGTTTTCTTAGTCTAATTAACTATTTTAGGATTTAGATTAAAGTTCATTTGTGTCTTTATGTTCATTTTTTTATGTTTGAATTTGATTAGTTTCAACGATTTAAGCTTGATTTTGATTCTAACTCAAATTAACCTATTTTGATCTAAATATGTTAAGTTGAGTTCAATTGAGTCAAATGATCAATTTGACTAAATCAAAGTATGTTTAGACTCAAATCATGTTTGAGTAAGCATTTGATATGCTTTGGAGCAATTAGTTTTGATAAATCGAATTTAATTTTGATTTTGATCTAAATTGAACTTAATGGATTAAGATGAGTTCACTTGTGTCAAATGACCAAATTGGTCAAATTAAATCTAAGGACTAGTTGAATCATTTGTTTAATTTCAATTAGTTTTAATTTAATTTGAGTTGGGACTCAATATAATCTATTTGGATCTACTTGTATTAAGTGATCCAACTAATTCATTTGAGTACTTATTGGATTTAGATTTATTTAGATTTAAGTTTAGTCATGTTTGTTTGATGATTTTAAGCCTTGAGATGGCTCAATTTGATCAAGTTTTAATTAGTTGATTTTGACTTAGTGGGGCCCACTTAGTCAATTTAAGCAAAATAATATAGCTAGCCACTTTTACTCCATTTAAATTCAATTTTGTATTCATTTATTTTTATACATTAATTCTATGCTTTTGAATTGATTTAATTTTAATTTAATTTGAATTATTTAGACTCGGTGAGTAAAGCTTAAATGAATTAATTGAGTTAATCAACCTAACCACCAATCTAGACTCAATTGATTGTTAAATTTGAATTCATATATATATATATTGATTTTAATAAATTTGGACTTGATTGGGTTCACTTAGCCCAATTAATTTTGGTTTCAATTTTGAGTTTGATTTCATTTTAATTGTTTGATTTTGGTTCTTGTTAATTATACACCTAATCACTTAGTGTAATATTGTAAGTGTCTAATTATAAAGTTTTTTTTCTAAGATCAGAGATTCTAATTATTAAGATCATGATGAATGTCACCATTATTCAAAAATGAAATCAACATATAACTTTTATTATAAAATTGCATAAATAATTTTTTAATTCAGCTAATTCTCATATATAGAAAACCAAACTAAAAAAATAAAACCAAATTGTTGTTTGATTTGTTTAGATTTTATATTCTTAATTTTTTAAATTAATCAATTAAAAGCGTAATTAAAATTAACCTTTAAAAAAAATTTAAAAATAGCCTCATTGCATCTATATATTATATATATATATATATATATATATATTATTTTTTTTAAAATGAAATTTATTCCATTTTTGGCCATATCAATAATCATTGGATTTTTGTGGTTTATCGTTGAAAGGAATAAAAAATTCAACAACTTTCATGTTAAATCTTAGCTACATTTTTTGTGTATATATAAATTTTGAAGTTGAAAGTTATTACGACATTTTTTTTTAATACAGATTATACATAATTAAATAACACTCTCAATATATTTTATATATAAATTGACTAATTAAACCCATGAAAAGAGTCCAACTACTTTATGAAAAATGTGTATCTCTTCATAATAAATTTTGATTTGTTCATTTGTTAATATTGAACTTAACTTGACACTTAGTGTGAAAAATGAAATATAATAATTGCATAAATTAAAAAAAGATGAAATGAGTTAATGAGTTTTAATATGATTAGTACAAGAAAATAATATTTATATATTTTTGGCTAAAATAAAAATAGAACTAGCTTAAATTGATAGTGTTCATTTGCTTAGAAATTTAAATGGAAGTATCGATTAAATTAGATTATTTATCAATCTTATTTTATGTTTTGATTTGTATGTTATTTTAAAACATATTTACTTAATATATTTTATATTTAAGAAAATAATTATTTAATGTATTTTAGATGTTTTTTTTTGTTTTAAAATGAATCATATTATTTTATAAATACTCAAAAATAATTTTGGACATTTTAAACTATATGTAATTCCACATTAAGTCTTCCATCCTCTCATGAGTTAACCAAATTAAATAAAACAAGTCACTGATAACAATGGTGAATGAGTAAACATAAAAATATATAAAGCAGAATACATCAAGCAGAAAAAATATAATACATCTACCATGATCTTTTGGGTGGAATCGATCAGGAGTGTAGTGGATGGTGGTCTCCGAGATCTGTTGTTGATGGTCCCTCCTCTTCCATCCACTCCACGGGGTTTCAGATCCAGTAACATAGATATGTCAAGCGAAGCTTGTGTCATACCCGTGGTGGCTTCATGGCGGGTCATATGATGGTGGACCATATCAGGCTACTGCGTTTATTTTGCATACTTCACTTTGAATCAGGTGGCTATATAAATGTGCGGTGGCCACCACTCAGACGAGGAGGATATCCATCGATGGAACATCAAGCGCACGAAGTGCACGGAATGTCGAGTATCCCATAGTGTTGATATGCATATCCGCCCAATGCCACCACGCCTCAAATTCATTGAAAGATGTCGATATTTTATCGCCAATAACGAACTCAGATTCAAAATGTGGTCCTTACTGAATTTATATGAGTGTATCGTTGTTATAAAAAAAGAAAATTTTAATATGCATTTAAACTAACTCTTCCAGGCGTGGGGAGTGTATGAAATATCTTCAACTATGGTGAAGCCCATGACGATCATCTCATATCGGTTGATCCAGCTCCCCATGTGAAGAATCCCTACAATGACTCGTGTTTCTCCCAGTGCAATGTCGAGTTGTGGTAATGGACCCAATCAACATCGCTTTTCCTCATCAACCCGTACAAATGATGGATCTATCGGGCAACATATCAATGGGAGACATCCAACTATCGAAATTTCGATCGGCGGTACCACTCCACCTCTTCCAACATATGATGCATCTAGCCATATTTCTTCGTAAAATATCCAGCGAAATTGATATGATGTCCATATGGCTAAGATGACTGCGTAACATAAGTTATTATATCAATAACATCAATCGAGCAATAAACATTACATCAAATCGGTGCATTTCTAAGTCTCCTTCCCCATATGCTCGATGTTGGATCTATCTCCGAACCATCCATTGGAATCTACACTAATTAATGCTGGGATATGGAACATGTAATGTTGGTCTTCATGAATGTGCTTATGCTTCTCGATAAATGAACACATATGTTGGTTATTGATTTTATTGCTTCATGTAATTTCCTGGGTGAGCGGTTGAACAACGATAGCTCGTGAGCGTGTCAATATCCGGTGGTAGATCTTTGCGGGTGAACCTCAACAAGTATCTGGCAAAAGAAAAGATCCAATGGCAAGATGCGCGACATGCAGTGATAGCTTTAGATCTAAATATGAATCGGTAATGTCAGCCCACCAGCAAGCGGTGCATGACGAGAAATGTGATGTGATATCGCATGGGATCGCATGTATGCTGCGGTGTAAAAAGCAATCATGTATTGCCCGATTCTATCTCCACTGAACCGCGCCAATCCGGGCCATATCAGGATACCAAGAATCGCGACATCGTAATCGTCATCCACCGGTGCGGTGGAAGGTTTGGTCCATAAATCAAAGCTGAGTAAGTGGTGATCCAAAATCTGCATGGGACACTATCTAGGCTATGCAAAGCATCCATCGAGAAATTATTAAACTATCGCGGCCGGCCGAAACTGACACTAATCAAGTAGTAGGGTTGCATCAGTAACAAATGCATATATACATTTTAAAAATTGTCAAAGAAATTTTAGAATCAGATCTTTTACCACAGCAACTATACTGAGTGCACTTCAGGTGGTGCCAATTAATGCGTCTCATTTGGTCGTTGCCTCTCTACATGGGGGGGCATCAACGGACATCTTCCTTGTTGTAATTGAAAACAATAATGTGCAATTAGTTTAGCATTAATAAAACGCAAAAGAATACAAAAACTATTGTCACATCTTAAGAAGAATATATCAAAATTTAGAAAAGAGAGTTATAATATTCACATCCATAAAACACGAGTTTTAATTTAACATGCATATAAAATTGTAAATATAATACACTAACCAAACATGCTTTTAAGAATAAAAGTAAAATAAAAAAATTTTCAATTATAACTTTGTATGGAAAAATAAAATTTAATTCAGACTGTTATATTTTGTATACAATGCATGATTTCAATAAAATCTAGTTTATACTTATAAAACTTATATTTTTATGTTTCTCCTCTTTATGCAAGCTCCTTAGACAATAGTAATTAATTACTTATATGAATGTTTATTGTTAAAACATAGAAAAAGTCTCAAAAGGAAGGTTAACTAAAATGTATATATATTTTGAATATTTTAGAAAATACATATGCTTTGACATTGAATTCCCAAAACTACCTTAACACTCCTAAGAAAATGCATCTTCCACCTTTTTTTTACATAAAATGTTTAGAACAAAATCGAAGACAATGAAAATCAAAGTTCATGCTAAACTTCTCTTAAATATCAAATGCTCTTAGATGACTTCAAAATAATAGAATGAATTTTCCCAATGTTTTGTAAGATTCCTCCCAACTTCCAAAATAATATGATTTAATCATTAAGCCTTCATAGGACACTCTTATATTGAACTTAACTCAATACACACAATTTTCCTTGCATCGGTCTGATCGTTGCGGTTGGATGAAATAACTAATGACGCATTTTATTTTAAGATTAAAATGAACTATTTTGAAGTGAACTAATACACCACCGCATTCCTCTTAATTGATCTTGCATGTAAGCTCAAATATGGTCTGTTAGAATGTAATGTGTTATTTTAATTGATTTGAAGCACAAATGACATACTCAACATTGTTCATGAGATATAATAGCAAATTGTATTTCTTGAATTGAAAACACATATCTTCAAACAATTCATGGAATACTTTCTCAAAGCGAATGATGGGCCATAATGTGGTCCTCATCCCATTTCTTTCGATGATAATCGTTATTAGTATCTAATCTTGAGTAATCAACAATCAAGTCACCAACTTACATTGATGATTAGCCATTCTCCTTATCATCATCACCTGTCCATTCATAAAAAGTTTCATATCTATCTTGGTGTTACATTCTCATTATCTTCCATATAACTTGTCCCAAAATCATGTTCTCTTGCGTACTCATTCCTCGAGAAGGCAGTTTGCGAATTCGTGCGAGCTCTCTCACATTCCTATATTATTAACCTCCCACCATCATCCATCGCAAAACAATAGGTTGTGCACAGCGGTGAGTATAGCTTCGACTTCTTCTTCATCATCAAGGAGTTTGCACCCTTTAGGAAGCATTACATTCAAGAACTTTGTTGGATCTATCTTTGATTTCATTATTGCTTTTAATTCTCAATCTGTCGGATTTTGGGTGACGTTCCACCAATGTATGTTGGAATGAAATGTCATTCACTCTCGGTTCATCGCCATAATAAATTCTAGATGGTTGAATTCATCACTAACCGCGATATAACAACAATAATCTTTCACACACGATAAATGCAAATAATTTAATTAAGAAATAAAATTATTGGATTCATTTATAATATAGAAGATCGAAATCTACCAACAAAAGCCCAACTTTATGCAAAATTTACATACTTTGACAATCGGTTTATTCAAATTATGAAAGATACCAACAAAATCCCAACTTTAAATTCTAAATCAAACTAAATAGCTACATCCAACAAAAGCCCACATTTACTTCTTTCTTTTTTTTGAGGGATAGCTTAACATACATACATTAAAATATTTAATGTCTAAAATTTTATATTTACATAAAGAAAATTCAAAACTTTAATATATACAATAAAAATACAAATATTAACTTCATACACACAAAAAATAAAAGAATAATTATCATGTCATGGGTCAAAAAAGAATATGCATTTAGACATGTCTTGAAAAAAAAAATTTCAACTTTTTTGTTTAATCGACTTCTACTTATTAGAAATATTTTGTTAAAAAATTCCATTATGAAAAAATCAAAATATTTAGTAGTTATGCTTCCCATTAAAATTCTTCATATAAATTTTGCTTTTATATAGTATGAGGAATCTAAAGATGGTGAAATAAAGCCACCTTTATTAATAGTTTTATGATGGTATCACATGAAACTATAGTAAATTTATTATCACCCTCATTATTATGAATAAAATGATTAGTGATAAAATAATTTCTTCCTAATTCTTTGCAAAATCAAAATCATCAGAAAAATGTAACTAATTCTATTTAGTAAATAAGATTTGAAGTGGCGCAAATAAGAGAACTGTTTGAACCTCCCAACCAATTTTGAATTTTCTCCAAGATTTAGTGACAATTAGAAGCTTTGAAATTTGAGGAAATATAGGTTCCAAGTAGTACAAGGGAAGGGACATACATTGAAAAGAACATTGCCAATAAATTGATAGAGCTCAAATTTTAATTGATTTTGTAGACTCATGGAATGAAAGTAGATATTTATAATGTTTTATAAACATTGTACATTATCATAGAACAACACCAAAAGTTAGTTCATCAACTTATATGAGATGAGAAAGGTAAGAACTTTTTTCATAATGCATAAGAGACACACAAAATATAAGAGACACACAAAATCAATTAGATCCATATGCATACCTAAAAATACTACAATAAATTAGATCTACAATTTAAAGAGAAAATTAGATCTACAATTTAAAGAGATACACAAAATTAGATCTACAATTTAAAGAGATACACAAAATAAGTTAGATCCACAAAAAAATTAGTTCCACAACATGTCACAAATTAGATCTACATATTATCCTTTTATTTTGAAAAAAAAAATCACAAAAAACCTTTTCGCAAAATGCTGAGATCCGTGGTGGAAAAGGCGAACCACGAATGGCGTCGACCTGGCGGCGTTCCGGCTAAGAGGCGGAGTTTAGAAAACGAGGCGAGAGATCGGATCGGATTCGATCTCGCGTTCGTTCGCGGTTTTAAAATTAAATGGCGGCTATTAACGATGGTTTATCATCAGCGCATAATTCTTTAAGGGTTAATTAGCTAATTACGATTTTAATTTAATTTAAAATTAAATTTTATATTCTATTTGGCGATTCAATCTAGATGATTGTATATCTAATTAATTGATTTCATTTCATCATCTAGATCATATATATATAAACTAAAAGCACACATTTAATGAAAATCTTTCATTTATTTATCTTTCTATAAATGTAGATCCATTTGAATTTGATTGTGATTTAGATTTGAAAATTGTAGTTTAAATTTTAGTGTAATAATCCTGCTTTTTTAATCGAGTTTATCTAAATTATTCATATAGAGAACTAAATATTTAATGAAATAATAACTATAACTTTTATTGAGTTTTTCTTGAATAAATAATAATATTATTATTTGTATCCATAATTGTTAATGAAATAATAATTTACTTAGTAATATTTTAATCATGTTATTAATGATAAATTAAAATTCAATCAATTAATATAAAATCTATTTATTATTTAATTAACAATTAGCAATTAAAATTATATTATTTTTTTTGCTATAAAATTGAAAACAACCAAATATAATCAAAGTAATGTAATAATATATTAATAAGTTTGAAAGCATCTCCAACATTGTATTTTTAAAATTTTAAATAATTTTTACAAATTAATAAATGAATAAATTATGAATAAAAATAAATAAAACTAGAAGAATCAAGAATCACTTTCCATTAATGGACGAGATCAATCAATAATATTTATAATTGCAAACTAATAATAATAATACATCAAGAGATCAAATTAAGTGACAGATTAAATTAAATTCTAGAGCTAAGTTCTAAGAATAGAATTCTTGGAACAGAATAAGATCACTGCAGCAGCGGCTACAAAAAATGAAGCCGCAGCAGCTGTAAGATCCAT
The DNA here is from genome assembly GCA_021442155.1 of Cymbidium sinense. Taxonomy (NCBI): domain Eukaryota; kingdom Viridiplantae; phylum Streptophyta; class Magnoliopsida; order Asparagales; family Orchidaceae; genus Cymbidium; species Cymbidium sinense. The sequence goes on from CM038224.1 coordinate 133,517,335, forward strand.
TTCCTCCACATTCTTTCACCATGCTCAGGCTCAGGAGGGTTTGCAGACTTCCTCTTTTGCTCTAAAGACTCAACTATGTTCTCTATCTTCTCCTGAATTTCATCTTTCTCTTTATGGAGAGAGAGCAGCCGCATTTCCACGGCATTCAGTTTGGCAGCGGCCGACTCAGCCTTCTTGATTACTGCAGCCATCTCTGTGTTCCCGCGTGAGGTGGCTTCAGCGAGCAGAGCAGTTGACGAGTCTGATACCATCGCGTTCCATATCGGCGAGGATATCCTGCTCGGCGGTCTGTGAAGCCAACTCAAGGTTTAGCTGTTCAATCTGTTTCCGGAGCTCTTTCACTTCTTTGATTAGTTTGTTATTTTGGGTTTTCTGCAGCTCAAGACGGAGCTGCTCGATCTGTTTCCGGTTCTCTGCAACTTCGTACTCAAGTTGCTCATTGCAGTCTTGAGGTTCTCAATTTCTTTGCTACCGGAACTTCCCGCAGCACAGACTCTGGCGGAGGCATGCTTCTTCAAGCCCATTTGGAGAGAACTGTATGAGTGTTTGAAAGGCTTCTTCTTCTTCTTCTTCCACAACGAAAAGAACAGTTGGGTTGAGTAATTTAGAATGTAGAAAAATCGAATGTCGTGCCCTTTAGTGTTCAGATTATAATAGTTGTTAGTAAATGATGTGAACAGTGGGGACAGCAATCTGACCGAAAATTCTCGTCAATCTCGAATCTTGATGTCAGCAAGTTGATCGTTGAACTACAAGATCACAAAATCCAAATTTTGGGATATCGGTTAAATCCATAAATAGCTCTTAGCATGGAGTGTTTATAGTCAAATCGAGCGTCTTCGAGTCCTCTAACAAGCCAAGATCTCATAATTCACTTCTTTTGAGCATTCAAATACTTAAATGATCAAAGGAATCATTCAGCCGTCCAGATGTGGTTGGATTTTGCATGTATTAGACGCACTTCCATATCTCATAAATTCCTCATTAGAGCCAGAGAGGGAGAGCTCTAAAGCTTGAAGATCCTAAGCAAAATCGTTACCACTCGACCGTCAACCACCGCCATTGATCCCTCGTCGTCAATTTTGTTCTCCATCATGATGACCTTCGTATCATTGTTGTCATCCATTTATTACTCTGAGGCATTATTTGCATTGTTCTCTTCTCATATATAATTATGTAATCCCATTATCGGGAAGATTTTGTACTTTGAAACAGATATATAGTGGAAGCTTTATTCTTGTAGTTTTTTCCTTTCGAGATTTTTCACGTAAAATTTAGAGTTCTCTTTATTTCTTTAAATACTTTGTATCTTGATTTAATATGAAATGTAAACTTTCACTCTATATTGGTTCTCGCAACAATAAATATAGCACATTTCTATACTTCAAAAGTGAATTAAATTTTAAAAAATTAAGAAAAATAATGTTTTATTATAATAATAAAGATTTAAGTTGATATATATAAATATCTCGATATTAGATATGTAAATATATAAGAATTACGTGCAGCGTATGTAAATGCCTTTTTTTATATTAATTTTGAGCTATTTATAATTCTTATATAATGATATATAATACTTAAATTTTGATATTTATATATATGATATTTAAATCTTTGATATGGTATCGAAAATAATTTTATTATTATCTTTTTAAAATATTTAAAATCTAAATATCAAAATTTAAATATTAGTTTAGATAAATACAAAGAATTTGTGTGATATTTATATAATCATTTTTTATTTGAGCAAAACAACTACTTGTAAATTTTGACTAAAAATGCTGACAGCCTACGTGACGACTTTCGTTACATTTTAATATTAAATTAATTGAATTTTAAAAAAATAAAATTAATAAAGATTTGCAAATCAATGGTAACGGTATGAAATTTTTTGCCGACTCAAACAATTATATAAATTCAATTTAAATTTTAAATTAATTAAATTTACAAATTGATAAGACTTATAAGCATTTGCAAATAGAGAAGATAATAACATGAAATCTTTGTTGAATTAAGTCTTTAGAGATAACAAAATGTAAAGTTAAAATGATATTCAAAATATCATAATAATAATCTGTTTTAAACTAAAAGATAAAATGTTTCCTTCAATCTCAAAATAAAATTATGAATCACTTCCTCAAATAAAAATAAAAAATCTCTCACCTGATAAACAAGCTCATAATGATGAGAAAATATTATGTCGATCCAACGCTCATGGGCCTTGATTGGACACATGTCGAAGCTTAAAATACTAATTTTTGACTTTCACCTCGCGGTAACAACGGGACTTGATGTCGTTAACGTGACCGAGATCCGACCCACCCATTAAAACAACAAGATTGCACGGCGTTTTAAGTGTGGATCTTTGATGCGTGAAAAGAAATTTAAAAGCAATATATAAATTGATTTATGACACTCATAATGAATAATTAAATTTTTTCGGAATGAGGAGAGAAACAAAAATCTCTTATTTCAACTGAAAAAAAGTGAAGATGGAGAACGAGCACGTGTTTGACTTCGAAGACCAATTTAGCGATGTCATAAATATGAATGCATTGATAAATTTTCTACACAATTATATCAAATAAGTATCTTTCACATTGTATGAGTGATGTGGACCGTCTGATGAGCATCGTGCGATCAGCACTAACTTCTTAGTGACTGAGAATAAAGATGAGAACGTGCTTTTGTTTAAGCAATAATTAATGTCTTGATCAAGAATGAAAATTTCTTTGAAGTAATGATATAATTTTTTATTAAAAATATAATTAATTTTTATTTTAAAATAAATAATATTTTAATAAACTAGTTATGATAGTTAAAATCAAAGTATCTTGAAAGAAATCCCTTAAATATCGAACTAATTTAAAAACCTATAGTGCATATAATATCTATGCTTCATTTTATTACTATATAATTATTGACAAGATATTATTTTTTGTTAATTGATTTATTTTTATTTATTTCTTCGGCGGGATCAAAAATTACAATAATATCTTTAACCTTCATCTATGACTTGATTTATAAGCCTAAATTTTAAATAAAATAAATTTCAATGTGAGTAGCGTCCTTCAATACACTTTAATTTTAAATTATTTTATTTATAATTCAAAAAACAAAAAATATTTTATTAGAAAATATGAAAAATTTTATAATTTTAAAATCTTTGAATTTCAAAATCACATTTAAAACCATCTAAAATTTTATTTATTCCAACAGAGATTGAATATCTATTATCTTTTAAATTTTAAATCAAACTGATGAAATATATCTATAAAAGCTCAATTTTGAAGGATCAAGAATCAGATTGAGATTCGTGTAGGTAAGTCTTATGTTTATACAAGATAACAAGATTATTGTTTCTTTTAAAAAGAGATTAAGTCCTTAAACTCACTTCCTAAGAAACTAGATCATGTAAGGGCATGAAAAATGACCTAAATCTAATACAAAACATATTATTTACTTTCATTTTTGGACAATCATTTGACTTAGGCTTATATGATTCATATCGTAATGCATGAAATAATAAAATTATTGGCCAAAATCAACAAGAAGGAGGAGGTTTATACCATAGCTCTCAGTCAAAGCCAAGTTTCTCGACAAAGATGAAAGCCCTCCAATCAAGAGTGAAACAAGATGCTTTTATGCATGATGTTATAAAGAAAGACTCATCCCTAAGAGATTGCTAATTCTTTTATCTTGATTTTAACTTAAGCTTTAAATGAGGTTATGAGTTCTTTATTTTAATTTTGAATTGTTAAATTTGGTAAAAGATTTATTTTTCCTAAGAGCCGATTTGAGTTTGACTTGAAAGAAGTGAGGAGTTAGTTCTATAGGGTAGACAAATTTTCCTTAACACCCCTAAGGCATGACCATTTAACTCTTTCTCTAGTCTAGGTTGAGTGTCCACCTAATCACTAGATGTGTCTTAAGACTAAAGAACTCTTAAAGTCTAAGAGAAGTCCTATGTTGGAAGGGTCGAGAGCTCATCCTAAAAATGAGGTCAATAAATTTTTTTGGCCAATTTGGGTCAACTTAGGTCAAATGGCCAATTGGACTTTGTTTGTCTCATGAGGGTTTATTCATGTTCAATCATTGATTATTGGTTGGTATGAATCAATGGTTTCAATTAATTTTGTGTATGATGAGTTTTGGCTAGTTTAAGTTTTATTTGGGCTAAAGTTTGACTTGGTCAAAGGACTAAGTTGACTTGGTTTGATCCAATTCAATGTAGTTGATCATCTTAGGGTGATCAATGATCATGGTGTGAGGCTTGGATGGTCTTGATTCAATCTAATTTGGGTTGGATTGAAACTTGGTTCATATGGGTTCTTTAGGCCATTTTGGGTCAAGTGGACCTAAACTTGGGTTAATTAGTTGGTTTTGATATGAGCTTGAATTGAAATATGTCAATTATCTATGATAGGTTTTGGCTCATTTAGAATTTTTAAGTCAAAAGGGTTAAGTTGGGCTTGACTTGGGTTGATTTCAATTTGGCTAGATAATTGTAGGTTTCATTTATGTTTGAATAAATGATTGAAGGAATGTTTGATTCAAGAGAAAATCTATTAATTTTGGCTTGGTTTGGATTTATTTTAGTTAAGTCCAAGAAATTAGCTTAAAGGGTATAAATTGGGTTTTGGTTTGATTTTGGATTTGGTTTTGGCCATTTGAGTTTATATTTCATTTATATTTATGAATATAAATGAAGATATAAATGATTCATGAGAAAATCACTTGAGTTTGGAGTGATTTGAAATCAAATTTTACCAAGCTCAAGGATGCAGGTCAAAAGGGATAAGAAGGAAATCAATTTAGTTTGATTTATTTTTGGTCATTAGAAGGTAAGTTTCATTTATATTTATGAATATAAAGGAAGGAATAATTGATTTATAAAAAAATTGATTGATTTTGGGTGATTTAGGTTAAGATTTAGTTAGGCTTATGGAGGTAGGTCCATATGGCCTAAGAACTTGGTTTGATTTAGTTTGATTTGATTTTGATCATTTGAGTATGAATTTCATTTATATTTGTGAATATAAATGAAAGAATGATTTATAAGAAGTCAATCAAGTTTGGGATAACTCAGGTGGAGATTTGGCTAAGCTTATGAGAGTGGGTCATATGGCTTATGAAGGAATTTTGGAACTTGGATTTGATTTTGGGTTTCAATAATTTGGAATTGAGTTTAGATTTTGATTTGATAAATAATTGAGAGATTGAATTTATCTTTGAGAAAATCAATTGAATTGGGTTTGGCTAAGGTTAAGGCCATGAGATTCAATCATAAAGTTTATGGAGAATTTTGAGCTTGGATTTGATCATGGGATTGATTATGAGTTTAGAAATTTGGATTGGATTTGGAATGAATTTGAGGTTTGGTTTGAGAAAGCATGGATTGGGTTTAGGTTATAGGGTAGGCAAATCTCCCTAAGTCCCTAAGGCATGACCTATGGTTAAATTCTAAGTCTCTAAGCTTAGGTTAAGTGTTCACTAATCACTAGAAGTGTCTTGGGACTAAGGAGCTCTTATTATAAGAGTCTTAGATTTATGATGAGGAAGTTGATAACTCACTCCAAAAGTGAGGTCAACATCTATTTTTTTTATTTTGGACTTTCAATTATGAATCTAAATGATATTATAAGTTGTTTTGAGTTCTTTCCAAGAAGATTTGGACTATTTTCTATATATTTTGAGTACAATCACACTCTAGAGTGTACTCAATTTTTAAATTTTTAAAGTACTATGAGACTTCTAATTATGGATCTAATTAGTATTATATGCTAGTTTGAGTTCTTTCCAAGAGAATTTGGGATGTTTTCTATTTATTTTTTAGGAGTACAATCTGTATAGTCTAGTACTATATTTTTTAAAAAAAATTTAAAGCACTCTGAGACTTACAATTATGGATCTAAATGGTATTATAATCAATTTTGAGTTCTTTCCAAGAGAATTTGAGTTATTTTGTTGTAGTTTTCCAGGAGTATAATATGTACACTCTAAAGTGTACTCCTTTTTTATTTTTTATTTTAAAGCACTCTCAGACTTCCAATTATGGATCTAAATGGTATTATAAGCTATTTTGAGTTCTTTCCAAGAGTATTTGGGCTATTTTGCTATAGTTTTTAAGGAGTACAATATGTACAGTTTGGAGTGTACTCCTTTTTTTAAAATTTAAATGATGGGGGACTTCGAATAATGGATCAAAATGGTATTATAAACTATTTTGAGTTTTTTTTTCAAGAGGATTTGGGTTATTTTAATATTTATTTCCGGAGTACAATCGTAATAGAGTGTAATCCTTTTTTTAAAAAATTTTAAAGCATTGTGGGGCTTTCAATTATGTATCTAAATGGTATTATAATCTATTTTGAGTTTTTTTAAGAGAATTTGAGTATTTTTTGTTTGGTTTTCTAGAGTGTATAATCTGCACACTCTAGATTGTACTCTTTTTTTAAAAAAATTTTAAATGATGTGGGGCTTCTAGTTATGGATCTAAATGATATTAGATGCTATGTGGAGTACTATCCTAGAGGATTTGGGATGATTTTTATCTATTCTTCAAGAGTACAATCTGTACACTCTAGAGTGTACTCACTTTTTTTAAAAAAATTTGAAGCACTGAGAGACTTCCAATAATGAATCTAAATGGTATTATAATCTATTTTGAGTTCTTTTCAAAAGAATTTGGGCTATTTTTATCTATTTTTTAGTATTACAATATGTACACTCTATAGTGTAGTCTTTTTTAAAAAAAAATCTTTTTAAAGTTGTGGGGGAGTTTAAATAATGGATCTAAATTATATTATAATCTATTTTGAGTTCTTTCTAAAAGGATTTGGATAGTTTTACTACACATTTTTTAGAAGCACAATCTGTACACTCTTGAGTGTACTTTTTTTAAAAAATTTAAATGATGGGGGACTTCCAATAATGAATCTAAATGATATTATAAGCTACTTTGAGTTCTTTCAAGAGGATTTCAAGTTTTACTATAGTTTTTAGGAGTACAATCCTGCACTATAGAATGTACTCTTTACTTTTTTTTAAAACATCATGAGACTTCCAATTATAGATGTAAAATGATATTATAAGCCATTTTAAGTTCTTTCCAAAAGAATTTTGGTAGTTTTGTTAAAGTTTTCTAGGGAATATCGTACACTTTGGGTGTACTATTTTTTTAAAAATTTAAATGATGGGGGACTTCCATTAATGGATATAAATGATATTATATACTATTTTGAGTTCTTTCTAAGTGGATTTGAGCTATTTTCTACCTATTTTTAATAGTATAATATGTACACTCTAGAGTATACTCCATTTTTTTAATTTTAAAAGTGTGACTTATGAATCAAAATGGTATTATAATCTATTTTGAGTTCTTTCCAAGAGAATTTGGGATTTTTTTATCTATTTTTCAGGAGTACAATCTATACACTCTAGAGTGTACTCCTTTTTTTAAAAAAATTTAAAGCATGAGACTTTAATTATGAATCTAAATGATATTATAAGTTAGTTTAAGTTTTTTCCAAGAGGATTTGGGTTCATCGTTATACATGTTATATAGATTTTCATAATATGTGTGTTTGTGTGTGTGTGTGTGTGTGTGTGTCTGTGCATGTGAATGCGATAAAATATTTGTGCAATGATGAAGTTGTTATGTCTCATGAACCAATTTTAGGCAAACTCTTTGACACTATTGTTCACAATGAAAAGGAGGCATATGAATTCTATTATGATTATGCATATCAAACTGGATTTAGTGTTCGGAAAGATCATGCTAGTTATTGGCCAAACTAGAAGAATTTGAACTTAAAGGATTTCTTATGCAGATTTTAAAAAGGTCTTAATTTAAACTCCTCAATGAAAATTTGAAAACAAACTCAGACCTTGTCTTGTAATGATTAATTAATTTGGATGAGAATTGAAAGGTTAAGAAATTTATAGAAAGTCATAATTATTCTTAGAAAAGCGAGTAACAACATCTTTTAAGATCTTACGAGCCATCAAGGAAGAGAGAAGAAGTTAAAGTCAATGATAGAGGTGGAATTAGAAGCGATGCATTCAACTATCTTGAGGAAGTTGTGAGGGGAGAATGTTGGGTTTACAAAAGAGATGTTTTCAATTATATTCAAAAAAAGAATAACAAGGATTGTGGATGGTGATACTAATACATTAATACAATTGTTCAAGGAAATACAAGCAAAAGATGAAATATTTTATAAGATGTCTAAATTGATGAGTAAAATAGTTTAGTTTAATTTTATTTGTTAGTGTTTATTTTAGTTTATTATTATTATTTTATGGTTTAGTTATGGTTTAGTTTATTGGTTAGTTATTTTAGTTTATTAGGGTTTAGTTTTATTTAGTTATTTATTAGTTTAGTTTTAGTTTATTAGTTATGTTTAGTTTCTTATTATTAGTTTTAGTTTATTAATTTTTATTTAGTTTATTTAGTTATTACTAGTTATTTAGTTTTGTTTGAGTTAGTTATTAGTTTTATTTAGTTTAGCTTAGTTATGGTACCCAGGATCGTTTTTTTGGAGTGATGGCATGTCAAGGATAGACTATGACTATTTTTTGTGATGTCATAATTTTTAATAAAAATTATTGACTCAATAAAAATAATCTAATTTGTGTATATTTTGTTGGAGTTAATCATCATTGTCAAAATATTTTATTTGGTAACATTTTATCCAGAAAAACAATTGAATCATTCAAATGACTATCCAAAATATTTCTGATAATGAATGAGGCATCCTATAACAATATTCATTGATCAAGATCAAACAATGACGATAACTATTGAAAACATTTTCGCCATAGTCTTGCGATGACATATTTGATAAAGCTCTTCGGTTTTAATAGTAATAAGATTGTTGAAAGTTTCTTTTATACATGCATAAGTAAATGTGATTCAGAAGAAGAGTTTGAACAAGCTTGGTCTAAGATGCTTGAAGAAGAGAATTTGTATGATCATACTTGGCTAACTGTGCTATATAGAATTAAAAATAAGTGATCAACTACATTCAGTAAAGATTCATTTTGCATGGGTATTTTATCAACACGCATGATAGTACATGAATAATGTATATGTGAAATCTCTAAACCAACAAGTTCTATCATCGATTGTTTTTTTGGGATTAGAGAAGATTATGAACACGAATAATAACTATAACTCTTATTGAGTTTTTTCTTAAATAAATAATAATATTATTATTTGTATCCATAATTGCTAACAAAATTACTAATAATTTACTTAGTAATATTTTAATTATGTCATTAATGATAAATTAAAATTTTAATCAATTAGTATAAGATATAGTTATTATTTAATTAGTAATTATTAATTAAAATTATGTTATTTTTTTAGCTATAAAACAAAATTGAAAACTACCAAATATAACCAAAGTAATGTAATAGTATATTAATAAGTTTTAAAGACAATTAAAGAATCGCCAACATTGTATTTTTAAAAGTTTAAATAATTTTTATAAATTAACAAATGAATAAATTTCTGAATAAAAATCACTAAACCAATTAACATTTAAGTTGGTTCATATCAAATACAAATAAAATATTATTTATTTATTTAAGTATTGAAATAAATAAATATAAATGATTAAATATAAAATTATTAATATTCTATATAAAGATCAAAATATTTATTTATGACATATAATAATATATATCAAAATACTCATTATTGCAAATAACTATCTTTCGCCACATTGTATGGCTAGTGATGTGGACCGTTTGATGAGTATTATGCGATCAACACTAACTTCTTAGTGACTGAGAATAAAGATGAGAACGTGTTTCTTTTTAACCAATAATTAATGTCTTGATCAAGAATGAAAATTTCTTTGAAGTAATGATATAATTTTTTATTAAAAATATAATTAATTTTTATTTTAAAATAAATAATATTTTAATAAACTAGTTATGATAGTTAAAATCAAAGTATCTTGAAAGAAATCCCTTAAATATCAAACTAATTTAAAAACCTATAGTGCATATAATATCTATGCTTCATTTTATTACTATATAATTATTTACAAGATATTATTTTTTGTTAATTAATTTATTTTTATTTATTTCTTCGGGGAGATAAAAAATTACAATAATATCTATGACTTGATTTATAAACCTAAATTTTAAATATAATAAATTTCAGCGGACTCATAATCCTGATCTAGTGACTTTGCATCCTTCAATGCATTTTAGTTTTAAATTATTTTGTTTACAATTCAAGAAAACAAAAAAAAATATTTTATTAGAAAATATGAAAAAATTTATAATTTTAAAATCTTTGAATTTCGAAATCACATTTAAGAACCATCTGAAAAATTTTATTTATTTCAAGAGATTGAATATCTGCTATTATCTTTTTGAATTTTAAATCAAACTGAAGAAATATCTCTGTAAAGCTCAATTTTGAAGGATCAAGAATCACTTTCTATTGAAAAACGAGAACAATAATATTTATAATTGCTAACTAATAATAATAATACATCAAAGAGATCAAATTAAGCGACAGATTAAATTAAATTCTAGAGCTAAGTTCTAAGAATAGAATTCTTGAAACAGAATAAGATCACTGCGGCAGTGACTACAAAGAATGAAGCCGCAGCAGCTGCAACAGGGTAAATCCATTTCCTCCGTATTCTTCCACCATGCTCGTGCCTAGGAGGATTTGCAGACTTCCTGTTTTGCTCAAAAGATCGAAGTCTTAAATCCCTCTCCTCAACTATGAGCTTTATCTCCTTTTGAATCGCATCCTTCTCTCTATCAAGAGAGAGCAGCAGCAGCCTCTCCTCATCTATGAGCTTAATCTCCTTATGAACCGCATCTTTCTCTCAATCAAGAGAGAGCAGCCGCATTTCCACGGCATTCAATTCAGCAGCGGCCGACTCTACCTTCTTCTTTTTTACTGCAGCCATCTCCTTATTCCTGTGCACGGTGGCTTCAGCAAGGGCAGAGGAGATGGCGAGTCTGATAACATCGCACTCCATATCCGCAAGAATATCCTTCTCTGACGTCTGTGAAGCAAACTCAAGGTTTAGCTGTTCAATCTGCTTCCGGAGCTCTTTCACTTCTTTGATGAGTTTGTTATTTTGGGTTTTCTGCAGCTCAAGGGCTGCTCGATCTGTCTGGACCTTCGTGTTGCTCATTGCATGAGGTTCTCAATTTCTTTGCTACCGGAACTTCCCGCAGCACAGACTCTGGCGGAGGCATGCTTCTTCTTGCCCATTTGGAGAGAACTGAATGAGTGTATGAAAGGCTTCTTGTTGTTCTTGTTCTTCTTCTTCTTCGGCTTCCCCAAGCTATTCGGCCGCCGCCTCAAGAGATGGAGATAAGCGATACTAAGCGTTCTAATATCTATCATTCTACTTCTCCGGGAGCTTCCTCCTCCCTATTTGTAGGTTAATTTGAATTGCCGTTATGTAAATTTTAATTATTTTTCTTTTTGGGGATTTACATACATATCATACAATTCTTATGTATTTATATATCTAACAACTAAATTTTAATTTATATATATATATATATATATATATATATATATATATATATATATATATATATCTTCAATTCATATCAAAATATCACTTTAAACTTTTAAAAATAAATGATATGTATGTAAAAGCGCGCCCCCTCTTTTAAAAAATAAATGGATTCCCACTTCATCTCCGCCATCTTCGGCTTCCCAAGCTTTCCGGCTGCAGCTCAACAGATCGAGATTCGAGATAAGCCACACATGGAACCGGTAACTACACCTCCAACTTTGAATTTTATTTTATTTATTTATTTTTTACTGTTGCATACCCAATACACGAACGTACATCACATCATTGAAGATAAAGCCCCCAACTGAAGAGACCACTTTGAATCAACCCACTCTTCCTACATTAACATTCTCATATCCAACTGTCCATCTCTCCGGGATTATATATATATATATATATATATATATATATATATATATATATATATATATATAGATATATATATATAGAGAGAGAGAGAGAGAGAGAGAGAGAGAGTGAGTAGGGTGTCAATTTGTTTATTGTCGAATTAGTCATCAGAACTCGACTCGAGTTGAAAATATTAAACCCGAACCCGACCTAAATTTAAAAACGAGTTCAAATTTTTAACCCAAACCCACTGACCCAACGACTCAATATTGACGGTTCAAATTTCTAACCCGAACCCGACTCGAATATTGAACGGGTTCAAATCTGCTATTGAAATAGTTTGGAAAATAGAGATTTGTAGGATACTTTGTGCTAGAAAATACACATGTAATTTCATAAAAATGTGCTAAGAAATTGAATATGCTGATAATTTTTTCTCATTCAGTTGTTGATGGATAACTCTTGTAGTTCAGTCGATAGATCTGTATAATAGATAGCACTATCAAGCATAATAAAAGTTGAATTTGTAAGTAGGAAGATCTTGTCTTAATCCCTTTTTCATCAATAAAATTTTGTTTAGCATTTAAAATTTTCCTTGCTTGAGAACCTTTCACATATTTAATACATTCACGAACCTTTGATCGAGCTATCAATCTTTTAATCCTTCTTGAAATCAAATTTATGATAACATCGTGAGTGGAATTCTCCATTGCAAAGTAAGTCCTCTCAAAGATTTCTCATGAATTCAATACATTATTAGGTTTAAAGTAATGTTAAAATCTTTTTTCAATCTCCCAATCAAATAAAAAAGTTTGAATTACTTCAAATAATGTAAGACCGTGTGGAGGTGGCATAAAAAAAAATTTAAAAAAAATTTGCAACTTCCAAATTATTAATGAAATGTGCTAAAACAAATAAATCCATAAGTATTGATGGAAGTCCATCGGCGTCAACTCGACTAGTGATAGTCTTTAGCATTGTTTGATTTTCCCCTTCTCTTTCATGAACATCTTTGATCTTTACTAATAGTATTTTCTTGAAACAAGTTGCAAGTCTCGATGCAAATAATGTAAAAGTGCTTTAAAGTCATTCAACTTGAAAAGGTAAATCATGCATAATAATGCAAGCGGTAAACAAGTCACGCGAAACTCTTAGTTGAACTTAGCATTCTGAAAATAGATGAATAAGAATTACTTTGCAAAATCGGCTATATCATATGTATCCCTTTTTTTTAAAGTTTGTAAGTGGCGTTTCAAATTGCGCAAATTTGCTATCACATATGTAGTTTGCACTTTTTTTTATTGCATCTTTATTTCTCATCATTTCCAATAGGTAATAAATCAAAATATCCCCAAATAAATGATAACATTCTTCTCTTTCTTTCATTGCATTCTTTTCATCAATTGTTTGAATTTCATTCTCAATATGAAAAAAAACTTTCTTGAGCATTACTAATAGTATTGGAATCCTCCATCTAAATTAAAAAATTGATGAGAAATTTATAAATAATACATTATACATGTATTAAACCCTAATCGAACAACCACTTACAAATAATACCGTGTTATTAAAATAATGTAGATAAAATAAATGATACTCAAATGATATTAATCAACATAGCCGGCTTGCCATAATATTCAAATGAATAGAAATAGTAAATGATACACAGTAAACGAATTCCTCATACAATATTCATCTCAACTTCTCAAGACAGCCGGCCTGCCACAATATTTAAATGAGTAGATAAAGTAAATGATACACGAAAACAATTCATACAATATTTATCTCAACTTCTGACTACTGTCGGTCACATAAATCTAAGAATTCCCCATACAATAAATAATAAACGCATATGTTAAACACTAACAGCATGTCCATTCATATGTGCAATGCAAACAAATAAATGAATAAACAATCATCAATCATGAATTACAGAGAATAAGAAAAGCCCCACTCCATTCCTAAACCAAGAAACGTTAAACATAAGCGTCCTCCATTTTAAAGTCTTAACTTGTAAAAACATTTAACGGATTACGGATCATCAATAAACACTAAACAGCATGGCCATTCATACAATTACAAAGAAACGATCACCAAACATGAACGACAGAGAAGGATTGATTTAGATCTATCATGGCTCTCCGAAGACAAAGGATTACAGATTACCTCAGCGAAATGAGAGAAAGATTCAGCGAAGGGGTGAAAGAGTCGGAGAAAGAAGATGCCGAGAGATGGTCGGTGGAGGGATTTTTCATTCACACCGCTGAGAGCCAGTCGAGAAGAGCATGAGCTAAAGGAATTATGAAATTAGGGCTTCAACTTATGCTTTCCATTCCAACATTTTATTTCTAAAGGAATTTACGATCTGGGCGTCAAAATGATCGAATGGCTTACTCTTCATTGGCGGACGTGGCACGGAATCAGGATCATTTCATTTGGTTGATTTGGTTTTTTGGTCAACACGACAACTCATAATTAATTAACTATTACACTAACCCGACTCAAAATCTATTTTAATTAAACTGAATTTTGAGTAGAGTTATCGTGTGAGTCATTTTTGACACCCCACCAGAGCCATAGAATAGAAGAGCCGCGCGCAAAAAAGTATGAAATTAGGGCTTATTTACTTCCATTCCAACATTTTATTTTGGCTAAAGGAATTTCTGAATGATTATAATTGATCGAAATGGCCTTTCGCTGGAGCGCGCATTAGAATCAGTTCATTGGTCATTTGGTTTTCGGTCAACAGAACTCGACTCAAAATTAATTGTGTCAACTATTACACTAAGACTCAAAATCTATTTTACTTACAAATATTTTTCGAATTAGTCGAGTTATCGTCTCGAGTCATTTTTTTGGCACCCATAGTTGAGGGACAAGTATATTCTAAATCTTAAGTAAAATCCTCATAATAATATGTCACATTGAGAATTTTACTGCCTCATACTTAGATGTATAATCATAAATTTTTATCTTTTAAGACTAATTAAGTAATTATTAATCACATAATTTCTTAACTTTAATTAATTTATCATATTTTAAGCTTAAGTAAAAAAATCATAATTATATTAATTAATTTAAATAAATAGTATTATATTTATAAATAATAATTTATAAAATTATTAAAGTTATAAAAAAGTTCATTAAATGCTTAATCTAGGCTAATTCTTGAGCAAGTGTAAATTTTAGTAAAATCTAACAAATGAACAAATGGGAATATAAAAATTAATCATTCAGATATTAAATCCAAAATACTTTAGTCAGTATGTAGTTAGATTAATATGTAGTTCTTTTATTTAGATTTTATTTAAGGATTTATTTAACTATAACTAATTTTATGAAGTTCATTAGGTTTTATAAATTTAACTAGCTTATGGTTTGACTAATGTTTAATTTGATATTTTATTTAAATTTTAATTAATGATTTCATAATTTATTAATTTGATTATTTATTTGAGTTTATGTTGATTAATTTAGTTTAATGTTTATTTGGAGTTAATAATAATTTAGTATGAATCAAAGACTTATAAGAATTTGGAATTATACTTATTTGATTTGATTAATGCTTAAAATAAATTTATTGCAATTATTCTGTTTCACATATTTTGATTGTTGGAATTTTTTTATGTTGATTATTAAATTTTTAATTTGATTAATTTAAGTTTAATTCACATTTATTTCATTTATTGAATTTGATTTTAAGATTTATTAAATTTTATCATTCAAGTGATTTATGTTAATTTGATCATTATTTGAACTTTTCAGCTTTACATTTTAATTAAACTCAATTGATGTGATCATTCATTACGATGGTCTGTGGATCATTTATTTGACCTACTTTTAGGCTAAGTTTAATTCATTTGATTCAAATAAGTCAAGTTAGTTTTCTTAGTCTAATTAACTATTTTAGGATTTAGATAAAGTTCATTTGTGTCTTTATGTTCATTTTTTTTATGTTTGAATTTGATTAGTTTCAAGCGATTTAAGCTTGATTTTGATTCTAACTCAACTTAACCTATTTTGATCTAAATATGTTAAGTTGAGTTCAATAGTCAAATGATCAATTTGACTAAATCAAAGTATGTTTAGACTCAAATCATGTTTGAGTAAGCATTTGATATGCTTTGGAGCAATTAGTTTTGATAAATCTAAATTTAATTTTGATTTTGATCTAAATTGAACTTAATGGATTAAGATGAGTTCACTTGTGTCAAATGACCAAATTGGTCAAATTAAATCTAAGGACTAGTTGAATCATTTGTTTAATTTCAATTAGTTTTAATTTAATTTGAGTTGGGACTCAATATAATCTATTTGGATCTACTTGTATTAAGTGATCCAACTAATTCATTTGAGTACTTATTGGATTTAGATTTATTTAGATTTAAGTTTAGTCATGTTTGTTTGATGATTTTAAGCCTTGAGATGGCTCAATTTGATCAAGTTTTAATTAGTTGACTTTTGACTTAGTGGGGCCCACATTAGTTAATTTAAGCAAAATAATATAGCTAGTTTACTTCATTTAAATTCAATTTTGTATTCATTTATTTTTATACATTAATTCTATGCTTTTGAATTGATTTAATTTTAATTTAATTTGAATTATTTAGACTCGGTGAGTAAAGCTTAAATGAATTAATTGATTAATCAACCTAACCACCTCAATCTAGACTTAATCGATTGTTAAATTTGAATTCATATATATATTTGATTTTAATAAATTTGGACTTGATTGGGATCAAATTGAGTCAAATCAAGTCCTCATGAGATCCACAAGACTAATGATTTCACACTAAGGTGTTTGGCTTTAATTTTGGTTTCAATTTTGAGTTTGATTTCATTTTAATTGTTTGATTTTGGTTCTTGTTAATACACCTAATCACTTAGTTAATATTGTAAGTGTCTAATTATAAAGTTTTTAATCTAAGATCGAGATTCTAATATTAAGATCACTGAATGTCAACCTTATTCAAAAATGAAGTCAATATACAACTTTTATTATAAAATTGCATAAATAATTTTTTAATTCAGCTAATTCTGATATATAGAAAACCAAACTAAAAAAATCAAACCAAATTGTTGTTTGATTTGTTTAGATTTTATATTCTTTTGATTCAATCTAGATGATTGTATATCTAAATCAATTGATTTTATAATTTGATCATAAATGAATTTAATTATAATACTACTGATATATTGGGCTAAATGCATTTCTTGGGTGTTTATTTTGGTTGATTGTTACAATTGGCTTCATTGTCCTGCGCCTTTTCAAAAAATTTTTGGCTATTTAATTTCATTAATGTCTTGGTTTTGCTTTTCATCTCATGGAAAAATGTGCGAATAACTCTTGATTACGCTTGTGGTTGATGTTCCTACTATGGAATACTTACTCTTGTTCTAGTTCATTTTTTGATCTAATTATGAATGGCACCTGAAATGTCTACTCTAAATGCATTTTGGTGTTTATTTTGGATGGTATTCATTCTGTGTTGAGATATGATGCCTTCTTCTATTGCTCTAAGGACATTTATGGGATGGCTTCACTTTTAAAGCTAATCTTTACATACCATGTGATTGGGATGGTGTTAATTATAAGATCATAATTTTTTTAATAGACTTGCCTATACTCTAACTTTCTTATGGAGATTATATATCTATTTTCTTTCTTTAATTTGGCTATATGTGATTGACTAGTTGGCTCAATCTAGTCTATGTATTCTCATGTCAAGATGGCTATATTGATGATAATTTTAATGAGACTTCATCCTTTTTTAGTATATAATTTATATGAATTTGATTAGGTTTATTATAAAGCTCACATGAATATCAACAACCATGTTTCTCTTTTGTTAATATATAGGCTATGATCTCACTTATTATTCATGCAATGTGATGTAAATTTTAAATGTTCATAAGATCTCACTTCATATGTGATTAGAGCCTCTATCACATTTCCTTATATCACTCTATACTATGTTGTTTTCATTTGTTGTCTAGATATTATTATTTTGCTGCTTCTCCCTCTTTAATTTCTGCTATTATCATGTACTATGAGCATGGCTTTATTCCTTTTTACCTTAATAGGTCAATCATCATGTACTTTAATTTTAATGCTTTCATGATCTTGATGTACTTAGATAAGATTTACCCTTAGATTGACTCTTGAGCAAAAAGTTCTATTTACCCTAAGGATCTAAACTTTTTTTTTGAAATAAAAATGTATCATTTTAAAAAAATAATAATAATAATAATAATAATAATAATTTGATACCTAAATCATATATATATATATATATATATATATATATATATATATAAATATATATATATATATATATATATATATATATATATATATATATATATATATATATATATATATATCAACTTAAAGCAGACATTAAATGAAAATCTTAATTTATTTATCTTTCTATAAATATAGATCCATTTGAATTTGATTGTGATTTAGATTTGAAAATTTTATTTTTAAATTTATTTATTATGTTTCATTTAACTTTAGTAATAATCCTGTTTTTTTTAATCGAGTTTATCTAATTATTCATATAGAGAAACTAAATATTTAATGAAATAATAACTATAACTTTTATTGAGTTTTTTCTTGAATAAATAATAATATTATTATTTCCATAATAATGAACTTACTAATAATTTAGTTAGTAATGAATCATGTTATTAATGATAAATTAAATTCAATCAATTAATATAAAATCTATTTATTATTTAATTAACAGTTTGCAATTAAAATTATATTATTTTTTGCTGTAAAATAAAATTGAAAACAACCAAATATAACAAAGTAATGTAATAATATATTAATAAGTTTTAAAGCATCTCCAACATTGTATTTTTAAAATTCAATAATTTTACAAATTAATAAATGAATAAATTTATGAATAAAAATAAATAAAACTAGAAGAATCAAGAATCACTTTTAATTAATGGACGAGATCAATCAATAATATTTAGAATTGCTAACTAATAATAATGATACATCAAGAGATTAAATTAAGCGACAGATTAATCTACATTCTAGAGTTTAGTTCTAAGAATACAGTTTTAACAGAAAGATCACTGCAGCAGTGGCTACAAAGAATGAAGCCGCAGCAGCTGCAACATGGTAGATCCATTTCTCCACATTCTTTTACCATGCTCGTGCTCAGGAGGTTTGCAGACTTCCTCTGCTCTAAAGACTCAACTATGTTCTCTATCTTCTCTTGAATTTCATCTTTCTCTTTATGGAAAAGCAGCCGCATTTCCACGGCGTTCCGTTTGGCAGCCCAACTCAGCCTTCTTGATTACTGCAATCATCTCTGTGTTGCGTGAGGTGGCTTCAGCGAGGCAGAAGATGACGAGTCTGATAACATCGCGTTCCATATCGGTGAGGATATCCTGCTCGGCGGTCTGTGAAGCCAACTCAAGGTTTAGCTGTTCAATCTGTGGAGCTCTTTCACTTCTTTGATTAATTTGTTATTTTGGTTTTCTGCAGCTCAAGACGGAGCTGCTCGATCTGTTTCCGGTTCTCTGCCACTCACTCAAGTTGCTCATTGGAGTCTTGAGGTTCTCAATTCTTTGCTACCGGAACTGCAGCACAGACTCTGGCGGTGGCATGCTTCTTCTTGCCCATTTGGAGAGAACTGTATGAGTGTTTGAAAGGCTTTTTTCTTCTTCTTCTTCTTCCACAACAAAAGAACAGTTGGGTTGAGTAATTTAGAATGTAGAAAATCGAATGCCGTGCCCTTTATTTATAGATAGTTTCTGGGAGGGCTCGCCGCTGAATGTTCTAACCTTGCAGAGAGAGAGATGGACATTTGTTAATTATCCTGAGACGGCGGTTTAGCATCCGTCCCAATAAAATAAATAAAAAATCTAAAATTTTAATTGAATCACACTATGGGAGTTCTGATCAATTATTATTCTCTATTAACGGCCTCTCGCTTCCTCTCCGGCATCTTCGGCTTCCCGCTATTCGGCCGCCGCCTGAAGAGATGGAGATAAGCGATACTAAGCGTTCTAATATCTATCATTCTACTTCTAGCTTCCCTATTTGTAATTTGAATTGCGTTATAAAATTTTAATTATTATTATTTTTTGACTAAAACGGATTCCGCTTCATCTCCGCCATCTTAGGCTTCCCAAGCTTTTCGGCACCTCAACGGATCGAGATTCGAGATAAGCCACACGGAACCGGTAACTACACCTCCCACTTTGAATTTCATTTTATTTTTATTTTTTTCACTATTAAGCCCAAAGATAATACGCATATACTCAATACTTACTCGAATGTACGTCACACTATTGAAGATAAAGCCCCCAACGGACGAGACCCCGTTGAATCAACCCACTCTTCCTACATTAATATTCGATATCCACCTCTATCTCTAGATTAATATAAAAAAAATTTGTCTAAGGATATATTTAATGAGGATATATACTTGATGTTATCTTTAGCATACGAATGATCATAGATTTATAATGTATTTGATAAGTGATCACTTTGGCTAGATATATAAAGAGAGGAGAGAGAGAGAGAGAGAGAGAGAATGGTGAAGAAAAGTATGCATAATTCTAAATCTTAAGGAAAATCCTCAAGATTATATATCATATTATATATCTTCAACTTTACTGTCTAATACTTAGATGTATAATTATAAATTTTCATCTTTTAAGACTAATGAAGTTATTATTAATCACATAATTTCTTAACTTTAATTAATTTATCATATTTTAAGCTTAAGTAACAAAAAATCATAATTATATTAATTAATTTAAATAAATAAATAGTATTATATTTATAAATAATAATTTATAAAATTATTAAAGTTATAAAAAAGTTCATTAAATGCTTAATCTAGGCTAATTCTTGAGCAAGTGTAAATTTTAGTAAAATCTAACAAATGAACAAATGGGAATATAAAATTTAATCATTCACATATTTAGACATTTAGCATAATTGAAGATTTAACTATTTTAAAATCTCACCATTTTATTTGTATTTTTGATTTAAATTATAATAAAATATTTAAATTTTTTAAAATTAGTTTTATTATTTATTAATTTTAATATGATTAAACCTCATTTAAATCTTGCAAAGAAACGAGTCTTCAAGATTTTCTTAAATAAATCCAAAATACTTTATGTATGATGCTTAAATTGGTTTACAAGAAGTTATAAAGGGATTCATAAACTCAGAAAAGTAAAGTTAAAAGAGGTTATGATATAATAATATCATTTAAATTTATTTTTTATTTTGCATCTATAGAGATTTTAAAAATTATAAATGAATTTTATCATGCATTATAAAGAAAATAATAAAATCAAGATATACATATTTTACATATGAATCCTCCTTATTGTTCTACAAAATCGAGTATAGAATGAAATTTTACATCTTACCTTTATGAACTAACACACCAAATATTAAAGAGGAATAAGAAAACTCAAATTTTTAATAAAAAAATCTCAAAAGAGGAAAATATAAGAAAAAAATCTTTCACTATGTATTTGTTTTAGTACAAAAATTTTTTACACGGGATTCTGATTGTATATGAGAATAACAATGAAATCTAAGAATAAACAAATATATACAGCTAATATAAATAATAAAATGATCAATAGAGAATTAAAAGATCATCGTGATATATGGTGGCGATGATGAAAGTAAAATGATGGTAGTCCTAAGTGATTCGGCGATGATGATCAATTAAAACCGGCAGATTTAATACTTAATATAACGGTAAGCACGACTATGGCTTAATTTTGGTTCCGATACTGGTCAACGAGCCGAGTTACGACATGCTAGATTTTCAATAAGCTCTTTCCTCTTGCTTTTCATCATATAAGAATGCCTATTTATATTGAAATATGTCTAAAATATATGTAAAATCAATCTCCATAGACTCAAATGATTCTTTGATAATTTGATGTATTTTAAGCATTTGAATGCTCAAATGAAATCAAAATTATGAAATATTGTTAGATCCAAAAAGACGCTAATTGACTATAAACAATTTAAGAGTCATTTAGAATTTAATTGATATCCCAAAGTTCAAATGATATTTTAAGTATTGACCGATTTAACTTAATAACTTGCTGATATCAAGATTGTATTCTAATTGAATTTTAAGTGCCATATCACTCCTTTTTATAGAGATTGAGAATTTTCTTTCCATATATATTACACTATTATAATAAAATATTATTTTAAATTGTACAGAAATGTGGACTTTCATTTTGTTTTTTTTCTGTTTTTTTTTTTAAATTTAGATTCATAGCACACAATTTTTATGTATTTACATATATAATATTTAAATTTTGATATTTATAAATATAGCACATTTCTATACTTCAAAAGTGAATTAAATTTAAAAATTAAGAAAAATAATATTTTATTATAATAATAAAGATTTAAGTCGATATATATAAATATCTCAATATTAGATATAAATATATAAGAAAGCTATGTA
The DNA here is from genome assembly GCA_021442155.1 of Cymbidium sinense. Taxonomy (NCBI): domain Eukaryota; kingdom Viridiplantae; phylum Streptophyta; class Magnoliopsida; order Asparagales; family Orchidaceae; genus Cymbidium; species Cymbidium sinense. The sequence goes on from CM038224.1 coordinate 133,539,737, forward strand.
AATCTTTTTATATTAATTTTGAGCTATTTATAATATATATGATATCTAATACTTAAATTTTGATATTTATATATATAATATTTAAATCTTGATATGTATCAAAAATAATTTTATTTTTATCGTTTTAAAATATTTAAAATCTAAATATCAAAATTTAAATATTAGTTTAGATAAATACAAAGAATTTGTTTGGTATTTATATATTTTGCCGACTCAAATACTTATATAAATTCAATTTAAATTTTAAATTAATTAAATTTACAAATTGATAAGACTTATAAGCATTTGCAAATAGAGAAGATAATAACATGAAATCTTTGTTGAATTAAGTCTTTAGAGATAACAAAATGTAAAGTTAAAATGATATTCAAAATATCATAATAATAATCTGTTTTAAACTAAAAGATAAAATGCTTCAATCTCAAAATCAAAATTATGAATCACTTCCTCAAATAAAAAATAAAAAATCTCTCTCACCTGATAAACAAGCTCATAATGATGAGAAAATATTATGTGCATTCCTGATGTAGCTCTGTATAAAGATTTGACATGTGTACGCTTAAAATACTAATTTTGACTTTCACTAAAATACTACCTAAATCAAAAATTAAAACAACAAGATTAATATGTTTTGGGAATGCCATTTGAATCTAAGAATTTAGTAATATATAATTGATAAGACACTCAAACAATGAATAAGATATTTAAATTTTTTCGGATGAACTAGAGAGAAAACAAAATCTCTTATTTCAAATGTGAAAAATGTGAAGATGGAGAACGAAATACCAAAGTGTTGACTTAATAATTAAATTTAATATAAGCCATAAATATTTCCAAATTTTAAAATTATATATATATATATATATATATATATATATATATATATATATATATATATATATATATATATATATATATATATATATATATATATATATATATATATATATAAATATTTTATTTATATTTATTTTGAAACACTGCTTATTGATCTTCTTTGAAATGAATTATAAATCTACACTATTTGAGTATCTTTCAGATTTTAGTAGTTTTGTGAAGTTTTTAATATACAATCTGTACATTCTAACAAATTTTATATATATATATATAACAATTATTTATTTATATATTAAATATAAATTATTTTATAACTTAAAAAATATTTATACAATTTAAATATATAAATAACTAAATAATATAAATATATATATATATATATATATATATATATATATATATATATATATATATATATATATATAATTACTATTTATATAATTATAAAATATTTATATAATTTATTCCATTTATTTATTTATTTATTTATTAAAATTTATTTATTTAAATTTTAAATATTTTTAAATTATTTATATAACAAAAATATTTATAAATTAAAATAGATAAATACAACAACAACAACAAGCCTTAATCCCACAGTGGTACATGAATTTCTTCATTTCAGGTCCTATTATGTGTCAAATTCTCATTTAATTCAAGTATACTAAGATCATTTTTTATACATCTTAACCAAGTCTTTTAGGTCTACCTCTACCTTTCTTAACATAACAAAATCTAATGCATCTACTCTCCTAATGTCATCTGACTACCGACGCTTTATGTGGCCAAACCATCTAAGGCACTCTCCTAATCTTATCTACCACCGGAGCTACTCCAACTTTTCCAACATACTATTTTGCATTCTATCTCTAAGAGTAAAGCCACTCATCCACGAGCATCCTCATCTCAGAACACTTAACTTAGTCTTATGTTCTTTATTGGCCAACATTCCGCACCATAAGTCATGTGTCTTACCACCATCTTATAAAATTTTCCCTTAAGTTTAAGTGGAACTTTTCTATCACATAAAGCCGATGCATTCCTCCACTTCAACCATCCAACTTGAATTCTACTAATAACATCTCCATCTATTTCACCATCATTTTGAACAATAGAGCCTAAATATTCAATCGCCACTCTTATTAATGACTTGATCACCCAAAAGTCACAACACTACCACTAAAATTTCTACAACTAAAATTACACTCCATATATTCGCTTAGATCTACTTAAACTAAAAACCTTTAGACTCTAAAGTTGACCTCCATAATTCAAGTTGGACTCCTCTAGTCTTATCAACAAGAAGAATGTCACAAAAGCATACACCAAGGTACATCTTCTTGTAAATGCCTCGTAAGAACATCCATAACTAAAGTAAAAAAGATAAGGGCTTAATGTTGATCCTTGATGTAATCCAACCAAATAGGAAAATATTTGTCAATCCTCCTTGTGTTTGGACACAAGTACTCTAGTATACATATCCTTAATGACTTGAATATAACCAATATTAACTTCTTTTTTCTAGAACTCTCCAAAGAACATCTCTTGAGACTTTATCATAAGCTTTCTAAATCAATAAATATCATATGTAGATCCTTTTTTCTCTATGCTTCTCCATCAAACCTCTTAACAAATGTATAGCATCCATAGTAGATCTACGCATGAAACCAAATGACAGAGAAACTTCATCACATCGTAACCTATGCTCAATTACTCTCTCCCATAATTTTAATGTATGGCACATTAACTTAATTCCTCTATAATTTGCACAATCTTGTGCATCACCTTTATTCTTAAATATAGAACCAACAAACTCTTTCTCCACTCATCCGCATCTTTTTAGTCTTTAAAATAACATTAAAAGATTTGTAAGCCAAGAAATTCCTTGATCTCCTAAACATTTCCACACTTCTATTGGAATATTATCCTGATCGCTTTTCCACATTTCATTTTCTTTAAAGCTTCACTAACTTCATTTACTAATAATGATGATAAAAATGAAATTCTCTATTTGTTTAGGTATTAAGGTTGCTAAAATCAATCATCTTCAGATCCTTCATTGAAAAGTTTATTAAAAATACCTCATCCACCTATTTTCAATATCTTTTCTAAGAAAAGCACTTTATTATTTTCATCCTTATTACCCCTCACTTGAACTGTCTTTACTTCTCCTATCTCTTTGGTTGGCTAACTTATACATACATCTTTCACCTTTGGTATCTAATCTATTATATAAATCACTAAAAGCTAAATTTTTTGCATCATATATTATTTTCTTAGAATCTCTGTGCATTTTATATCTTTCCCAATTCTCCGAAGTTTTACATCTAAACCAAGTTTTATAACAATGCTTCTTATTTCTTATCTTTTCTTGCACACTCGACTCCACCACCAACTATTCTTATTAAAAGAAGTTTTTCCTTTTGATTCCAAGCACATTTTAGCAACTTGTTTAATACTTGATACTTTTTTCCCACATAATTAGCTTCCTTATGAACATCCCAAATTTAATTTCTTGTAGCTTGCTCTTAAAATATTTTTATTTGTGTTTTTTAAGTGTCCCCATCTAATCCTAGACAATAATTAAGTTTATTTTTCTCTTACAACCTTTCATCTTAAAATCTAAAACTAATAGATGTTGGGTACTTAAAATTTCACTTGAATGACCTTTACAATCTTTACAATCTAAACGATCTATTTTTCTTATCAAAAATAATCAATCGGTTTTACTAGATCCATTTTTATAAGTAATAATATGTTCATCTCTTTTCTTAAATAAAGTATTAGCAACTACAAAATCATAAGCTAAGGCAAAATCTAATATACCCTACCTTCTTCATTAGTCACTCCAAATCCATAACCACCATGAATACTTTTAAAATCTTCTACCACTCTACCAACATGTCCATTTAAATCTCCCCAATAAATACTTTTCTTCAAGAGGTATCTTTGTATTAATCCCTCTAATTCATTCCAAAATTTTTCTTTAACTTACCTCCAAACCTACTTGAGGAGCATAAACACTTATAACATTGATAATCTTAAGATCAACAATAATCTTTAAAGCTATAATTCTATCTCCACATCTATTAATACTTATAACATTATCCTTCAAACTTTTATCTATAATCACACCTACACCATTTCTAGTTCGACTTTTACTCAATACCAAAGTTTAAAACCTAAACTATCAATCTCCCTTCTCCCCAACCCATTTAGTTTCTTGAACACATAAAATATTTATCTTTCTATGAACCATAATATCTATTAATTCCATTAATTTATGTAAGAGTACCTATATTCAAGATCCTAACCTAATTCTAGTTTCATGGACTAACTTCTTTGAGATCCGTATAATGTGGGAACCCTTGCTTATTTAACACCGCACTGCCAATGTACTAGCACATTTTTTTCAAGATTCAAGCCATACTGGCTCTGTGGGACTAGAATAACACAAATGATTTAAAGGATTCATGTCAATTATTTCGACAAATTTTATCAGTTACTACAATAACCCTCCACTTTTGCATACTTGGATATTTTAGTGTTAAAATAGATAAATAACTAAATAAATTTATAAATATATATATATATATATATATATATATATATATATATATATATATATATATATATATATATATATATATATATATATATATATATATATATATATATAATTACTTTATTTATATAATTTATAAAAATATTTATATAATTTATTCCTTTCTTTATTTATTTATTAAAAAATTATTTATTTATATATTTTAAATATTTTAAATTATTTATATAACTTAAAAATATTTATATAATTTAAATCAAATAACTAAATAAATTTATAGATAAATATATATATAAAACAATAGTTATATATATTGTTATACATATATATTTTATTATATATATATATATATATATATATATATATATATATATATATATATAATAATTACTTTATTTATACAAGTTATAAAATATTGATATAATTTATTCTTTTATTTATTTATTAAAAATTATTTATTTATATATTTTAAATATTTTATATTATATATTAACAAAAATTAATAAAAAATTATATATTTTAACAATTATATTAATTAATAAAAAAATATTAAATAAATTTATAAATTTATATATATACTTAAAATATTTTAAATTATATATTTAATTATATATAAAATAAATAACTAAATATATAAATATTTAGTTATTAATATTTTATAAAAAATAATTTTAAATTATATATTTTAAATATTTTAAATAATTATATTAATTAAAAAATAATAAAAAAATAAAATCTTTCTCTATGGTTTCTTTGCAGAAAAAAAAAACAAGAATTTGTACAAATGACAATTATTATTTTACTAAAAAATTTTGGTGCCTAAACTGCTAATTATAATTAAGACTAAGCCTATTTTAAAAATAATCCCTTTTTTTTATTTGAGCAAAACAACTACTTGTAAATTATCTTTGGATTACACCATACTAGCACTTCCTTAGGCCTCTTTTGGTTCTGTTTTCCTAAGAGCTCCACCTTCCTCTGTCATGGGACAAATGGTTTGAGTTGTTTTAGTAAAATATCTTCCCTTTTTCCAATGACAATGTTACATTTAATAAAAAAATATCCTCACATCACAAGCCCCTTTCAACCTCGCCATTCCTCACCCTCGTAAAATGCTTGCTCGTCGAGGAAGAAATCACCAAGGCTCTAAACAATGGTGTAATGCGCAGGTTATGCTCGTAGAGGCCTCTACACAATCTCCTACAAGCCATTAAGAAAGATATTAAGGAAATGTGATAGAAAAAGGCTCACTCAATCACATCCTGATGGGGCAGATGCAAGTATGAGCATCCGAACTTCAGCAGAAGGGTTACATCACAGGAGCTACTACGAACCAATAGGGAAGTGAGATCGCCACCGCCGCATCATAGCCAACAAACCCGGAGAAGGCAACATCCAGCTTGTTGATAGATAAGTGAGCTTTATAACCGCAAACCTAATCAAGCTTCATCTCGAGATTAACACCATCCCAATAGAATATATCAGCTAAAAGTCCTGTGAAACCTCCCCCTTATAAATGACCTTGGATAGCAAGCAGCATTGTATCAAAGACAGTGGTATGAATACAAACATCCAAAAAATACACATCCAAAGAATCAGAGATTTAGAGCACAATACCAATTCATTCATGGCGATTAATGCACTACTTCTAGCCTTCTTATTTCTTTTATCTATGCCGATAAAGAATCATGGTAGAAGAGACCTTTGGCATTCTCTCAAAGACTCAATTACTATTGATGAACCTTGGATCATTATGGGAGACTTTAACCCGATCTTGAGGGCTAATGAAAAAGTTGGAGGTCGACCTCCTCCGCCGAAGCAAATTATCTGATTTCAATGAATTCCCAAATCTTCTAGAAATGGTCATGCATTCGCTAGTTCAACAAATTCAAAATCCCATTAGATGTTTATCGGATAGGTTCTATGTAACACTCATTGGCATTATTATCCCTCTCTACCTGAAAGTTATGACCCCTCTCACCTCACATGATCTATTTTACTGTAACGGAATTTTATCATCATGTACAAGAACTATTGGAGCCATTTGTCAATTGATATATCGCATCATGCTTGAGTAACTGTAAAAGGAGACCCACCTTGCATTTTGTAATAGACTAAAAACACAAAGCATGAGCTAAATCAATTGGCATTCTCATAACTATATCTCTAACAGATCAAGAATCGAAAGCTATTCTTGAAGAGTCACACTCCAAACTTGATATCAATCCCTCAAATTTTAAATGAGAGACTCGCAAACTCAAAATTATCTCAAGGAAGCTATTGAATGTGAAAACAAATGGATTATGCAAAAAATGTGCTCTCACTAAAGGTGAAGATGATATCAAATTTCTATACAAAAGAGTCAAGATCGTGAAAACAAGAATTATATCACAAATTTGAAAGTCAACGGGGTTGATATTTGCTCCCAACAAGACATGGCCAAAGAGATTATTACATACCACTCCAATCTTCTTAACAACTCTCATAGAACTCCTCATTTGGGCTGGTTTGATATTCCTGTTGGTCCACAAATTACAAGGCAAGATAGTCAAATTCTCATACAACCTTTCAAAGATAAGACATTAAAAAATGTGGTTTCTATAGGTTCGATAAAACTCGACCGATGGCTTCACATCTCAATTCTTTAAAGACACTTGGGAGATTACTGGTCAATCTTTAGTGGCTGCTACCCTACATTTTTTTTCGACTGCCAATCTTCCTCATAGAGTTAATCACACCGCCATTACTCTCATTCCCAAAAAGAGGCATGCTGAAGCAATTACTGATTATAGACCTTTGTCGCTTTGCAACTTCCTATATAAAGTAATCGCCAAATTGCTTGCAAACAGGCTCCAACTTTTACTTCCAAATATCATACATCCGGCACAAGCAGCTTTCTTAAAAGGGAGGGACATTGCTGATAATATCATCATGGCAAATGAAGTTCTTCATGGTTTTAACCAAAAAAATAGCCCAAAAAGCTTCCGTGCTAAGATTGACTTGCAAAAAAGCTTTTGACAGTGTCAATCGATAATTTATCTTGAATAGATTAAGAGTCCTCAACTTCCCACAAGTCTTTATAAAATGGATTGAAGCCTATGTGACACATGTTCCTTTCTCTGTTGTCCTTAACGGGGAGCTTTCTGGATATTTCTTCTCTTCTTCTGGCTTAAGGCAAGGTTGTCTCCATACTTGTTCACTATCGTTATGGATGCATTTTCTAGGCTATGGATAAGCTCATTGCCTCAACTCATTTCCATCCTCTAAGGAAAAAATCTGGAACTCTTTCTCACCTTATTTATGCGGATGATCTCCTTGTTTTTGGCTCGGCTTGCCATTCTAATATTTCTTGCCTTACTTACCTTCTATCTATTTTCTATCATGAAACTAACCTCTCTTCCAACTCTAAATCCTCTATTTGCTCTAAAGCGTGGATCCCTCTCTTATGTCGATGAGTTCTGTTTTCTTGTTGACTTGCCTTGGAATTACTTAGGCCTTTCCATTTCCTCCTCCAAGAAAGCTATTGAATGCACTAAAATCGGACAAACTACATTGGCTCGGGTTGGAAATGTTCTTTACTCTCTTTTGCAGGAAGATTACAATTAATCAGGTTTACTTGTTGGAGCTACCTAATATATTGGTTTAGAGCCTTATCGCTACCTAAAAAAGTTCGGAAATCCATCAAGACTCTTATTGCATCATTTCTCTATAACAATGGGGCTAAAAGGAAATTTCATCCTATCTCTTGGGTTAACACTACTAAACCGACTGTTTGTGGTGGCTTGGGTATTCCTAGCATTGATTCTCTTAATCTAATATGCAAAGCCAAAATTATTTGGAGAATTTACAATTCTAGATCTCTTCTTGCCTCCTTTTTCTCTGGGCAACATTTCTACTTGTGGGGAAAATCATCCTACTCCTACACGGCTCTTTATAAAGAACTTATATCTACCGCCTAAGATGCGCATTTTGCCTCTTACTTTTCAAGTGCTTAATGATAGACCTATATTTCTTCTTTGACCCTTGGCTACCGGTGTGTCTCTTGTGGAGAAATTCACTGGTTTTACTTGGTTTAATTGTCTGATACTATGCGGTTTGTGAGGCAATTACGATAATGCTTGGAATCTTCCCGCACACGGAGACCCTCATGAATGTATCAATCTTATACACAACACTCCCATTATTAACAATGCAAACAACATGGTTAATTGCCTTTGGCTGAATAGAAACTGTTTTAGCCATAAGGCAACTCACATTTTCATTTTTCAGGATCACATTAAACCATATTGGGCCAAATTTATTTGGTTCAAAGGTTTTTCAATTAAATATGCTACTTTTGCTTGGAGAATACTTATGGAAGGTTTAAAAACAAAAGATACTCTTATTAAGAGAGCATATCGAAACCCTCAATGCGCCTTATGTCACAATTTTAATGAAAACCAAACATCTCTTTTGAATGTTCATTTGCAATGGATGTCCTTAAACACTCCATTCGATGGGTAATTTTTTCACATCGCTTCTTTAATGCAATTACTACTCTATGAAAAGCTAACTTGCAAGGTCACAAAAAAATTCTTCTTGCTATCTATATCCATCACTGCTCACTATATTTGGTTGGAAAGGAATCAACAGATTTTCAGAGATACATCCCTTCAAGTTGAAACTGTTACTAAAAATATCTGTTATGCTATCAAGCAGAAAAGTTATAAATGAAAACATATTATTGATGTGCCGGAACCTATACATCATTTATATTTCAGCTAACACACTACCTTTCTCTTTTCTCTGGTTGGTTTGGTACCTACTGATCGAGCTTTTTATTTATTCCTACGACTTTTCTAGAACGATAAGTACCGACTTCCAATGCATTTGTACTGGTTTTTATTTCTGGATGGCTGCTATTTATTATGGAACTGTGCGTCTAACCTATACATCATTTATATTTCATAACACACTACATTTCTTTATTTGGTTGGTTGGCTCCTGCTGATCGAGATTTTTATCTACTCCTACAGATTTTCTGGAAAGATAAGTTTGTCATTCTGCTCGGGCTATGCTTCAATCGGGATTTACTTTTGTTTTTTTGAGCTATGATGAATCCGCCTTCTTTGGCTCAACCGCCAATGAATTGCTTTTTATTTCGGATGGTCTGCTTTATTATGGAACCTCTATTTGCTAGCTTTTTGGTTCTGGATGGAGCCTACGCTCAACCGCACCATGTTTCGATGCTAATGACCATTCAGGCCTTTCTTTTGGTTTCAAAGAGCTGTTATTTACAATTTCGTGGCATTGGTGGTAACCTCTCGATCATCTCGGATGGAGCCCAACTTACATTCGATTTTAGGCTGGACTTTCTGAGCTCTTGGTTTTACTTGCTTTTCTTTACTTTTGTTTTTACCTTTTTGTTTTTTTTTTTTTTTTGACAGATGATCATAGCAATTATCCATGTAAGCTGTTTGTGGTTGTCTTTTTTTACCTTGTTCTTTTGACATATGTAACTATGTTTGATCAATGAAATCTGGGCGAGGCCCTCATTTTTCCCGAAAAAAAAAACTACTTGTAAATTTTGACTAAAATCGACACTACGGACGACTTCGTACATTTTAATATTAAATTAATTGAATTTTAAAAAAATAAAATTAATAAGGATTTGCAAATCAATGGTAACGGTATGAAATTTTTGCCGACTCAAAACAATTATATAAATTCAATTTAAATTTTAAATTAATTAAATTTACAAATTGATAAGACTTATAAGCATTTGCAAATAGAGAAGATAATAACATGAAATCTTTGTTGAATTAAGTCTTTAGAGATAACAAAATGTAAAGTTAAAATGATATTCAAAATATCATAATAATAATCTGTTTTAAACTAAAAAGATAAAAATGTTTCCTTCAATCTCAAAATCAAAATTATGAATCACTTCCTCAAATAAAAAATAAAAAATCTCACTCACCTAATAAACAAGCTCATAATGATGAGAAAATATTATGTGCAGTCCGGATGTAGCTCGCATGCCGATGGAATAGACCGTGTCGAGCTTAAAATACTAATTTTGACTTTTCACCTCACTAACGGGACTTGATATCATTAACGTGGCCGAATCACCCCATTAAAAACAACATTGCATTTACGACATTTCCAAGTGGTGGATGCTTGAATGCGTGAGAGAAATTTAAAAGCAATATATAAATTGATTTATGACACTCAACAATGAATAAGCATATTTAAATTTTTTTCGAACTGAGAGAAAAGAAACAAAATCTCTTTATTTAAAAAAAAATGTGAAGATGGAGAACGACCAAAGTGTTTGACTTCATATGAAAGACCAATTTAGCGATGATGTTATAAATATGAATTCGATAAATTTTCTACACAATTATATCAAATAACTAAGTATCTTTCACCACATTGTATAGTGATGTGGACCGTCGATGAGCATCGTGCAATCGACTTCTTAGTGGCGAGAATAAAGATGAGAAGCGTCTTTTGTTTAAGCAATACTTAATGTCTTGATCAAGAATGAAAATTTCTTTAAAGTAATGATATAATGTTTTATTAAAAATATAATTAATTTTTATTTTAAAATAAATAATATTTTAATAAACTAGTTATGATAGTTAAAATCAAAGTATCTTGAAAGAAATCCCTTAAATATCGAACTAATTTAAAAACCTATAGTGCATATAATATCTATGCTTCATTTTATTACTATATAATTATTGACAAGATATTATTTTTTGTTAATTGATTTATTTTTATTTATTTCTTCGGCGGGATCAAAAATTACAATAATATCTTTAACCTTCATCTATGACTTGATTTATAAGCCTAAATTTTAAATAAAATAAATTTCAATGTGAGTAGTCCTTCAATACATTTTAATTTTAAATTATTTTATTTATAATTCAAAAACAAAAAATATTTTATTAGAAAATATGAAAAATTTTATAATTTTAAAATCTTTGAATTTCGAAATCACATTTAAAACCATCTAAAATTTTATTTATTCCAACAGAGATTGAATATCTGCTATTATCTTTTAATTTTAAATCAAAGCGATGAAATATCTATAAAAGCTCAATTTTGAAGGATCAAGAATCAGATCGAGATTCGTGTAGGCAAGTCTTATGTTTATACAAGATAACAAGATTATTGTTTATTTTAAAAAGAGATTAAGTCCTTAAACTCACTTCAAGCTAGATCATGTGGCATGAAAAATGACCTAAATCTAATACAAAATATATTATATTTACTTTCATTTTGGACAATCATTTGACTTAGGCTTATATGATTCTATATATGCATGAGAAATAAAATTATTGGCCAAAATCAACGAAGGGAGGAGGTTTATTTCCACCATAGCTCTCAAAGGTCAAGCCAAGTTTCTTTGACAAAGATGGAAGCCCTCCAATCAAGAGTGAAACAAGATGCTTTTATGCATGATGTTATAAAAGAAAGACTCATCCAGCTAAGAGATTGCTAATTCTTTTATCTTGATTTTAACTTAAGCTTTAAATGAGGTTATGAGTTCTTTATTTTAATTTTGAATTGTTAAATTTGGTAAAAGATTTATTTTTTCCTAAGAGCCTGATTTGAGTTTGACTTGAAAGAAGGAAGTGAGGAGTTAGTTCAAGTTATAGGGTAGACAAATTTTCCTTAACACCCCTAAGGCATGACCTGTTCCTATGGCTAACTCTTCTAAGTCTCTAGGGCTAGGTTGAGTGTCCACCTAATCACTAGATGTGTCTTAAGACTAAAGAACTCTTAAAGTCTAAGAGAAGTCCTATGTTGGAGGGGTTGAGAGCTCATCCTAAAAATGAGATCAATAACTTTTTTAGGCCAATTTGGGTCAACTTGGGTCAAATGGCCAATTGGACTTGGTTTGTCTCAATTGAGGGTTTATTCATGTTCAATCATTGATTATGGGTTGGTATGAATCAATGGTTTCAATTGATTTTGTGTATGATGAGTTTTGGCTAGTTTAAGTTTCATTTGGGCTAAAGTTTGACTTGGTCAAAGGACTAAGTTGACTTGGTTTGATCCAATTCAATGTAGTTGATCATCTTAGGTGATCAATGATCATGGTGTGAGCTTGGATGGTCTTGATTCAATCTAATTTGGGTTGGATTGAAACTTGGTTCATATGGGTTCTTTAGGCCATTTTGGGTCAAGTGGACCTAAACGGGTTAATTGACTTGGTTTTGGCTTGATTAAAGTTTAGTTGGATTTGTATATGAGCTTAGAATTGAAATATAAGTCCAACTGCAATCAATTTTAGCTATGATAGGTTTTGGCTCATTTAGAATTTTTAAGTCAAAAGGGTTAAGTTGGCTTGACTTGGGTTGATTTCAATTTGGCTAGATAATTGTAGGTTTCATTTATGTTTGAATAAATGATTGAAGGAATGTTTGATTCAAGAGAAAATCTATTAATTTTGGCTTGGTTTGGATTTATTTTAGTTAAGTCCAAGAAATTAGCTTAAAGGGTATAAATTGGGTTTTGGTTTGATTTTGGATTTGGTTTTGGCCATTTGAGTTTATATTTCATTTATATTTATGAATATAAATGAAGATATAAATGATTCATGAGAAAATCACTTGAGTTTGGAGTGATTTGAAATCAAATTTTACCAAGCTCAAGGATGTAGGTCAAAAGGGATAAGAAGGAAATCAATTTAGTTTGATTTATTTTTGGTCATTAGAAGGTGGGTTTCATTTATATTTATGAATATAAAGGAAGGAATAATTGATTTATAAAGAAATCGATTGATTTTGGGTGATTTAGGTTAAGATTTAGTTAGGCTTATGGAGGTAGGTCCATATGGCCTAAGAAGGGTCTTGACTTGGTTTGATTAAGTTTGATTTGGTTTTGATCATTTGAGTATGGATTTCATTTATATTTGTGAATATAAATGAAAGAATGATTGATTTATAAGGAAGTCAATCAAGTTTGGGATAACTCAGGTGGAGATTTGGCTAAGCTTATGAGAGTGGGTCATATCTTATGAAGGAATTTTGGAACTTGGATTTGATTTTGGGTTTCAATAATTTGGAATGAGTTTAGATTTTGATTTGATAAATAATTGAGAGATTGAATTTATCTTTGAGAAAATCAATTGAATTGGGTTTGGCTAAGGTTAAGGCCATGAGATTCAATCATAAAGTTTATGGAGAATTTTGAGCTTGGATTTGATCATGGGATTGATTATGAGTTTAGAAATTTGGATTGGATTTGGAATGAATTTGAGGTTTGGTTTGAGAAGGAAAGCATGGATTGGGTTTAGGCTATAGGGTAGGCAAATCTCCCTAAGTCCCTAAGGCATGACCTATCTATGGTTAATCTAAGTCTAAGCTTAGGTTAAGTGTTCACCTAATCACTAGAAGTGTCTTAGGACTAAGGAGCTCTTATTATAAGAGTCTTAGATTTATGATGAGGAAGTTGATAACTCACTCCAAAAGTGAGGTCAACATCTATTTTTTTATTTTAAAGCACCGTGGGACTTTCAATTATGAATCTAAATGATATTATAAGTTGTTTTGAGTTCTTTCCAAGAAGATTTGGACTATTTTCTATATATTTTCAGGAGTACAATCTGTACACTCTAGAGTGTACTCCATTTTTTTAAATTTTAAAGCACTATGAGACTTCTAATTATGGATCTAATTAGTATTATATGCTGGTTTGAGTTCTTTCCAAGAGAATTTGGGATGTTTTCTATTTATTTTTTAGGAGTACAATCTGTATAGTCTAGACTGTACTCTATTTTTTTAAAAAAAATTTAAAGCACTCTCAGACTTACAATTATGGATCTAAATGGTATTATAATCAATTTTGAGTTCTTTCCAAGAGAATTTGAGTTATTTTGCTGTAGTTTTCCAGGAGTATAATATGTACACTCTAAAGTGTACTCCTTTTATTTTTTTTAAAGCACTCTCAGACTTCCAATTATGGATCTAAATGGTATTATAAGCTATTTTGAGTTCTTTCCAAGAGTATTTGGGCTATTTTGCTATAGTTTTAAGGAGTACATATATGCAGTTTGGAGTGTACTCCTTTTTTTAAAATTTAAATGATGGGGACTTGAATAATGGATCAAAATGGTATTATAAACTATTTTGAGTTTTTTTTTCAAGAGGATTTGGGTTATTTTTAATATTTATTTCCAGGAGTACAATCTGTACACTATAGAGTGTAATCCTTTTTTTAAAAAAATTTTAAAGCATTGTGGGGCTTTCAATTATGTATCTAAATGGTATTATAATCTATTTTGAGTTTTTTTAAGAGAATTTGAGTAATTTTTGTTTGGTTTTCTAGAGTGTATAATCTGCACACTCTAGATTGTACTCTTTTTTTAAAAAAAATTTTAAATGATGTGGGGCTTCTAGTTATGGATCTAAATGATATTAGATGCTATGTGGAGTACTATCCTAGAGGATTTGGGATGATTTTTATCTATTCTTCAGGAGTACAATCTGTACTCTAGAGTGTACTCATTTTTTTTAAAAAAAAATTTGAAGCACTGAGAGACTTCCAATAATGAATCTAAATGGTATTATAATCTATTTTGAGTTCTTTTCAAAAGAATTTGGGCTACTTTTATCTATTTTTAGTATTACAATATGTACACTCTATAGTGTAGTCTTTTTTTTAAAAAAAAAAATCTTTCTAAAGTTGTGGGGGAGTTTAAATAATGGATCTAAATTATATTATAATCTATTTTGAGTTCTTTCTAAAAGGATTTGGATAGTTTTACTACACATTTTTAGAAGTACAATCTGTACACTCTTGAGTGTACTTTTTTAAAAAATTTAAATGATGGGGGACTTCCAATAATGAATCTAAATGATATTATAAGCTACTTTGAGTTCTTTCCAAGAGGATTTGTTTTACTATAATTTTTTTGGGAGTACAATCATTTGTATAGAATGTACTTTTTTATTTTAAAGTATCGTGAGACTTCCAATTATAGATGTAAATGATATTATAAGCCATTTTAAGTTCATTCCAAAAGAATTTTGATAGTTTTGTTAAAGTTTTCTAGGAGTACAATCTGTACACTTTGGAGTGTACTATTTTTTTAAAAATTTAAATGATGGGGGACTTCCATTAATGGATATAAATGATATTATATACTATTTTGAGTTCTTTCTAAGAGGATTTGAGCTATTTTCTACCTATTTTTAATAGTACAATATGTACACTCTAGAGTATACTCCATTTTTTTAATTTTAAAGCACTGTGTGACTTCTAATTATGAATCAAAATGGTATTATAATCTATTTTGAGTTCTTTCCAAGAGATTTGGGATATTTTATCTATTTTTTTGAGTACAATCTGTACTCTAGAGTGTACTCCTTTTTTTAAAAAAATTTAAAGCACCATGAGACTTCCAATTATGAATCTAAATGATATTATAAGCTGGTTTAAGTTTTTTCAAGAGGATTTGGGTTCATCGTTATACATGTTATATAGATTTTCATAATACGTGTGTTTGTGTGTGTGTGTGTGTGTGTGTGTATGTCTGTGCATGTGAATGCGATAAAATATTTGTGCAATGATGAAGTTGTTATGTCTCATTTTAGGCAAACTCTTTGACACTATTGTTCACAATGAAAAGGAGGCATATGAATTCTATTATGATTATGCATATCATTTAGTGTTGGAAAGATCATGCTAGTTATTGGCTAAACTAGAAGAATTTGAACTTAAAGGATTTCTTATGTGCAAAAGCAAATTTTAAAAAAGGTCTTAATTTAAACTCCTCAATGAAAATTCAGAAAACAAACTCTCAAACCAGTTGTCTTGTAATGATTAATTAATTTGGATGAGAATTGAAAGGTTAAGAAACTTATAGAAAGTCATAATTATTCCTTAGAAAAGCTGAGTAACCAACATCTTTTAAGATCTTACAGAGCCATCAAGGAAGAGAAGACAGTTGTGTTAAAGTCAATGATAGAGGCTAGAATTAGAGCAACTGATGCATTCAACTATCTACTGAGGAAGTTGTGAGGAGAATGTTGGGTTTACAAAAAGAGATGTTTTCAATTATATTCAAAAATAAAGAATAACAAGGATTGTGGATGGTGATACTAATACATTAATATAATTGTTCAAGGAAATATAAGCAAAAGATGACATATTTGCATAAGATGTCTAAATTGATGAGTCAAATAGTTTAGTTTAATTTTATTTGTTAGTGTTTATTTTAGTTTATTATTATTTTATGGTTTAGTTATGGTTTAGTTTATTAGTTAGTTAGTTATTTTAGTTTATTAGGGTTTAGTTTTAGTTTAGTTATTTATTAGTTTAGTTTTAGTTTATTAGTTATGTTTTGTTTCTTATTATTAGTTTTAGTTTATTAATTTGTATTTAGTTTATTTAGTTATTACTAGTTATTTAGTTTCGTTTTAGTTAGTTATTAGTTTTATTTAGTTTAGCTTAGTTATGGTACCCAAGGTAGTTTTTTTGGAGTGATGACATGTCAAGGATAGACTATGACTATTTTTTGTGATGTCATAATTTTTAATAAAAATTATTGACTCAATAAAAATAATCTAATTTGTGTATATTTTGTTGGAGTTAATCATCAATGTAAAAATATTTTATTTAGAGTAACATTTTTATCCGAAGAAACAATTGAATCATTCAAATGACCATCCAAAATATTTCTCCGGATAATGAATGAGAGGCATCCTATAACAATATTCACTGATCAAGATCAAACAATGACGATAACTATTGAAATTGCATTACCTCATACTCGTCATAAGTTGTGCCAATGACATATTTCGAATAAAGCTCTTTCAAAAGTACTCTGTTTTAATAGTAATAAGATTGTTGAAAGTTTCTTTTATACATGCATAAGTAAATGTGATTCAGAAGAAGAGTTTGAATAGGCTTGGTCTAAGATGCTTGAAGAAGAGAATTTGTATGATCATACTTGGCTAACTGTGCTATATAGAATTAAAAATAAGTGAACAACTACATTCAGTAAAGATTCATTTTGCATGGGTATTTTATCAACACAACGCAATGAGTACATGAATAATATATGTCATGAAATCTCTAAACTAACAAGTTCTATCATCAATTATTTTTTGGGATTGGAGAAGATTATGAACACGAATAATAACTATAACTCTTATTGAGTTTTTTCTTGAATAAATAATAATATTATTATTTGTATCCATAATTGCTAACAAAATTGCTAATAATTTACTTAGTAATATTTTAATTATGTCATTAATGATAAATTAAAATTTTAATCAATTAGTATAAGATATAGTTATTATTTAATTAGTAATTATTAATTAAAATTATGTTATTTTTTAGCTATTAAACAAAATTGAAAACTACCAAATATAACCAAAGTAATGTAATAGTATATTAATAAGTTTTAAAGACAATTAAAGAATCGCCAACATTGTATTTTTAAAAGTTTAAATAATTTTTATAAATTAACAAATGAATAAATTTCTGAATAAAAAACACTAAACCAATTAACATTTAAGTTGGTTCATATCAAATACAAATAAAATATTATTTATTTATTTAAGTATTGAAATAAATAAATATAAATGATTAAATATAAAATTATTAATATTCTATATAAAGATCAAAATATTTATTTATGACATAATAATATATATCAAAATATTCATTGCAAATAACTAAGTATCTTTCGCATTGTATGGTGGTGATGTGGGCCGTTTGATGAGTATTATCACGTCACTACTTCTTTTGAGAATAAAGATGAGAGGTGTTTCTTTTTTAATAATTAATGTCTTGATCAAGAATGAAAATTTCTTTGAAGTAATGATATAATTTTTTATTAAAAATATAATTAATTTTTATTTTAAAATAAATAATATTTTAATAAACTAGTTATGATAGTTAAAATCAAAGTATCTTGAAAGAAATCCCTTAAATATCAAACTAATTTTAAAAACTATAGTGCATATAATATCTATGCTTCATTTTATTACTATATAATTATTTACAAGATATTATTTTTTGTTAATTAATTTATTTTTATTTATTTCTTCAGCGAGATAAAAAATTATAATAATATCTATGACTTTATTTATACGCCTAAATTTTAAATATAATAAATTTTAGCGGACTCATAATCCTGATCTAGTGACTTTCGTCCTTCAATGCATTTTAATTTTAAATTATTTTGTTAACAATTCAAGAAAGCAAAAAAAAAAATTTTATTAGAAAATATGAAAAAATTTATAATTTTTCGTTCAGTTACGTATTGCTTGCTAAAAATACCATCTCAAAAAATTTTATTTATTTCAACAGAGATTGAATATCTGCTATTATCTTTTTTGAATTTTAAATCAAACTGATGAAATATCTCTGTAAAAGCTCAATTTTGAAGGATCAAGAATCACTTTCTATTGAAAAACGAGAACAATAATATTTATAATTGCTAACTAATAATAATAATACATCAAAGAGATCAAATTAAGCGACAGATTAAATTAAATTCTAGAGCTGAGTTCTAAGAATAGAATTCTTGGAACTGAATAAGATCACTGCCGTAGTGACTACAAAGAATGAGGCCGCAGCAGCTGCAACAGGGTAGATCCATTTCCTCCGTATTCTTCCACCATGCTCGGGCCTAGGAGGATTTGCAGACTTCCTGTTTTGCTCTAAAGATCGAAGTCTTAAATCCCTCTCCTCAACTATGAGCTTTATCTTCTTTTGAATCGCATCCTTCTCTCTATCAAGAGAGAGCAGCAGAACCTCTCCTCATCTATGAGCTTAATCTCCTTTTGAACCGCATCTTTCTCTCTATCAAGAGAGAGCAGCCGCATTTCCACGGCATTCAATTCAGCGGCAGCCGACTCAACCTTCTTCTTTATTACTGCAGCCATCTCCTTATTCCTGTGCACGGTGGCTTCAGCAAGGGCAGAGGAGATGGCGAGTCTGATAGCATCGCACTCCATATCCGCAAGAATATCCTACTCTGACGTCTGTGAAGCAAACTCAAGGTTTAGCTGTTCAATCTGCTTCCGGAGCTCTTTCACTTCTTTGATGAGTTTGTTATTTTGGGTTTTCTGCAGCTCAAGCGGAGCTGCTCGATCTGTTTCCGGCTCTCTGCCACTTCGTACTCAAGTTGCTCATTGCGAGTCTTGAGGTTCTCAATTTCTTTGCTACCGGAACTTCCCGCAGCACAGACTCTGGCAGAGGCATGCTTCTTGTTGCCCATTTGGAGAGAACTGTATGAGTGTATGAAAGGCTTCTTGTTCTTCTTGTTCTTCTTCTTCTTCTTCGGCTTCCCCAAGCTATTCGGCCGCCGCCTCAAGAGATGGAGATAAGTGATACTAAGCGTTCTAATATCTATCATTCTACTTCTCCGGGAGCTTCCTCCTCCCTATTTGTAGGTTAATTTGAATTGTTATAAAATTTTAATTATTTTTCTTTTTTGGGGATTTACATATCATACAATTCTTATGTATTTATATATCTAACAACTAAATTTTAATAAATATATATATATATATATATATATATATATATATATATATATATATATATATATATATAACATCATATCTTGATATCATATCAAAATATCACTTTATTCACTTTTAAAATAAATGATATGTATGTAAAAGCGCTCTTTTAAAATAAAACGGATTCCCACTTCATCTCCCATCTTACTTCCCCAAGCTTTAGGTGCAGCTCAACAGATCGAGATTCGAGATAAAGCCACGGAACCGGTACACCTCCAACTTTGAATTTTATTTTTTTTTTTTTTTTTTCTGTTGCATACCCAATACACGAACGTACATCACATCATTGAAGACAAAGCCCCCAACTGAAGAGACCACTTTGAATCAACCCACTCTTCCTACATTAACATTTTGATATCCACCTGTCCATCTCTCCCGGATTATATATATATATATATATATATATATATATATATATAGAGAGAGAGAGAGAGAGAGAGAGAGAGAGAGAGAGAGAGAGTTTGTGAGTGGGTCAGTCATCGAGACCAAACTTGAGTTGAAAATATTAAAACCGAACTCGACCCAAATTTAAAAACGAGTTCAAATTTTTAACCCAAACACTCGACCGAATTAGAACACTAATTTGAGCGGGTTCAAATTTCTAACCGACTCGAATATTGAGCGGGTTCAAATCTATTGAAATAGTTTGGAAAATAGAGATTTGCTATAGGATACTTTGTCTGAATAATGTAATTTCATAAAATGTGAATATCTTGAAATAATTTTTTTTTCTATTGTTGATGGACTCTTTGTAGTTAGTCACGATTTAGATGCAAAAAAAATGTAATAGATGCTATCAAGCGTAATAAAAGTTGAA
The DNA here is from genome assembly GCA_021442155.1 of Cymbidium sinense. NCBI lineage: Eukaryota > Viridiplantae > Streptophyta > Magnoliopsida > Asparagales > Orchidaceae > Cymbidium > Cymbidium sinense. The sequence continues at coordinate 133,560,486 of CM038224.1, forward strand.
TTCTAGTAGGAAGATCTTGTCTTAATCCCTTTTTCATCAATAAAATTTTGTTTAGCATTCAAAAAATTTTGCTTTCTTGAGAATTTTTTTTTAATACTTTTACTTTGATCAATCAATGTCTTTTAATCCTTCTTGAACAATCAAATTTATGATATGTGCACAACGTCATTATGTGAAAGAATTCTCCATTGCAAAGTAAGTCACCTCTCAAATTTAAATTTCATGAATTCCAGATACATTATTAGTGAAGAATTATAAAGTAATGTTAAAATCTTTTTTCAATCTCCCAATCAAATAAAAAGTTTGAATTACTTCAAATAATGTAAAAAGTCATGGAGGTGGCATAAAACTAAAATTTTAAAAAAAATTTGCAACTTCAAACATTATTAATGAAATGTGTTAAACAAATAAATCCATAAGTATTGATGGAAGTCCATAAATCGGCGTCAAACGACTAGTGATAGTCATTAGCATTGTTTGATTTGCTTCTTTTCATGAACATCTTTTTGCGTCTTTTCTAATAGTATTTTAAAACAAGTTACGTCTCGATGCAAATAATATAAAGTGCTTTAAAATCAAGTCATTCACGCATTGAAAAAGGTAAATCAAGCATAATAATGCAAGCGTAAGCAAGTCGAAACTCTTGTTGGTTGAACTTAGCATTGCACATGAAAATAGATGAATAATTACTTTGCAAAATCGTTGGCTTATCATATGTATCCCTTTTTTTTATAAGTTTGTAAGTGGCGTTTCAAATTAGTTAAATTTTTTTAGTAGTTTTTTTTATATTTGCATCTTTATTTCTCATCATTTCCAATAGGTAATAAATCAAAATATCCCCAAACAAATGATAACATTCTTCTCTTCTACATGTATTGCTTTTCTCTTCATCAATTGTTTGAATTTCATTCTCAGATATCCCCATGAAAAAAACTTCATTTTGAGCATTACTAAGTATTGGAATCCTATCTAAATTAAAAAATTGATGATGAGAAATTTATAAATAATACATTATACATGTATTAAACCCTAATCAGTAAACAACCACTTACAAATAATACACGTGTTATTAAAAGTAATGAGTAGATAAAATAAATGATACTCAAATGATATTAATCAACACAGCCGGCTTGCCATAATATTCAAATGAATAGAAATAGTAAATGATACATAGTAAATGAATTTCCCTCATTCATCTCAAACAGTATCTACAATATTTAAATGAGTAGATAAAAGTAAATGATACACGATACGAATTCTGATATTTATCTGACTTCACACAGTCGCCATACAAATCTAAGAATTCCCATACAATAAATAAGCGATATGTTAAACACTAACATGTCATTCATATGTTTAATGCAAACAAATAAGCGAATAAAAACAATCATCAATATGAGAATAGCGAAAAGCCACTCCATTCTAAAGTAACGTTAAACATAAAAGATGTCCTCCATTTTAAAGTCTTGACTTGTAAAAACATTTAGCAATTGATCAACAATAAACACTAAAGATGGCCATTCATATTACAAAGAAAAGATCACCAAACATGAGCACGAGAAGGATTGATTTAGATCTATCATGGCTCTCCAAGACAAGGATTCTGATTACCTAGACGGAATGAGAAAGATTGTAGAAGGGTGAGAGTCGGATAAAGAAGATCAGAGATGCAGCGTCGGGAGGATTTGGTTTTTTGCCTTAAAGTTCTGATGAGAATGAGAAGCGAGTTGTATAAAAGAATTATGAGAAATTAGGGCTTCAACTTACGCCATTTCCAACATTTTATTTTAAAGGAATTTATGATGATCAAAATGATCGAATGGCTTACTCTTATTGGCGGACTCTGAATCAGGACAGTCATTGGGATTGTTTTTTTTGGTCACAGACCTTCAAATTAATTCGTGTTATTATTTTACTCAAAATCTATTTCTTAAACTTGAGTAGAGTTATCGTCGAATTAATTTTTTGACACCCTAAGCCATGAATCAGGCGCAAAAAAGTATTATGAAATTAGCTTGATTTTCTTCCATTCCAACTTTTTTTGGCTAAAGGAATTTCTCGAATGATCTTGATCGAATGGCTTACTCTCGGCTCATTAATCTAGTCATTGGTCATTTCTTTAATTCAACTTCTTATAATTATATATTATTAACATCAATATTTTACTTACATAAAGATTTTTTGAATTCAGTGATTATCGTCTTCAGTTTTTTTTACACCCATAGTTGAGGGACAAGTATGCAAAATTCTAAATCTTAAGTAAAATCCTCATAATAATATATCACATTGAGAATTTTACTGCCTCATAGATGTATAATCATAAATTTTCATCTTTTAAGACTAATTAAGTAATTATTAATCACATAATTTCTTAACTTTAATTAATTTATCATATTTTAAGCTTAAGTAAAAAATCATAATTATATTAATTAATTTAAATAAATAGTATTATATTTATAAATAATAATTTATAAATTTATTAAAGTTATGAAAAAGTTCATTAAATGCTTAATCTAGGCTAATTCTTGAGCAAGTGTAAATTTTTAGTAAAATCTAACAAATGAACAAATGGGAATATAAAATTAATCATTCAGATATTAAATCCAAAATACTTTAGTCGTATGTAGTTAGATTAATATGTTCTTTTATTTAGATTTTATTTAATTTATTTAACTATAACTAATTTTATGAAGTTCATTAGGTTTTATAAATTTAAAGCTTATGGTTTGACTAATGTTTAATTTGATATTTTTATTTAAATTTTAATTAATGATTTCATAATTTATTAATTTGATTATTTATTTGAGTTTATGTTGATTAATTTAGTTTAATGTTTATTTGGAGTTAATAATAATTTAGTATGAATCAAAGATTTATAAGAATTTGGAGTTAAACTTATTTGATTTTATTAATGTTTAAAATAAATTTATTGCAATTATTCTGTTTCGCATATTTTGATTGTTGGAATTTTTTTATGTTGATTATTAAATTTTAATTTGATTAATTTGATTAATTTAAGTTTAATTCACATTTATTTCATTTATTGAATTTGATTTTAAGATTTATTAAATTTTTATCATTCAAGTGATTTATTAATTTGATCATTATTTGAACTTTTCAGCTTTACATTTTAATTAAACTCAATTGATGTGATCATTCATTACGATGGTCTGTGGATCATTTATTTGACCTACTTTTAGGCTAAGTTTAATTCATTTGATTCAAATAAGTCAAGTTAGTTTTCTTAGTCTAATTAACTATTTTTGATTTAGATTAAAGTTCATTTGTGTCTTTATGTTCATTTTTTTATGTTTGAATTTGATTAGTTTCAACTGATTTAAGCTTGATTTTGATTCTAACTCAACTTAACCTATTTTGATCTAAATATGTTAAGTTGAGTTCAATTAATCAAATGATCAATTTGACTAAATCAAATATGTTTAGACTCAAATCATGTTTGAGTAAGCATTTGATATGCTTTGGAGCAATTAGTTTTGATAAATTTGAATTTAATTTTGATTTTGATCTAAATTGAAATTAATGGATTAAGATGAGTTCACTTGTGTCAAATGACCAAATTGGTCAAATTAAATCTAAGGACTAGTTGAATCATTTGTTTAATTTCAATTAGTTTTAATTTAATTAGAGTTGAGACTCAATATAATCTATTTGGATCTACTTGTATTAAGTGATTTTGAGTACTTATTGGATTTAGATTTAAGTTTAGTCATGTTTGTTTGATGATTTTAAGCCTTGAGATGGCTCAATTTGATCAAGTTTTAATTAGTTGACTTTTAACTTAGTCACATTAGTCAATTTAAGCAAAATGATATAGCTAGACTTTTACTCCATTTAAATTCAATTTTGTATTCATTTATTTTTATACATTAATTATGCTTTTGAATTGATTTAATTTTAATTTAATTTGAATTATTTAGACTCGGGTGAGTAAAGCTTAAATGAATTAATTAGTTAATCAACTAACCACCTCAATCTAAATCGATTGTTAAATTTGAATTCATATATATATATATATATATATATATATATATGATTTTAATAAATTTGGACTTTTTTTTTTTTTTTTTTAAATTTTTTTTAAATTTATTTTTTTTATTTTTTTTATTTTTTTTTTTTTTATTTTTTTTTTTTGGAAACCCCATTATCTGAGGGTATTTTATTGCCAAAATTAAGGTTACAAGGTCCTTAAAGGGGTTACACTCGAAGACCTGTCAACTAAGGAGAAAAAACTAAATACATCCAAAATCCAAAGCATAAAATTGTAAGAGTAAAATGATAAATCGAAGCAACCATGAAGGCAATGCGAAAAATAAGGTCGAAATGAGGAGGAGAAGAGTCCATGCAACAGCAACCAAAAAAACTAAAACGCATTAAAATCAAAGACAAGTTTGAGCCAATTCAATAGTGGAGACAAATTGAAAGCGGAATGCGATAATTTGAGCTTGATAGTGAAAAGGGGATAAAGAAGGGTCATTCACGCCAATTGGGGCAATTGCAATTATGAGCCAACATCGGTGAAACCACAAATGCAACTACCAACCAGTGAAATGAAAAGACCACCATGACCCTCATCCCACAAACGAATAACTATTGGGGATTTGTCATTTGAGACATAATATATGGTCCAGGGACAAATTCAACGATGAAGGTATCAGACTGAATCCATTAAGTGTATAGGAAAAACAAAGCAGCGACTCCCAAAAAAGGAATAAACAAGACATCCAGTATAGAGACAATGCCCCAATCTGAAGGATAAGCCAAATACTATAAATAGTGATGGGATAACGGCTCTTGAAGCCACCGATCTGATAGAATCCAAAGCAATAATCGTAAATATTGCACTTGTAGATACATTAGAGAAGTTAATACGAAAAGGTAGCTCAAAAAAACCAAGGCAAGTAAACGATTATTCATACCAACCATCACCAAAGGCATCTTTGAAGCAAGCATTACCAGCGACCACATAAAATACCATAAAAGAAAAATAGAAGGCATCACGGGTCATCAGACAACCCATCCCAATAAAGGAAACGACGAAGGCTCCAACGACCAACATGAAGACCGTAATGAGGAAAAACCAGCCAGAAAACAAAACCAGGATAATCATAAATTTGAAATGGAATGCTCCACACGTAGCCAGTCCACAAAACCGAACACAAATGCCTACCGATTAATAACATTAATACCAAAAAAATAATCAACCATAGGAATCATATGCATATACATTAGGATCCAAACACCAACAATCAATTAAAATGCCAAATAAAACTATAAGGCTCCAAAAAACAACCATATCTCACGTAAAAGGAACCGAAAACCATGGAAGGAAAATTGAAACTTTTAGTGGAAAGTACCAAAAAATAAAAAATAAAGGGATGGTTGGACCCAATCAAGCAATACCAAACCAATCGAGACTGTTAAAATCTGCAATAGGGAGCATCGATCGAGGTTAACTAAACCTTTGAGATGATGAGGTAGAGTTAAGTTATCAAAGATAGCTCTATTAGTCAAGCACCTAAGTTTGCTAGAAAATCGGCGCATGCATTGCCTTCCCTCCAAACATGGGAGATCTTATAACTGAATTTAGAAAGGAGGGTCTTGAGATGCTTGAGCACGTAAAACAATTCAGCATTACTAGCCTTCGTAGAAGTTAAGAGGTCAATAATCGAAAGCATCCAAGATTGTTTTTTGGTTTAACCCAATAAACAACCTTCTGATGACATATAGTTGGAATAGGTAGATGAAGACCTAATTTGGCGTACAATAAAACAACCTTTGAAGTGTTTACGCTTGATAACGTTGGCATTGAATAGGTCACTAATTTTGTATTTTATTCTAGCAATAATTTTTCTTTGGTTCATAGCTATACCGTTGTGTTTTGCTTCGTTTCTGGCCATCCATATAAACCAAATAATAATACTAGCCATAGTAATTTTGATGTGACCTTTAGGGTTGTTTTAAAATAAATATCTAGAAGTTGGTATATGGATAAGGAACCATTGAAAAGGTCAATGTTAAAAGATCATCATACCACGACGGCTTGTAATGGCCCCATTAACAAAAGATGATTAACCTCTTGATGTGAAAACAACAATAACATTTAGAGGGTAAGTGGAAGCCTTTGTTCCACATTAAAGAATCAACCGGAATAAAGTTCTTAAGAATACGCCAAACAAGAATTGAGTAAGTGGTAGGAATATTGTTATGCCAAATTTTGTCATAGACGTTAGAGAATTGAGCATTTCTATTATTATACATCCAGACGTTTTTTAAATTAAATTCACCATTCTGAGAAAGTTTAAAAAGAATCTGATCCTTGTTGGGCACGGAGATTTGAATGAAATGTAGCTTATCTATTATAGAGGATGTATTCCAGGAGTTTAGAAATATTCCACTTATTATTAAGCCAGAATGAGTTAACTCTAATGGTATCGGTAGAGTCGAAGAAAATAATTCAATGGACCCGGTACCAATCCGGTTATCTTGCCAAAAAAAAGAGTTCTTGGAATTTAGTAATTTGTGACTCGGCCATCCATTTAATGCTACATAGTCTTCTCTAAGTCGGAGAGTCTCTAGCATTGTAAGAACAAGTTATAGGGTGCTTCCCTTGGCAATATTTAACATTCATGAAGTTAGCCCAAAGGTTATAATTGCATCTAAAGTTCCACCAAAGTTTGAGAAAATGCAGTGATTGTATCTTTAATAGTCTTACAGACCGCCTTCCTCAAAGGGCCACAACATTTTGCCATGGACCAATGCATTTTTTTGGTGGAAGTGTTAGAGCCCCAAAAAAATTTATTTATAAGCCTCTCAATCCTGTTGATGATAGAATTGGTAGGCACAATAGATTGAATGAGATAAATAGGTAAGGGAGGGTGCTCTTAATCGAGTAAGCCTACCTCCAAAGAGAGAAAGTTATATTCCCAAGAAGAAATACGATTAGAGATCTTTTGGATTATCTCATCGAAATGATGTGACCTTTTGTGACCTTTGAAAAGAGGAGCACCAAGGTATTTAAGAGGCCGATGTTTAAAATGTGATGATCGTTGAATATGGTTAATCCTATTGGTGGCAATTTTGGATGAAGGAATAAAGCAACATTTTGTCTTGTTAAGAGTTAATCCACTTTCCTACCAAAATTCTTGAGTAATTTTAAGATTGTTTTATATGAGGGATAGGCGCATTGCGAGAAGATGATAACGTCATCCAAATGATGAGAAAGCGAATTCCTCCACGAGTTTTATAAAGCAAGTTAGGTTTATACAAGAAAATATCATTCAAACACGGAAAGATAGTCAGAATGATAAAAGAGTGGAGAAAGAGGGTCTCCTTGTCTCAAGCCATGGGTAGATGTGAGTGACTCACTGATATCACTTAACCAAGCATTAATAATAAGAGAATCGCTTGAGAGAAGAATCTTAAATAAAAGTCCCAAGAGAGATTGTCAAAAGCTTTAGAAATATCTAGTTTGAAGATAATGTTTACCACCTCTTGTGGAGCGTCGATGTCATGGATTAATTCTTGGGCAAGGAGGATGTTATCGAAATAGCTCTACCTTTCATAAATCTGATTTTGAGAGATAATCTTGGGAGCAAGGGCCTAATTGATTAGAGATTAGCTTAGCAATTAATTTGAAAAGGTGCAAAGGCATGGGTCTAAAATCACCCAGTTCGGGTTTGAATTTTTTAGGGATAAGAATGATGGAGGTACTAGCGAAGGCTCTAGGAAGGGGTTCCCTCAAAAAAATCAAAACCGCATTAATCAAATCGGTTTAATAGTGGACCCAATGTTGGAAGAAATGGGTAGTAAACCCATCGTCCAATAGAATCGAGTTCATGCTATTAAGGGTATCACCAATCTCGACTTCCATGGTGCGTGAGAAAATTGTTTTGCTCCGAGGTGATCAAGGAGGGAATTAAGTGAGGATTGGAGATATCAATAAGTTCGGGGTTTGTGTTAAGTAATTTTTTAAAATGGTTACCAGAAGTCTTGCAATTCTTTTGCCGATCCAGCCATTCTCTTTTAATTTTTTAATAGAGTTTAGAACTTTTCTTTTTTGAAAAGAGCGTGAAAATATTTAGTATTTACGTGTAGTCCTTTATTTGTTTACTAGCGCTTTTGGCCGATAAGTTTCTTCCATATTTTGAAATGTGATCTATCCTTAAGTTGGTCATGTTTGGTGAATCCATGATGATGACTTCTTCAAGAGCAAACCAAATTCTCCATACTTTTAAATTAGCAAAAGGTTTTAAAATGATGTTTGTTCCACCAATTTAGAGTTTGTTTAAAGGCGTTTAAGTTTTAGCCAAAATGGATCATACCTTTAGAGTTGTGTGGAGATGGGAGCCATCCGCTCATAGAGACAACATTCAAAAGTCATGTTAAGGCCCACATATTTTGAAATCTAAAGGGGAAGGGGACTATCTAGGAGGAGGGGGTTCATAATTAGAAGTGGAGCGTGATCCCAAAGAGTTCTACTCAAATGTTCCAGTGGTGTTTGGCCATTGGTCAATCCAGAGTGAGTTGAATACTCGGCGCTGCCAAAGTCCGAGTTGTTCCAAGTGAAGTTAGAACCAAAACCGATGTCGATTAAGTTACAATCAAGGATCATATTCAAAATCTTCCATTGAGTGGGTGTTTGGGGAGGATCCCCTTCTTTCTGGAGGTCGTAAGAATAGTGTTAAAATCACCTCCAACAATCCAAGGTAAAGTGACGATGCGCAAAGGATCTTAAATTATTCCAAAGGATGTTCCTGCCCCCTCTGTTACAAGCGGCATAAATAAAAGAACCCAGCGCAGAGAAATCCCCAAAAGAGATGAGAACATTAATCAATTGAATCTGGTCTTCTAGGATGGTGATAGAGATTGATGGTTTCCAGAAGCACCAAATTTTATTGCTAATGTTATGAAAAAAGTTTTGGAAACCGATTTTACGTGCAACCTTAGCAATCTTGGAAGAGTGAATAAGAGGTTCTAAAATAATAAGGAGTGAGACGTGAGGCACAAAGGCTTCTAACCTATTATGGACAATAGGTCCCAATACCACGAATATTCCAAATAATAGACCTAATCATAACGAAGATGCGAAAGCAATTTGAAGAGCATAATAAGGAAAATGGAAAGGAAGGTCTGTAAAAGAAAACCTAATTGCATTTTTTAAGAGGTATGGAGGCGGATCTGGTGGATCTAGTGGAGCTTCTAGGATTTGTGGACTTCTTTTTGTAGGAAACTGTTTGGAAAGGTCTTTCAGTCTCCCGAGCATCTCCATCTGAAAGAGAGTAAGATAAAAGATTCATGTTAGCTTCAGTGGTAATTCTAGGAATGGAGATAGAGATTTCCCCTTCTTCGATGTCTGTATGTTGTTGATAGGATAGGTTATTCTGAGTATCTATATGAGCTATATTGAAGGTGGTGATTTGTTCAGTCACTATTTCAGTATTATGAGTTGAATGTTTTTCTAAAACTACGGTTTCTTCACTCACGCTTGTTTTGTTCGGATGTCAAAGTGCCATGAGTCTCTCTTGTTTTTCCCAACAAGATCATCACCATTGTTTCTTTGTGCTAGTAGGGTAAATTTCAATATTGGGTTGGGGCACTAAATTGTCTATAGGTACAAATTCAGGTTAATCCTTTCCCCTCACAGACGTATCTTCATGAGATTCCACTAATTCATTGTGAAGCCCTTTTGCAGAATGATTTGTGTCTATTTGATTGATTTTGGGAACATAGGCCATTTTTGTAGGTTGATCTTTTGGTAAAGATGAGATGGGATCTGATAACTTATTTTTTTTTAGCTGTGGGTGGAGAATAAAACAATCAGAGTTTTCATGCCCATGAATTTTGCAATGGGAGCAGAAAACTGGAAAGTTTTCAAATTCAACTTTTTGGTTATAGCCTAGTTTTTCTGAGCCTATCCAAACTTCTTTCGGGTGCTTTTTGGTAATATCTATTTCAACTAAGATCCGAGCCACAGAAGGGCGGGATTTCACAGCCGTGGCCTGATCTATTTGTAAAGGTCGACCAAATAAAGCCCCCACGGCAAATAGGACTTGATGTGTAACAAAATGAATGCGCATGTTAGGGAAAGATAGCCAAATTGGGACAATGGGACTCTTCCTTAACATCAAAACTAGGCGACCACTTAAGGAGACGCATTTGACAATTATAAACTAGGTAAGAGCCACGGAACACTCTCGAATAATCCATCATTATTTAGTTGGATAAGCACATGCCGAGGTCAATCACCTACCAAAAAGAACCCGATAGTTTTAGAGTATGAAAGAAAGCTCGAATCTTATCAACAAGAGGTCTCCGTAAATTAAATTTCCCAATCGTGAATATTCAAAGGTTTAGCTAATTTTTCAACATCCATGTCCAACACATCACGCGGATTCCATTAAAAGCAGTAGCAATTAAGTTAACCGATTCATAAGGAGAATGATTGTTACCAGATAACGCTTCCTTGAAGGATTTCACAGCGGGGGCTGGAGCATTGGATGAAGGAACGAACTTACCGAGATACCGCCGATCCATCCAGTGAGATAAGGTTTGCGGAAAGGATATTTTCCGCCATCAAGCCAGATGCGGAATGGACATTTGAGGCCGAATCCACGAACGGAAGCAAAAACACGGCGAAACCGCTGTTCACCGCGGCGGCCGCAAGAGACGAAAGGAAAAAGCCCTAGGTCGCGCGTTCGGGAGACACGAGGAGTTGTTCACAACTTAGAATTACCCACTCAATAAATTTGGACTTGATTGTGTTCACCTAGCCCAATTGAGTCAAATCAAGTCCTCATGAGATCGACAAGACTAACCTAGGATTTCACACTAAGGTGTTTGGCTTTCATTTTGGTTTCAATTTTGAGTTTGATTTCATTTTAATTGTTTGATTTTGGTTCTTGTTAATTATACACCTAATCACTTAGTGTAATATTGTAAGTGTCTAATTATAAAGTTTTTAATCTAAGATCAGATATTCTAATTATTAAGATCACGATGAATATCAACATTATTCAAAAATGAAGTCAATATACAACTTTTATTATAAAATTGCATAAATAATTTTTTAATTCAGCTAATTTTGATATATAGAAAACCAAACTAAAAAAATCAAACCAAATTGTTGCTTGATTTGTTTAGATTTTATATTCTATTTGGCCGATTCAATCTAGATGATTGTATATCTAAAATCAATTGATTTTATAATTTGATCATCTAAATCATATATATATATATATATATATATATCAACTTAAAGCAGACATTAAATGAAAATCTTTAATTTATTTATCTTTCTATAAATATAGATCCATTTGAATTTGATTGTGATTTAGATTTGAAAATTTTAGTTTAAATTTATTTATTATGTTTCATTTAACTTTAGTAATAATCCTATTTTTTTAATCGAGTTTATCTAATTATTCATATAGAGAACTAAATATTTAATGAAATAATAACTATAACTTTTATTGAGTTTTTTCTTGAATAAATAATAATATTATTATTTGTATCCATAATTGTTAATGAAATTACTAATAATTTAGTTAGTAATGTTTTAATCATGTTATTAATGATAAATTAAAATTCAATCAATTAATATAAAATCTATTTATTATTTAATTAACAGTTAGCAATTAAAATTATATTATTTTTTGCTATAAAATAAAATTGAAAACAATCAAATATAACCAAAGTAATGTAATAATATATTAATAAGTTTTAAAGCATCTCCAACATTGTATTTTTAAAATTTTCAATAATTTTTACAAATTAATAAATGAATAAATTTATGAATAAAAATAAATAAAACTAGAAGAATCCAGAAGAATCAAGAATCACTTTTTATTAATGGACGAGATCAATCAATAATATTTAGAATTGCTAACTAATAATAATGATACATCAAGAGATTAAATTAAGCGACAGATTAATCTAAATTCTAGAGTTTAGTTCTAAGAATAGAGTTTTTGGAACAGAATAAGATCACTGCAGCAGCTGCAACATGATAGATTCATTTTCTCCACATTCTTTTACCATGCTCGTGCTCAGGAGGGTTTGCAGACTTCCTCTCTTGCTCTAAAGACTCAACTATGTTCTCTATCTTCTCCTGAATTTCATCTTTCTCTTTATGGAGAGAGAGCAGCCGCATTTCCACGGCGTTCGGTTTGGCAGCGGCCAACTCAGCCTTCTTGATTACTGCAACCATCTCTGTGTTCCCGCGTGAGGTGGCTTCAGCGAGGGCAGAGGAGATGACGAGTCTGATAACATCGCGTTCCATGTCGGCGAGGATATCCTGCTCGGCGGTCTGTGAAGCCAACTCAAGGTTTAGCTGTTCAATCTGTTTCCGGAGCTCTTTCACTTCTTTGATTAGTTTGTTATTTTTGGTTTTTGCAGCTCAAGACGGAGCTGCTCGATCTGTTTCCGGCTCTCTGCCATTTCGTACTCAAGTTGCTCATTGCGAGTCTTGAGGTTCTCAATTTCTTTGCTACCGAAACTTCCCGCAGCACAGACTCTGGCGGTGGCATGCTTCTTCTTGCCTATTTGGAGAGAACTGTATGAGTGTTTGAAAGGCTTCTTTTTCTTCTTCTTCTTCCACAACAAAAAAAACAGTTGGGTTGAGTAATTTAGAATGTAGAAAAATCGAATGCCGTGCCCTTTATTTATAGATAGTTTCGGGGAGGGCTCGCCGCTGAATCCGTTCTAACCTTGCAGAGAGAGATGGACGGATTTGTTAGCCGATTATCCTGAGACGGCGGTTTAGCATCCGTCCCAATAAAAAAAAAATAAAAATCTAAAAAATTGAATCACACTATGGGAGTTCTGATCAATTATTATTCCTCTGCAACGGCCACTCGCTTCCTCTCCGGCATCTTCGGCTTCCCCAAGCTATTCGGCCGCCGCCTGAAGAGATGGAGATAAGCGATACTAAGCGTTCTAATATCTATCGTTCTACTTCTCCGGGAGATTCCCCTCCCTATTTGTAGGTTAATTTGAATTGCGTTATAAAAATTTTAATTATTATTATTTTTATTGACTAAAACGGATTCCCGCTTCATCTCCGCCATCTTAGGCTTCCCCAAGCTTTTCGGCCGCACCTCAACGGATTGAGATTCGAGATAAGCCACACGGAACCGGTAACTACACCTCTCACTTTGAATTTCATTTTATTTTTATTTTTTTCACTGTTAAGAATAGTACGTCACACCATTGAAGACAAAGCCCCAACCGACAGACCCCTTTGAATCAACCCACATTAATATTCTGATATCCACCTCTCCATCTCCGGGGATTATATAGAGCAAATCTAAAGTGATATATTGAGGCCAGGATATCACTTTAGATCACTTTGCAGATCTATATACATCACAATCTGTCGTATTTATCATTTGACATATCACTTTGCAGTTTTATATATAGAGAGAGAGAGAGAGAGAGAGAGAGAGAGAGAGAGAGGGAGGGGGGTGATTTATGAGAAAAGTATGTACAAATTCTAAATCTTAAGTAAAATCCTCAAGATTATATATCACATTATATATCTTCAACTTTACTGTCTAATACTTAGATGTATAATCATAAATTTTCATCTTTTATGACTAATTAAGTTATTATTAATCACATAATTTCTTAACTTTAATTAATTTATCATATTTTAAGCTTAAGTAACAAAATCATAATTATATTAATTAATTTAAATAAATAAATAGTATTATATTTATAAATAATAATTTATAAAATTATTAAAGTTATAAAAAAAGTTCATTCAATGCTTAATCTAGGCTAATTCTTAAGCAAGTGTAAATTTTTAGTAAAATCTAACAAATGAACCAATGGGAATATAAAATTTAATCATTCACATATTTAGACATTTTTCATAATTGCAAGATTTAACTATTTTAAAATCTCACCATTTAATTTGTATATTTTGATTTAAATTATAATAAAATATTAAATTTTTTAAAATTAGTTTTATTATTTATTAATTTTAATATGATTAAACCTCATTTAAATCTTGCAAACAAACGAGTCTTCAAGATTTTCTTAAATAAATCCAAAATACTTTATGTATGATGCCCCCTTAAATTGCTTTACAAGAAGTTATAAAGGGATTCATAAACTCAGAAAAGTAAAGTTAAAAGAGGTTATGATATAATAATATCATTTAAATTTATTTTTATTTTGAATCTTCTTTTGATAGAGATTTTAAAATTATAAATGAATTTTATCATGCATTATAAAGAAAATAATAAAATCAAGATATATATATTTTACATATGAATCCTCCTTATGCTACAAAACCAGGTTGTGGTAGAATAAATTTTACATCTCTTATTGTGAAATCCAACACACATATTTAAAGATGAACAAGAAAACTCAAATTTTACGAAAACCTCGAAAGAGGGAAAACCACGTGAAGAAAAAAATCTTTCACTATGTATTTATTTGACAAAGTTTTCCGATAATGGGATTACGAGTTGTATATGAGAAGGGTCAATGAGAATCCAAGAATCGCATAATGCTATATAGTCAGATTGTTATAGTTAATAAATGATGGTATAGCGGGGTCAAGAATTGACGAGATCATGATGATGACCGGCGAGGGTGGCGACGATGGGCAGGCGATAAATGGTAGTGGCGATCGGCGTCGTGGATGATGATGATTAGCACGATGGTTGACAAATGACCGCGACGGTGGCGATATGTGGTGACGGTGCCGACGGAGAGAAGATGGGTAGCGAGCAGTGGCCGTGTATGGGCGCCGGGTGGTCGGCGATGAAGCGGGGTAGACAACGCCGAGTGTTCACGATTATGCTTGAGGATTTTCGCTTTAGAGCTCTTTCCTCTTAGCTCATCATAATGAGGTATTTATGATGGAGATGTAAATATATAAAATCAACCACTCCTCTCCATAGACTCAAAATGATTCATTTGATCATGTATTTTAAGCATTTGAATGCTCAAATGAAGTCTAATTATGAAATATTGTTAGATCCAGAAGACGCTTAATTAATTATAAACACTCTGTTGCCATTTAGAGATTTAATTGATATCCCAAAGTTTCAAATGATATTTTAAGTCGATCCGGGCCAACTGGATAAACGACATCAAAATTGATTGTCTTATAGTGATATTTTAAGTGCCATATCTCTCCTTTTTATAGAGATTGAGAATTTTCTTTTCATATATATTACACTATTATAATAAAATATTATTTTAAATTGTATAGAAATGTGGACTTTCATTTTGTTTTTTTTTTTTTTTTTTAAATTTAGATTCATAGCACACAATTTTTATGTATTTACATATCTAATATTTAAAATTTGATATTTATAAATATATCACATTTCTATACTTCAAAAGTGAATTAAATTTTAAAAATTAAGAAAATAATGTTTTATTATAATAATAAAGATTTAAGTTGATATATATAAATATCTCAATATTAGATATATAAATATATAAGAATTGTGTGCAGCGTATGTAAATGCCTTTTTTATATTAATTCTTATATAATGATATCTAATACTTAAATTTTGATATTTATATATATAATATTTAAATCTTTGATATGGTATCAAAAATAATTTTATTATTATCGTTTTAAAATATTTAAAATCTAAATATCAAAATTTAAATATTAGTTTAGATAAATACAAAGAATTTGTGTGGTATTTATATATTTTGCCGACTCAAATAATTATATAAATTCAATTTAAATTTTAAATTAATTAAATTTACAAATTGATAAGACTTATAAGCATTTGCAAATAGAGAAGATAATAACATGAAATCTTTGTTGAATTAAGTCTTTAGAGATAACAAAATGTAAAGTTAAAATGATATTCAAAATATCATAATAATAATCTGTTTTAAACTAAACAGATAAAAATGCTTCCTTCAATCTCAAAATCAAAATTATGAATCACTTCCTCAAATAAAAAATAAAAAATCTCTCTCACCTGATAAACAAGCTCATAATGATGAGAAAATATTATGTGCAGTCCTGATGTAGCTCTGTATCCGGATGCCAATTAGATTTGGACACATGTCGAAGCTTAAAATACTAATTTTTGACTTTCACCTTGCGGTAATAGCGGGACTTGATGCCGTTAACGTGACCGAGACCCGACCCGACCTATTAAAACAACAAGATTGCACGACGTTAAAGTGCTGATGCGCTTGAATGCGTGAGAGAAATTTAAAAGTAATATATAAATTGATTTATGACACTCAAACAATGAATAAGCATATTTAAATTTTTTCAGATGAACTCGAGAGAAGAGAAACAAAAATCTCTTATTTCAAATGTGAAGAAAAATGTGAAGATGGAGAACGAGCACCAAAGTGGTTGACTTCATATGGAGACAATTTAACATAATAAATATGAATGCATCGTAAATACTTATATATATATATATATATATATATATATATATATATATATATATATATATATATATATATATATATATATATATATATATATATATATATATTTTGAAACACTGCTTATTGATCTTCTTTGAAATCTTTTGAATTATAAATCTCTACACTATTTTGAGTGCTTTCAAGAGGATTTTATTTGTTGTAGTTTTTCAAGAGTAACTGTACATTCTAGAATGTATTTTTTTTTCATATATAAAGTATTGTATACTTCAAATTACGGATCTAAATAGTATTATAAGTTGTTTTGAGTTCTTTCCAAGAGGATTTGGGCTATTTTTTATATATTTTTAGAGTATCATGTACACTTTTTTTTTCTTAAAAAAAAAATTTTAAGGCACTATGACTTCCAATTATGGATTAAATAATATTATAACTGTTTTGAGTTTTTCCAAGAGAATTTGAGTTATTTTATATCTGTTTTTGAGATAATCTACATGGTGTGCTCAACTTATTTTTTTAATTTTAAATCAATGTGAGACTTCCATTTATGAATCTAAATGGTATCATAGTTGATTTGAGATCTTTCCAAAGAGAATTTGGGTTATTTTCTATTTTTTCTGAGTACAACAAACTCTGACTCACTTTGTTTTTTTTTTTAAATTTTTTTAAAGCACTCTCAGACTTCTAATTATGGATCTAAATGATATTATAATCTGTTTTGAGTTCTTTTCAAGAAGATTTGAGCTATTTTTTTATCTATTTTTCATGAGTACAATCTATACACAGAGTTTCTTTTATTTTTTGGATGTCATATGGGGACGCCACGTAACTGGGGTTACTTATGAAGTGATCGAGTACCGACCGTATGAACCAACTCATTTTTCAGGTGGGCAATATTTTAAATAATAAAATAATATAATAATTAAATAATAATCATAATAAGTATGATTAAATAAATAAAATTATATAATATTTTTAATTTTAGAAAATACAAATAATTAGTAAGATAAAATCATCAAATTTATAAGAGAAAATTATAAATAGATAAAAATGTGAAAATTATAGCCTATAATTTATAGTTTATTCACCTCTTAAGATTAAATATATAAATTAATTTTACCCAAGATTTATAGATTAAATTATTTGAAGACTACAAAAGTTAATAAAATATCAAAATTCTCTTTATCCATTTTTAAAATACTAAGTACAAAATAATTTTTTTTAAAATTTATATGAAGTAGATTAATTTAAGCAATTTATGAATTTAATTAATATTAATATTAATTAATATGTGGATGTTAAATGTTTTTTAAAAAATTGTAATATCAATATATAAATATAAATATAATTTATAAGAAGAATATAACTAACAAAACAAAAAAAATTTAAAAAAATTTTATGATTTAAAATTATTCTTAAATTCTAAAATATAGTTTATAACTAGATTACGTCAGTTAAAAATATTGATTACATGAGATTATAATAAGTTAAAATGAAATTCATTTTAAGATGTGTATATAATACTATTTTTAATATTCATCTCAAAATTATTCTTAAGGTGGAATTATTTTGAGGATGGGCAAAATTATAAACTTCTTCATCTAATTGAATAAAATTAATATTTTTAGGCTGGGCAAATGTGCAAATTGTAAAATTCTTCATCACATTACATAAATTTAATATTTTCAGGGCAGCATCACTTGGGTTCGCCCCTGAGTACGACATACTATCTCGAAAGATAAGGTCATCATTCAATGACCACCAAATGAACTCTACATGATGAGTCTTTAATATAGAGATTTTTCCCCACTTTACATGGATGAATAAAGTAATTTAAACCAAAAAAGTTCTCATGGGGCAAGCCCATAGTTAATTACATCCAAAATGAACCTTAGAATACTCTCGATTAAAAGTGAATCGTTGTCTCCAAAGATTTTAAGGGTAAGACTATCAATAAATTAGTTATATTTAGAAAATCAATTGGGATAAATTAAAATGAAAGACTTATTATCGAAGCCAAAGTAGATGAGTAGAGAATGCTTATGACACAAGAAAGCCTAGTGAGCATTCCAACCTATCATATGGTTAGAATTTATATATTTGAAATTGAAGAGAGTTATTTATTTGAGTTGAATCTTATTAGATTGTTAGGGCTTATAATAGAATAATACAAGATTATGAAAATGCCTACAGAGAGGATTGTAGCAAAAAAGAAATAACCTCAGATCCTAAATATTGGGAGCTTTGGCATAAGCCAAAGCATGACCAAAATCTAAGCGAAGATGGACATATGGTTTACCTCCACAAGAGAGTAAACTACCCTTGGACTTATAACCCCTGAGTGGCCTAACTCCTCATACGCTTTCAAACCATGTGGTCAAGTCATATGATTTTGCAAGATAGTTGGGTTGTTATTATTTAGAAAGAAAACTAATGTCCTTAAACTCACTCCTTAAGATACTAGAGTATTAATGATATGAGAAATGACTTAGTCTAATGCAAATCTTTTCAATTTTTATTTGATTTTGACTCTTCATTTTGACAAAAGGCTATAAAATTTTTATATGTCTAAATGTATGTTGAAATGAGTTATGGGCCAAATCAAGAGAGAAGAGGGTGAAGCTTAGAAGGGTTGCTCATAGTCAAGTGTTTCCTATATGTGTGGACTGAGGTCTTCATTTTAAAAGAGTGGTATAATATGGTATGTATGGTGTAAGACATGCAACATTCTAGGGTTGCTAAATCTTTTAGTTATCTTGATTTAATGCCTAAGCTTTATGGTGAGGTTATGAGTTGTAAAAAATTTTATTTATGAGTAGTAGTTAGGTAGAAAAATTAATTTTTCTCTATAAGCCTAATCGGATTTAGGCCACACATTAAATCATCATTCAATTAAGAAACTATAAAGATTTGCCATTCCTATTGCACAATTTTAAACAAAACATCAATCAACTTTATAAATCTAATGCAAAAGAATAAAGGAGATGGTAATAGATAACCCAAAAAAAAAAAAAAGTGGTAGAGCTCTACCCTTATACAACTCGATAAATGAAATAACAATTACAATTTATAAATGATAAGTGCTATGGAGGTCTTCAAATCTTCAAGTCTTCATATCTCTTTCATTTCTTTATTTGATTTGCTTCTTTTGATTTGGTAGGCTTCAGGGCATCGCATGACACCCTAAGTCTAAACCTTTTGTCCAATGTTTATCATGAACCCCCATAACATTAATTCTAATTTCTGATGCAAAATTATATTAAAAATAGGGAAAGTGAATCTAACTACACCTGCAAAATAAGTGTTAGCTAAACACACCATATAATCTAAGCAATTATATGTATAATTTGGACTTAGCGCCCCGCATATAGGTAACCAAGTCCACCTTAATTTAGATTATGCTTGGGGTTAAGCAACTTACAAAAGAGCATTTATATTTATTTTAAGAACCCTTTTAAGCACAATCTACTATAGAAAATATGATTAGGCTAATCACGCTAGCATCCTATGAAGCATACAACATCCAGTTTACAACAATACATAATAAAACCAAATACACATCACTCCATGCCGCCATAACATAAAGTTAAGTGGTGACTTAATTCTAAAGTGTGTTTATTAAGGCTCATGTGATATGCCTTAACTAAGCTTTGTTATAATTTTCTAACTTTGAAAGGGTGTTTGATGATAAGAAGTTGATTTCATTTTAAATGATTTAGTTGATTTGAGAATTTTTATTTAGTGTTTTCTTTATTTTATTTGATTTACACTTATAACTAAGTGTTATAAAGAGAAGAAAATGGAAGATTACTCTCTTTATCCTTACTTTAGGTCACTTCTAAAGCATATCAATTAGACTTAATTCTCTTTAGTGAATGATTTATTATATTTTAATTAATCTAAGTTTAGGTTCACTTTAAATGACCTCATTCAATGAGAAAAATATCTTAAGCTTAATTGGAATTAATTACTATCACATGACACATGTTTATTCGTTTCTTTCCATCATATGTAACATGCAGATGCTTAAGTCCTAAGTATAGCTACACATATAAGATGTCTTTTACACACGTAAAAAATAGATATGAATGTGTATATTTAGAGTTTCTATTTTTATTTTGATTGAATTATTTTATCATATTAATTTAAAACTCTATCTAGATTCATATAAAAAAATACATAGAGATAAAATTAAGCAGTACGTCATCATTAACCAAGGAAGTGATGTAATCAAATGACCTCCTTGGAGCTAACTAAAGCCTCGTATTCCCAAGATGTCCAGAATCTATACCCGCTTGCATTCAAAGATATGTAAATTTGTATACATGAATATTAGAAAGAGAGCTCCCAATCACATGATTAATTAATTCAACAACTTAACCATTCATGAATGAATGAATTTTGATAAAAGAAAGGAGTTTTAATTCCATAATCAAATACACACACATTTATAAGAGGCATAAGCTAGTACATGCCATTGTTAACCGGGAAAGTGAAGTAATCAAATGACCTCCTTAGGGATAACTAAAGCCTCATATTTTTAGGATGTCCAGACTAAATATTTGCTTTTCTCAAATACATATAGATGTATACATAAATAAAGGAAGGAAAACTATTCAAAAATTATATTTTTATTTGATTGAAACATTTATGCATATGGAGTAAAGTCTTATATAAATCATAGTATTGAAATACATAAGAATGAAACCAAATGGAGTACGTGCTATTGTTAAACTAGGGAAGTGAAATAATCAAATGACCTCCTTGGGGCTAACTAAAGCCTCATATTCCTGGGATGCCCAAGCTATATACCCATTAACATACTTACTTTTGTAAATTAATACATGAATGAAAGAAAATAAACTTTACTTCATACACTTAGGCTATAATCTCATACATCTTCTATGTATTTATAACTTGCATTCATAGAATATATAATCATTCATTTATAAGTCTTGAAAAATAAATTTGAATTTAGTAATGATAATAGCCATACATATATTAATTTAAATCAACACATACATTATTGAAATAAAGGAAATCATTTAATTTAATTAATTTTACAACAGATGAATGCATGAATCAAGTGGCATACAATATTTAATATGAATGAAATGAAATAAAGAGACATAAACACACAATTTCATTTAATCCAACTAATTCCTAAAGACAATTATACTAAATAAGCTTATTTAAAATAACCAAAGTTTCTTAATGTCATTTTCAATCTTATGTTTAATTTGATTTAGGAAGTGTGAGAAGAGAGTTTGCTAATCCTAATCTCATCCCATATTTATAAGTTAATTTGATTTAATGAAAGGTAATTAAGCAAATTTTAAAGATTAATTAAGTTAAGCCATGAATTAAATCAATTAATTAAACCCTTACCTATGTTGCCTTAAGGTAATTAATCAAATGATTATGAGCTAATATAATATGCAAATGAATTGAAAGGTAAATAACAATGATCCTATGAAATGAAAGGGGCTTAATTCAATTATCTCACAATCATTAGTTAATTAAGCTTAAGAAACTCACTAAATTACTTTCATATTTTTCTCACACATGTGAGCTAACCATGATTTCACTAAACCTCTTTAGGTTATTGAACACTTAAAGCTCTACCCATGAATCAATCAAGAAAATTCAGATATATTTAAAATTTTAATTTAATAAATCAAATCATTAATCCATTAATTCATTTCTTTTTTAATTAGTTACCAAATTTGAGTAATTATCCTTTGAAATGAAATGGGCTTATGGGGAGAAGGTTGGGAAAGAGGTCCCAACCTAATTCCATAATCCTCTTACTTACATGATTTAGTATGCTTTGAGTTTCAATTTAACTAATACAATTAGTTAATCTTTAATTAGCATTTTTGTTGAAAAGAGAAGAAAACTTAGGGAGAAATATTAGAGGAGGCCTCCCAATTTCTTAAGTCTCCCACTTAAATAGTGATTAATGGATCTAATCTATTGATTAATTACTATCACATTAATTATCAATTAAGTTAAGAAAGTAATTAGGGCTTAAATAATTAATTTTTCAAATTAATCAACCAATAAATTCCATAAAAAATAGGGAGGCAGAGGTCATCCCCTAAACATTCTTAGAAAGTTTAAAATTGATTGGCTAATTATAATTAAATTAAGTTTTCAATTAAATAATTAAGCTAAAATGTCAAAATTAATCAAGGAAAATTTTAATGGATTCCCTGAAATACCTTTAAAATGAGTTATTATTTATATATTTTAGATTTTTTATAATTAGTTATGAATTATTGAAGTTTTAGCCTTAAAATCTATTAATTAACCTAATTAAAGCCTTAATTCCATCGGCGCCACATGGCGTGCTGACGCTGCATGCTTTTCACTTGGTGCCACTCGATTGACTATTTAAGTTGTCACATCCACACAGTCGGGGTAGGCGGATTGATCTCATTATCGAATATCGTGACGATGCATCAATCCTGGCATAAAGGGAGAAAAATAAAAAAATTTAGTGTGATTTGATCAAAGTCATCCATTCCAATCATGAACGGCGCTTGTGATCCTTCTTTTGAGCAAAATGATGGAGCTCGTACCATGGATCGCTCGAGCTCGAGCTCACCCAGCTCAAATTCCCAAAATCAACCCACACCTTCATGCAAGGGATCCACAAGGATCCAACAGATAGGATGGGCTCACATGCGAATTTTCTTCACAAAGGACCAAGAAAATTTTTCTATATCTAAAGTTTTCAAAAATTACCTCACCGGAGCTCAAGACCGGCGATGAGATCGATGGAGGTGACTTCTTTTAATAGATATGAGGCCCTATTAAGCAGCAATTGGATTGGTTCCACCTGAATTGCTCGGAATGCCAATGATCAAACTTTGGAGCTTCGGTCTTGATCGAAGTCCCTCCGACGATGACTTTGTAGCTTAGGAAACAACTTGGGTGGCTTCGACGATGTGCGTGGAGGGTGTGTGTAAGAGGAATTGAAGTTTTGTTGAGAAATGAGCAAGCTTGGATCGGGATTGAACTCCCCTATCTTGATTGCACACGGGAGAGGAAAATCTGAAGCGGGGAAGGCTGGGAATCACTCTAGGAGGTGTTAGGGAATTTTGTTTCACTCTTGGGAGCTCTCACGAATCGAATGGTGTAATTTCCTATGAGAGTTGAGGGGTTATACCCTTCGGTATGTTGAGGTGGATGGATGGGATTGCCTCCCATTTTTGGGTCACCGAGCGTTGGAGGGGTCTCAAGAGTCCCTTGCTCGTTTGGTTGGAGGAAGGATTGAGAGGTGGCTCGAGATCTTGGTGATCTGCTTGCTTGATCCTTTGGTTTCTCGATTTGCATGGGAGGTGAGTTAACTCACCTCCCTTTGGTCCATAAGCCCAGCCCACTCAGGGCTAGGTGGCTTAGGTGGTCCTTCATTTGGAAGCTTGATGGAAGGATGAGAGGAGGCTTGCCATTAGAGGAAAATCAATGTGGAAGAGGATCCATGGAGGATTTACATTGGACTTGGCCAAATGATTTGGGTTGATTTTGGGCTAACGATTTGGGTTGGGTTAGGTCAACCTCCAAAGTTCCATGGGTTGGTTTTATGGGTTTTGGTTCCATATGGGTTCAATTTGGGTCATGTTGTTATGTTAACCAATTGGTGAAATTAGGTCAAATCAAGGCTTGGGTTAGATTCAAATGATGATTTAGAGGGTTTTGGTTTAAGGGGTTTCAATTAATTGACCTAAGTTTGATTTTGGCTCATTTGGAGTCAAATAAGTCGATAAGTTGACCAAATTGACCAAATTGAGTTAGGTTAAGTGTTGGTTCATGTTCAATAAATTGAAAATGATTGTAGTCATTGGTTTGAATCGATTTGGATTTAATTTGAATTTTGGCCAATTTAACCCTTTAGGTCAATTTGGGCTAGGTCAAGTTGTCCAATTGGTCAAATTGGGCTCAATTATGACTTTGGAAAAGTTAAATAATCAATTTGGAATGAACTTGAGTCATTGATTACAATCAATTTGGGTTTGATTATAATTTGACCCACTTTGGCCTTTGTGGTGAAAATATTTTCGCCTTCATCTATCCTTTTGAAGAGGATAAATGAAAATAAAAATATATGCCGTTTAGTTGGGATGCACGCAGAAATAAATGTTCTTATTAAGGTGACTACATTGAGGAAAGATGTAATATCTACGATAGAAGTCACCACCCTACAATGGATCTAATCACATCAATAAGGACTTAAGAACTATGGGTCTTAATGTACAGAGATTCTTCCCCTCCTTTACATGAAAAAGTAAAGTAGGATTTATTTTAAACTAGGTCCGTTAAGTTCCTTATAGGGGCAAGCCCCCATAGTTAATTACATCTTAAGAAAGGTGATTCCTCAGGAATACTCTCGATTAAAGTAAATGATCATTATCTCCAAAGATTTCAATAGTAGGGCTATCAATCGATTAGTTTATTTTGAAAATCAAGTGAAATCGATCAAGAGGAGGGAGTTCTTATTGAAGCCAAATGGAGGTGAGTAGGAATGTTTAGGATACTAAGAATCTAGTAAACATCTCAAACTATCCTATGGTTTGGGTTTTACATTTTAAAATTGAATTATTTATTTGAGTTGAATTTTTATTAGAAGTTTATGGCTTATAATTTCACAATACAAGGTTATGAAAATGCCTAAGAGGTAAGGATTTATGCTCATGGCCACAACCTAAATCTAGGGAGCTTTGGCGAGGTCCAAGGCATGACCTAAATCTAAGGCAAAATGGGCATATACCTCCACAAGAGAGGATAAACCGCCTGACTATTGGACTTACAACCACTTGGGGTGGCCAACTAACTCCTCCTACAATTTTAAATTCATGTAGGCAAGTCTTATGTTTATGCAAGAGAAGCAAGATTGTTATTTATTTTAAAAGATATTAAGTCCTTAAACTCACTCTAAGAAACTAATCATGTAAGGGCATGAAAAATGACCTAAATCTAATGCAAAACATATTATATTTTACTTTCATTTTGGACAATCATTTAACTTAGGCTTATATGATTCATATGTGTAATGCATGAGAAATAAAATTATTGGCCAAAATCAACGAGAAGGGAGGAGGTGTATTTCCACCATAGCTCTCGTCAAGCTAAGTTTCTCTGCAAAGATGGAAGCCCTCCAATCAAGAGTGAAACAAGATGCTTTATGCATGATGTTATAAAAGAAAGACTCATCCACTAAGAGATTGCTAATTCTTTTATCTTGATTTTAACTTAAGCTTTAAATGAGATTATGAGTTCTTTATTTTAATTTTGAATTGTTAAATTTGGTAGAAGATTTATTTTTCCTAAGAGCTGATTTGAGTTTGACTTGAAGGAAGGAAGTGAGGAGTTAGCTATGTAGGTAGGCAAATTTTTCTAAACACCCCTAAGTCATGACCTATTCCTATGGCTAACTCTTCTAAGTCTCTAGGGTTAGGTTGAGTGTCCACCTAATCACTAGATGTGTCTTAAGACTAAAGAACTCTTAAAGTCTAAGAGAAGTCATATGTTTAAGATGGAGGGGTTGAGAGCTCATCCTAAAAATGAGGTCAATAACCTTTTTAGGCCAATTTGGGTCAACTTGGGTCAAATGGCCAATTGGACTTGGTTTGGCTCAATTGAGGGTTTATTCATGTTCAATCATTGATTATGGGTTGGTATGAATCAACAGTTTCAATTGATTTTGTGTATGATGGGTTTTGACTAGTTTAATTTCTAAAGTTTGACTTGGTCAAAGGACCAAGTTGACTTGGTTTGATCCAATTTAATGTATTTGATCATCTTAGGGTGATCAATGATCATGGTGTGAGGCTTGGATGGCCTTGGTTCAATCTAAATTTGGGTTGGATTGAAACTTGGTTCATATGGGTTCTTTAGGCCACTTTGGGTCAAGTGGACCTAAACGGGTTAATTGACTTAGTTTTGGCTTGATTAAAGTTTAGTTGGATTTGTATATGAGCTTAGGATTGAAATATAAGTCCAACTGTAATCAATTTTAGCTATGATAGGTTTTGGTTCATTTAGAATTTTTAAGTCAAAAGGGTTAAGTTGGGCTTGACTTGGGTTGATTTCAATTTGGCTAGATAATTGTAGGTTTCATTTATGTTTGAATAAATGATTGAAGGAATGTTTGATTCAAGAGAAAATCTATTGATTTTGGCTTGGTTTGGATTTATTTTAGTTAAGTCCAAGAAATTAGCTTAAAGGGTATAAATTGGATTTTGGTTTGATTTTGGATTTGGTTTTGGCCATTTGAGTTTATATTTCATTTATATTTTTGAATATAAATGAAGATATTAATAATTCATGAGAAAATCACTTGAGTTTGGAGTGATTTGGTATCAAATTTTACCAGCTCAAGGATGCAGGTCAAAAGGGATAAGAAGGAAATCAATTTAGTTTAATTTTTGGTCATTAGAAGGTGGGTTTCATTTATATTTATGAATATAAAGGAAGGAATAATTGATTTATAAAGAAATCATTTTGGGTTGATTTAGGTTAAGATTTGGTTAAGCTTATGGAGGTAGGTCCATATGGCTTAAGAAGGGTCTTGACTTGGTTTGATTTAGTTTGATTTGGTTTTGATCATTTGAGTATGGATTTCATTTATATTTGTGAATATAAATGAAATAATGATTGATTTATAAGGAAGTCAATCAAGTTTGGGATAACTCAGGTGGATATTTGGCTAAGCTTATGAGAGTGGGTCATATGGCTTAGGAAGGAATTTTGGAACTTGGATTTGATTTTGGGTTTCAATAATTTGGAATTGAGTTTAGATTTGGATTTGATAAATAATTGAGAGATTGAATTTATCTTTGAGAAAATCAATTGAATTGGGTTTGGCTAAGGTTAAGGCCATGGGATTCAATCATAAAGTTTATGGAGAATTTTGAGCTTGGATTTGATCATGAGATTGATTATGAGTTTAGAAATTTGGATTGGATTTGGAATGAATTTGAGGTTTGGTTTGAAAAGGAAAGCATGGATTGGGTTTAGGCTATAGGGTAGACAAATCTCCTTAAGTCCTTAAGGCATGACCTATCCCTATGGTTAACCCTTCTAAGTCTCTAAGCTTAGGGTAAGTGTTCACCTAATCACTAAAAGTGTCTTAGGACTAAGGAGCTCTTATTGTCTATAAGAGTCTTAGATTTATGATGAGGAAGTTGAGAACTCACTCCAAAAGTGAGGTCAACATCTTTTTTTATTTTAAAGCACTGTGAGACTTTCAATTATGAATCTAAATGATATTATAAGTTGTTTTGAGTTCTTTCCAAGAAGATTTGGGCTATTTTCTATATATTTTCAGTACAATCGTATAGAGTGTACTCCAATTTTTTTTAATTTTAAAGCACTATGAGACTTCTAATTATGGATCTAATTAGTATTATAAGCTTTTGAGTTCTTTCCAAGAGAATTTGGGATGTTTTCTATCTATTTTTTATGAGTACAATGCAGCCTAGATTGTACTCTATTTTTAAAAAAAATTTTAAAGCACTCTAGACTTACATTATGGATCCAAATGGTATTATAATCTATTTTGAGTTCTTTCCAAGAGAATTTGAGTTGTTTTATACTATAGTTTTGAGGTGTATAATATGTACACTCTAAAGTGTACTCCTTTTTTATTTTTTATTTTAAAGCACTCTCAAACTTCCAATTATGGATCTAAATGGTATTATAAGCTGTTTTGAGTTCTTTCCAAGAGTATTTGGGTTGTTTTGCTACCATTTTTTTAGGAGTACAATATGTACCGTTTGGAGTGTACTCCTTTTTGTTAAATTTAAATGATGGGGGACTTCGAATAATGGATCAAAATGGTATTATAAACTATTTTGAGTTTTTTTTCAAGAGGATTTGGGCTATTTTTAATCTTTTTTTAGGAGTACAATCTGTACACTGTAGAGTGTAATCCTTTTTTTAATTTTAAAACATTATGGGGCTTTCAATTATGTATCTAAATGGTATTATAATCTATTTTGAGTTTTTTTAAGAGAATTTGAGTAATTTTTGTTTGGTTTTCTAGTGTGTATAATCTGCACACTCTAGATTGTACTCCTTTTTTAATTTTAAATGATGTGGGGCTTCTAGTTATGGATCTAAATGATATTAGATGCTATGTGGAGTGCTATCCAAGAGGATTTGGGATGATTTTTATCTAATCTTTAGGAGTACAATCTGTATACTCTAGAGTGTACTAGCTTTTTTTTTAAATTTTAAAGTACTGAAAGACTTCCAATAATGAATCTAAATGGTATTATAATCTATTTTGAGTTCTTTTCAAAAGAATTTGGGCTATTTTTTATCTATTTTTTAGTATTACAATATGTACACTTTATAGTGTAATCTTTTTTTAAAAAATTTTTTTTTTTAAAGTTGTGAGGGAGTTTAAATAATGGATCTAAATTATATTATAATCTATTTTGAGTTCTTTCTAAGAGGATTTGGATAGTTTTGCTACACTTTTTTAGAAGTACAATCTGTACACTCTTGAGTGTATTTTTTTTTAAAAAAAATTTAAATGATGGGGGACTTCCAATAATGAATCTAAATGATATTATAAGCTACTTTGAGTTCTTTCCAAGAGGATTTCAGTAATTTTATTGTAGTTTTTTAGGAGTACAATCTGTACACTGTAGAATGTACTCCTTTTATTTTAAAGCATCGTGAGACTTCTAATTATAGATGTAAATGATATTATAAGCCATTTTAAGTTATTTCCAAAAGAATTTTGGTAGTTTTGTTAAAGTTTTCTAGGAGTACAATCTGTACACTTTAGAGTGTACTTTTTTTTTAAAATTTAAATGATGGGGGACTTCCAATAATGGATCTAAATGATATTATATACTATTTTGAGTTCTTTCTAAGAGGATTTGAGTTATTTTCTATCTATTTTTAATAGTACAATATGTACACTCTAGAGTATGCTCCATTTTTTTTAATTTTAAAGCACTGTGTGACTTCTAATTATGAATCAAAATAGTATTATCTATTTTGAGTTCTTTCCAAGAGAATTTGAGATATTTTATCTATTTTTTAGAGTACTGTACACTTTAGAGTGTACCTTTTTTAAAAAAAATTTAAAGCACTATGAGACTTCCAATTATGAATCTAAATGGTATTATAAGCCGGTTTACATTTTCTCCAAGAGGATTTTGGTTCATCGTTATACATGTTATATAGATTTTCATAATTTGTGTGTGTGTGTGTGTGTGTGTGTGTATGTGTGTGTCTGTGCATGTGAATGCGATAAAATATCGGTGCAATGATGAAGCTGTTATGTCTCATGAACCAATTTTAGGCAAACTCTTTGACACTATTGTTCACAATGAAAAGGAGGCATATGAATTCTATTATGATTATGCATATCAAACTAGATTTACTGGAAAGATCATGCTAGTTATTGGTCAAACTAGAAGAATTTGAACTTAAAGGATTTCTTATGTGCAAAGGCACGTTTTAAAAAAGGTCTTAATTTAAACTCAATGAAAATTCAAAAAATAGACTCTCGGACCAGTTATCTTGCAATGATTAATTAATTTGGATGAGAATTGAAAGGTTAAGAAATTTATAGAAAGTCATAATTATTCCTTAGTAACCAACATCTTTTAAGATCTTACAGAGCCATCAAGGAAGAGAAGACAAAAAAGTCAACATAGTGGAATTAGAGCAACTGATGCATTCAACTATCTACTGAGGAAGTTGACGGAATGGAGAATGTTGGGTTTACAAAAAGAGATGTTTTCAATTATATTCAAAAATAAAGAATAACAAGGATTGTGAATGGTGATACTAATACATTAATACAATTATTCAAGGAAATACAAGCAAAAGATGAAATGTTTGCATAAGATGTCTAAATTGATGATAGTTTAGTTTAATTTTATTTGTTAGTGTTTATTTTAGTTTATTATTATTTTATGGTTTAGTTATGGTTTAGTTTATTAGTTAGTTATTTTAGTTTATTAGGGTTTAGTTTTAGTTTAGTTATTTATTAGTTTAGTTTTAGTTTATTAGTTATGTTTAGTTTCTTATTATTAGTTTTAGTTTATTTAATTATTATTAGTCATTTAGTTTGGTTTTAGTTAGTTATTAGTTTTATTTAGTTTAGCTTAGTTATGGTAGTGGTAGTTTTTTTAGAGTGATGGCATGTCAAGGATAGACTATGACTTTTTTTGTGATGTCATAATTTTAATAAAATTATTGACAATAAAAATAATCTAGTTTGTGTACATTTGTTGGAGTTAATCATCATTGTCAAAATATTTTATTTGGAGTAACATTTTTATCGAAGAAACAATTGAATCATTCAAATGACTATCCAAAATATTTCTCCAGATAATGAATGAGGGACATCCTATAATAATATTCGCTGATCAAGATCAAGCAATGATGATAACTATTGAAATTGCATTACCTCATACTCGCCATGGATTGTCCCAATGATACATTTCAAGAAAGCTCCTTCAAAAGTACTCTTTTAATAGTAATAAGATTGTTGAAAGTTTCTTTTATACATGCATAAGTAAATGTGATTCAAGAAGAGTTTGAATAGGCTTGGTCTAAGATGCTAGAAGAAGAGAATTTGTATGATCATGCTTAGCTAACTGAGCTATATATAATTAAAAGCAAGTGATCAATCACATTCAGTAAAGATTCATTTTGCATGGGTATTTTATCAACGCAACGCAATGAGTACATGAATAATGTATGTCATGGAATCTTTAAACCAACAAGTTCTATCATCGATTATTTTTTAGGATTGGAGAAGATTATGAACACGAATAATAACTATAACTCTTATTGAGTTTTTTCTTGAATAAATAATAATAATATTATTTGTATCCATAATTGCTAACAAAATTACTAATAATTTTACTTAGTAATATTTTAATTATGTCATTAATGATAAATTAAATTTTAATCAATTAGTATAAAATATAGTTATTATTTAATTAGCAATTTTAATTAAAATTATGTTATTTTTTAGCTATAAAACAAAATTGAAAACGCCAAATAGAATCAAAGTAATGTAATAATATATTAATAAGTTTTAAAGAATCGCCAACATTGTATTTTTAAAATTTTAAAAAAATTTTGCAAATTAACAAATGAGTAAAAATAATTAAACCAATTAACATTTAAGTTGGTTCATTCATGTATCAAATATTATAAGTATTGAAATAAATAAATATAAATGATTAAATATAAAATTATTAATATTCTATATAAAGATCAAAATATTTAGGCTTAATTTTTAAATTAAGCCATTTTATAAACTTAATTAGGTGATTAGCCATTTTTAAAAAAAATTTAAAATAGGCAATGCTGTCGGCGACACTTTAATTTTTTTAAAAAAAATTAAATGGCACACATTTTCCATCTCGACTCATCGGTGTCAATTTCAGATGCTTAATATCATTGGAAAGATAACAAAAAATTCTACAACTTTAATGTTAACAACTTTCAACCAATCTTATCCGGTGAGCCGCAGTGTTTGCAAATGTGTGACTTAAATTGTAAAAAATTGAAGATATTGCGACCTCATTTTTTGGCCATATCAGGCTCATTAGATGTAGGGTTTTGGAGTGGTTGGTATCATTGGAAAGATAATAAAAAATTCTACCACTTCTATGTTGACAACTTTTGAGGAATCTCACTCGGTGAGCAGCTTTTACATGACTTACAAAAAAATTAAATATATGTATTGTTTTTTTTTTTTTTTGCCATGATACAAGGATATATTATTTTTTGGTAATATTAAACACTCTCATTATATTCTATATATAAATTGAGTTTTGTTGCGTGCTAGAAAACCAGTTGTGGTAGAGTGAAAGTTTATGCCTTAGCCTTGTTATTATGAAATCGACACACAATGTGTATTTAAAAGAGTGAACAAGAAAACTCCAATTTTAATGTGAAAACCTCAAAAAAGGAAAAGCCATGGGGCCTAGCCCAAGAAAAAATCATCCACTATGTATCTATTTGAGTACAAAATCTTCGATAATGGGATTACGAATATATGAGAAAGGAACAACAACTATGTAGCAATGTTGTTCAGAGTAGTAGATGATGGTGAACAGCGGGAACAACAACGATGATGAAGGTCATGATGGAGACCACAAAGATTGACGATGGCGATCAAGATCGGCGACGCGGGCGATGGCGTGGTTGACGGCCAAGTGGTGGCACGATTGTTTGGAGGATCTTCAAGCTTTAGGTCTCTCCCTCTTGCTTTGGATCCCCTTATATGAGAATGAGGCTATTTATAGATTGGAGGAGTCTCTGTAAATACATGCAAAATCCAACTCCTCTCCATCGGATGGCTCATGATGATTCCTTTGATCATATGATGTATTTTGTGTATTTGAATACTCAAATGAAGAATTATGAGATCTTTTAGATCGGCTCATCGAGACCGATTTGACTATAAACACTCTATTTGAGATCTTTTAGAATTTAACCGATGTCCCAAAGTTTCCAATGATATTTTAAGTGCTTGATCTCGGTTGTTATGATCACTTGCTTTTAGCATCAAGATTCGTTTTTTAGTAGTATTTTAAGTGTCATATTGTCCTCTATTTTTGGATGATTATCTCAATCATCCAAAATATATATGTCAAATAATAAAATTCTTCAATGAAATTTGAGAGTCCATTAACACATTTTGAGAGAACAGATCTTCATGGAGCACAAGATTATGACTATGGAAGGATAGAGCGGATGTGTGTAAGTATCGCCGAGATTTTGAGGTTATGGACCCATCCGGGTATGTATGGGCGCTCGTGGGTGCTTACGGGTGCCATGGGCTGCACTGAAGCGCGATCGCCAGCTCAAGACGGTCGTCATGGCGGCTGCATCATGCGATGCGGTCGGTCATTGGTCCTATGGGCTGGAACGACGCGACGGGAGCTCAACAATGGGCTGAACTGGGTCAACGGGTTATGGCGCCGCTTGGCAAAACCATAGTTTTTTGGTTTTGGAGGTTTCGGCTTTTTGATTTTTAATTTTTTTCCCATGGTCTATAAAATCCTTAGGCCGGGAGAAGACACCTTCTCTTGAGAGAAGGTCATTCGGAGGCGATCAAGGCCCGTAGTTCATACGGCAAGGCTATAGTTTTCCCTTGAAAGAGGTGTCAACTGACCTCGTCGGACCGATCGGGTTTGAGAGATCAAGACCTAGTTCATACGGAAGGCTCGATTTTCTCGAAAGAGGCATCAACGCCTGCCGACCGAGGTTCGGAGGGCGATCAAGACATAAGAGACAAGGATGACGGTGACGATGTGGCGGCCGGCGTTTAGTCGCAGGATGACCGCGACAATGGTAACCAGCGAGATGGTCGGGCGATGACCGATGGAGATTGATGGTCGGGCGAGGTGACCAACGTAGCGGCGGACCGGCGAGAGGATAGGATGACGGAGATGTCGGGCGATGGTTGGAGATGCAGCGGACCGCGACGATGGTCGCGAACGTGGTGGGCAGGCATAGCGAATGATGAAGTGGCGACCGCATCTATAGTGGATGGCAATGCTCGGCGACGGTGGCCGGTGACAGTGGTTATTTTTGACCTATCCAAGGTTGTTTGTCAGAGTGTGACTCAATGACGTTAACCCGTATGGAAGAGGTTGAATTGAATCCACTGAGGATTTTGACTGTTTTGTCAAAGTGTGACTCGACGTTAACTGTATGAAAGAGGTCAATTGAATCCGGATTTTGACCTATCCGAGGTTGTTTGTCGAGTGTGACTTCGATGACGCAACTGTATGGAAGAGGTCAAATTGAATCTGAGGATTTTGACCTATCGGGTTGTTGGTCGAGTGTTACAATGACGTTAACTCATGGAAGAGATCGTGGGATGTCCAAGGACCTTTTGACTATCCCAGGTATCGCCCAAAGTGTTACTTGACTTACTTGTATGGAAGAGGTCCGATCAAGTCCCCTTGGCATTGATCATGCTGACAGATACAACGTGAGTTATATATTTCTCAAGTGGGAGGATTAAATGAAGAAGAAACAAGCATGTAAGAAAAAGCCATAAACTCATTACTTTGATAATGTTCGTGATACAATATTGTCACAGGATAACTTAACAAAAGGGATGAGATACATTTTTTAGAGAAAGTTAACAAAAGATAAGAGATGGAGAGGAAAAGATAAATGGGATAAATTAAAGACTATAATATTTATACACCAAGGATTACATATAACACTTTTTAGAGACCCTCCATGTTCCAAGTTCTAGGGATGATTTTTTCCTCTGGATCTTTAGTTATAGCTTGACGGTTGGTCATCTGATAACAAGTGGGGAGTGGTCTTTACAGCAAAACTGAGGTACTTCTTTATCTTGAAGATTAAAATTCGATGTTGAAGGTCACCGAAGGATGTGGTTGAGCTTATTTGAGGTAACATGATTGTGCTATTTATTGATTTCCACAGACTACTCCAACCCTAATGGGAGTTTGAAATTTTATCTTAAGATGAGGTACCGAGCATCAAGATTGATTGAGGGGTCTTCCAAATATATCATTGTGACATTAACTTGACCTGAATTGAACTGAGGAGAGTGACTTGGAGAAATTGAGAACAACGGAAGGGTGATTGTCCCTCCACTCAGTGGATTATCAAACCCATATACAGTGGTTGAAGTTTTCCCAACTTAATACATGCTAAGAAAGGTGGAGTAAAAAATATCAATGAAACTCCCATTATCAATCAAAATTTCTTAACAACATAACAGTCACCAATCCCCGCCAAGCCGATGACAAGAGGATCTTGATGAACTGGCTTCCAAGTCCGACTATTAAAAGTGATGGATGACAATACAAGATTTTTTAACTCCTCTCTTCAGCTGATGAAGACTTGATAGAAGTTGGCCAATCATTAATTTCTCAATATTGGCAACTATTATTATTGTCGTGATGATTGTCCGTTGCCCCCAATTGGAGCTATGTTTGCTTGAGTTGGTTGGTTTTACAAATTGACGAGATATCCCCTCAATAAGCCTCTCAATCTCTTCTTTAAGTTGTTTACACTCCTCTGTAGTATGTCCACAACTTTAATGGAAGTGATAATATTGCTTCATTTCGGTTGGTTTCAATGGATGCCACTTAATGGTCTCTTCATCTCGAATGGCCATCAAGAATTAACAGATGTTCGGTGGTGATTCCAATCATTGATGTGAGGGTCTGGGGAAATCACGCTGCTCTTCTTGATGGGATTGCCCTAGGTAACGGGAAGACTTGACAAAGCGGTGTCGTGAGCTCGTTGGATATGCATGATGGTCCCAGAATGGTCGGTGTGTTCATATGGGTCATTGCCCCATCATAGAATCAATGCTAAGCTTGAAACCTACATGAATAAGATGTTGAAGAATAGCTGTAAAGAGGACTCCTCATAGCAGGGAGGAGGATGATTGCCTTGAAGGTGAAATTCGCATTAAGTCATAATTCGCATTATAACATCAGTCAATAAAATGAATGTCAAGAAATAATTGGATTAGCATACGTGATGGATGAGAACTAGCAGATCGAGATCACGCCTCTACGGAGGAACTTGTCAAGATTAGCATTTTGACCTCCCATGGCTAACGATCGATCTTGGGGAGATATGTTTGCAGAAGGATGTTGTTCCTCAAAAGTTGGATCATCTCATTTTGAGACTCTTCCATTCGCATACAGATCTTCTAAAGAGATTCCTGCTCCCACCCATGATGAGCTTGGTTTCATCAAGAAGAGTTGGAGAGAGTGAGACAAGTATTGTATTGGCCATAATGCGTGTGTTCACAGAAATTGTGATTGAGGGTTCTTTTCCACGACATGCCAAACCAGGTGCTAGAAAACCGGTAGAGTGAAAGTTTAGCCATGAAATCCAACACACACACAAGTATTTAAAGAGTGAACAAGAAAACTCGAATTTTAACGGAAAATCCGAAAAGAGGGAAAAATCACGGACCAAGAAAATCATCCACTATGTATCTTTTTGAGTACAAAATCTTCCCGATAATGGGATTATAGAATTGTATATGAGAAAGGAACAACAACTATGTAGAACAATAGTTGTAGAAGTGAATGGTGAACAATGGGGAACAACGACAGATGAAGCCGCCATGATGAAGTGAGATTGACGATGGCAGGATGCGGTGTGGTGGCGGCCGACGGCGGCCACGGGTGGTTGATGACCGGTCGGGTGATTGTGCTTGGAGGATCTTCAAGCTTTAGAGGTCTCCTCCCTCTTGCTTTGGCTCTCTCTCATATGAAGAATGAGGCTATTTAGAGGAGAGTCCTCTCAGAAGTACATGCAAACCAACCCTCCTCTCCATCGGACGACTCATGATGATTTCTTTGATCATATGATGTATTTTGTGTATTTGAATGCTCAAATGAAGTCGGAATTATGAGATCTTGGGCTTGTTAGATCCGGCTCATCGAGACGCTCGATTTGACTATAAACACTTTATATTTGAGAGCTTTTTAAGAATTTAACTAATGTCCCAAAGTTTTCAATGATATTTTAAGTGCGATCTCTGACTGACGCCTTTTTTAGCATCAAGATTCGCTTACAAGTAGTATTTTTCATATCAAGTTTGAAGTAATTCGTTGAATCTTTCCTCTCACAGCAAAACTCAATTTATATATAGAATATAATGAGAGTGTTTGATATTACCTCTTCGAAGAGGAAAGATTCAACTGGGAATTACATAAAAATTCAAACTCAATTTATATATAGAATATAATGAGAGTGTTTGATATTACCAAAAAAATAATATATCCTTGTATTATGGCAAAAAAAAAAAAGAGTGTCATAATATATTTAATTTTGCAACTAAGTTACATTTGCAAAACTGGCTCACCAAAAGATTCTTGAAAGTTGTCAACATGAAGTTGTAGAATTTTTCATTATCTTTCCAACGATCAACCGCCAAAACTGATACCTAATGAGCCGATATGACTAAAAAACGAGCATCAATATCTTCAATTTTTTGCAACTTCCGCACATTTCAAACCGGCTCACCGGACGAGATTCGTTGAAAGTTGTTAATATAAAGTTGTAGAATTTTATTATCTTTCCAACAATACTAAGACTAAAATGACACCGATGAAGATATGTCCAAAAAATATGCTTCATTTAATTATTTTTAAAAAAAATTAAATGTAATGAACTATACTTATAGCCTATTTTAATTTTTTTAAAATGGCTAATCACCTAATTAAGTTTATAAAATGGCATAATTTAAAAATTAACCCAAATATTTATTTATGACATATAATAATATATATATCATTATATACAAATAATTAAGTATCTTCGCCATTATATTGATGACATTTGATGAATATTATGCATCGACTAACTTCTTAGTGACTGAGAATAAAGATAA
The DNA here is from genome assembly GCA_021442155.1 of Cymbidium sinense. Taxonomy (NCBI): domain Eukaryota; kingdom Viridiplantae; phylum Streptophyta; class Magnoliopsida; order Asparagales; family Orchidaceae; genus Cymbidium; species Cymbidium sinense. The sequence goes on from CM038224.1 coordinate 133,598,290, forward strand.
GAACGCTTCTTTTTAAGCAATAATTAATGTCTTGATCAAGAATGAAAATTTCTTTGAAGTAATGATATAATTTTTTATTAAAAATTTAATTAAATTTTTTTTAAAATAAATAATATTTTAATAAACTAGTTATGATAGTTAAAATCAAAGTATCTTGAAAGAAATCCCTTAAATATCAAACTAATTTAAAAATAGTGCATATAATATCTATGCTTCATTTTATTACTATATAATTATTTACAAGATATTATTTTTTGTTAATTAATTTATTTTTATTTATTTCTTGAGATAAAAATTACAATAATATCTATGACTTGATTTATAAGCCTAAATTTTAAATATAATAAATTTCAGGACTCATAATCCTGATCTAGTGACTTTGCCCTTCAATGCATTTTAGTTTTAAATTATTTTATTTACAAAAAAAAAAAAAAAATATTTTATTAGAAAATATGAAAAATTTATAATTTTAAAATCTTTGAATTTCGAAATCACATTTAAAACCATCTGAAAATTTTATTTATTCCAACAGAGATTGAATATCTGCTATTATTTTTTGAATTTTAAATCAAACTGATAAAATATCTCTGTAAGCTCAATTTTGAAGAATCAAGAATCACTTTCTATTGAAAACGAGAACAATAATTTTATAATTGCTAATAATAATAATACATCAAAGAGATCAAATTAAGCGACAGATTAAATTAAATTCTAGAGCTAAGAATAGAATTCTTGGAACAGAATAAGATCACTGCCGCAGTGACTACAAAGAATGAAGCCGCAGCAGCTGCAACAGGGTAGATCCATTTCCTCCGTATTCTTCCACCATGCTCGGGCCTAGGAGGATTTGCAGACTTCCTGTTTTGCTCTAAAGATCGAAGTCTTAAATCCCTCTCCTCAACTATGAGCTTTATCTCCTTTTGAATCGCATTCTTCTCTCTATCAAGAGAGAGCAGCAGCAGCCTCTCCTCAACTATGAGCTTAATCTCCTTTTGAACCGCATCTTTCTCTCTATCAAGAGAGCAGCCGCATTTCCACGGCATTCAATTCGGCAGGCCGACTCAACCTTCTTCTTTTACTGCAGCCATCTCCTTATTCCTGTGCACGGTGGCTTCAGCAAGGGCAGAGGAGATGGCGAGTCTGATAACATCGCATTCCATATCCGCAAGAATATCCTTCTCTGACGTCTGTGAAGCAAACTCAAGGTTTAGCTGTTCAATCTGCTTCCGGAGCTCTTTCACTTCTTTGATTAGTGTTATTTTGGGTTTTCTGCAGCTCAAGACGGAGCTGCTCGATCTGTTTCCGGCTCTCTGCCACTTCGTACTCAAGTTGCTCATTGCGAGTCTTGAGGTTCTCAATTTCTTTGCTACCGGAACTTCCCGCAGCACAGACTCTGGCGGAGGCATGCTTCTTCTTGCCCATTTGGAGAGAACTGTATGAGTGTTTGAAAGGCTTCTTCTTCTTCTTCTTCCACAACGAAAAGAACAGTTGGGTTGAGTAATTTAGAATGTAGAAAAATCGAATGCCGTGCCCTTTATTTATAGATAGTTTCGGGGAGGGCTTGCCGCTGAATCCGTTCTAACCTTGCAGAGAGAGATGGACGGATTTGTTAGCCGATTATCCTGAGACGGTAGTTAACATCCGTCCCAATTAAAAAAAAAAAATCTAAAATTTTGAATTGAATTACACTATGGGAGTTCTGATCAATTATTATTATTATTATTATTTTTATTGACTAAAACGGATTCCCGCTTCATCTCCGCCATCTTCGGCTTCTCCAAGCTTTACCACAGATCGAGATTGAGATAAGCCACACGGAACCTAACTACACCTCCCATTTTGATTTTTTTCACTATTGAGCATGAAGATAATACCCACATATCTAATATTTACTCAAATATACATCATACGACCCCTTTGAATCAACCCACTCTTCTTACATTATATATATATATATAGAGAGAGAGAGAGAGAGAGAGAGAGAGAGAGAGAGAGGGTGATTGATGGAAAAAGTATGCATAAATTCTAAATCTTAAATAAAATCCTCAAGATTATATATCACATTATATATCCTCAACTTTACTGTCTCATACTTAGATGTATAATCATAAATTTTCATCTTTTAAGACTAATTAAGTAATTATTAATCACATAATTTCTTAACTTAATTTATCATATTTTAAGCTTAAGTAAAAAAATCATAATTATATCAATTAATTTAAATAAATAAATAGTATTATATTTATTAATAATTTATAAAATTATTAAAGTTATAAAAAAGTTCATTAAATGCTTAATCTAGGCTAATTCTTGAGCAAGTGTAAATTTTTAGTAAAATTTAACAAATGAACAAATGGGAATATAAAATTTAATCATTCAGATATTTAAACATTTAGCATAATTGCAAGATTTAACTATTTTAAAATCTCACCATTTTATTTGTATATTTTGATTTAAATAATAATAAAATATTTATTTTTATTTTGCATCTTTTGATAGAGATTTTAAAAATTATAAATGAATTTTATCATGCATTATAAAGAAAATAATAAAATCAAGATATACATATTTTACATATGAATCCTCCTTATTGTGCTAGAAAATCAGTAGAATGAAATTTTATTCTTAGCCTTATATGAAATCCAAAGACACATACATGTATTTAAAGACAAGAAAACTCCGAATTTTACGTGAAAACTTGAAAAGAGAGAAAACCATATAAGATAGCCTAAGAAAATCTTCCACTATGTATTTATTTTGGAGTACAAAGTTTTCCTGATACGAGATTACAGAGTTGTATATGAGAATGGCTGACAATGAGAATCTCGTCGACAACAACTATATAGTCACGCTCGACAGAATGCTAGAAATGATGGTGAATAGTGGGTCAACAACTTGATGAAAAATTCTACTGACGAATCTTGATGTCAAAAGCAAGTTGATCCTGAAACTAGATCAAGCACTTAAAATATCCTTGGAAACTTTGGGATATTAGTTAAACTCATAAATAGCTCTTAAGCATGGAGTGTTTATATTCAAATCGAGCGTCTTGACGAGCCGAATCTAACAAGCCCAAGATCTCATAATTCTGACTTCGTTTGAGCATTCAAATACTTAAAATACATCAAATGATCAAAGGAATCATTCTGAGCCGTCCGATGAAGTGGAGTGGTTCGGATTTTGCATGTATTTACAGAGACGTCACTCCTCCAATCTATAAATAGCCCCTCATTTCTCATATGAGGGGAGGCCCAAGCAAGAGAGAGGAGAGAGCTCTAAAGCTTGAAGATCCTCCAAGCACAATCGTGCCACCACTCGACGGTCGTCAACCACCGCCGCCGGCCGATCCTCGCCAAGCTTGGTCCATCATGATGACCTTTATTGTCGGGCCGTTGTCGCCGTTTCACCATCATCTACTACCAAGAGTTACCACCAATGTGATTGCATAGCTTCTCTCATATACAGTAATCCCGTTATGGGGAAGATTTTGTACTCAAAGATATATAATGGAAGCTTTTACTGCTAGCCCCGTGATTTTTTCGCTCTTTTTGAGGTTTTCCACGTAAAAATTTCTGGAGTTCTCTTGTTCACTCTTTAAATACCAATGTGTGTATTGGATTTTATAACAAGGCTAAGGCGTAAACTTTCACACTACCACAATTGGTTCTCTAACACGCAACACTTTGACGCCGTCTATGGGAAACTGATTCCCATTATTTCATCTTGTACAGTGACCAAGTTTCCCAACAAGATCAAAATCACCATCGAGGTGGAACATTTCAAGCTTTTAAAGAGCGCAAGCAAAGAATGAAGATTCATCAAACTTTGTTCCTTCAGATTTTGTCAGAAACTAGGGGCAACTCTTAATCTCAAAAGATTATCCAAATCAATATTCTGGATATCTAATTGATTATCAGTTAGAGAAGCAAGTCAGCAATACCAATGAAAAAGACCAAGGTTAAGGAGTAACTTTGGCTACAACCACAAACGGATGTTTTGATTCAACCTCTTCCATACAGGTTAACATCATCAAGTAATACTTTGACAAACAACCTCGGATAGGTCAAAAATCCTCAGCGGATTCAATTCAACCTCTTCCACATAGGTTAACGTCATCGAGCAAAGACTCTGACAAACAACCTAGGATAGTCAAAAGGTCTTTGGTGGACTTCCACGATCTCTTCCATAGTTAACGCCATCGTAACACTCGACAAACAACCTGATGGGTCAAAAATCCTCGATTCAATTCAACCTCTTTCATACAAGTTAACGCATCTAACACCGACAAACAACCTCGGATGGGTCAAAATTAGTGGATTCAATTCAACCTCTTCCATGTTAAGGTCATCGAGTAACATACAAACAACCTAGATAGTCAAAAGGTCCTTGGTGGACTTCCCACCCTCTTCCATACAAAGTTAACGCCATCAAGTAATATTTTGATAAACAACCTCGATAGGTCAAAAACCGCCAGATTCAATTAACTCTTCCATAGTTAACGCCATCGAAGTCACACTCGACAAACAACCTCGATAGTCAAAATCCTCGGATTCAATTCGACCTCTTCCATATAGGTTAACATCATCGAGCAAAGACTCTGACAAACAACCTAGGATAGGTCAAAAGGTCCTTGGTGGACTTCCCACGATCTTTTCCATATAGGTTAACGTCATCGGGTAACACTCTGACAAACAACCTCGGATAGGTCAAAAATCCTTAGCGGATTCAATTCACATACAGTTTAACGCCATCGTAATAACACATAAACAACCTCGATAGGTCAAAATCCTCGATTCAATTCAACCTCTTCCACAGGTTAACGCCATCGAGCAAAGACTCGACAAAACCCGATCACCTCGCCAGATTCAATTGACCTCTCTTCCATACAGGTTAACATCATCGAGCAAACACTCTGACAAACAACCTCGGATAGGTCAAAAGGTCATTGGTGGACTTCCCACGGCCTCTTCCACATAGGTTAAGGTCATCGAGTAACACTCTGACAAACAACCTCGGATAATAAAATCTCCGGATTCAATCCAACCTCTTCCATATGTGTTAACGC